>CM054061.1:343065860-343447073 GCA_028641055.1 Alopecurus myosuroides
CGAGCCGAACTCGGATGAGATTATCACCGTCCTGCCTGTTGTTCCACGTGTGCTTGGGCCCCGTGAATCCAAGATCCACTAGGCCGCACTCATCAAGACAGTTTCTGAACAGATTCATTTGAGTTTCAGGTCTCTCCGTGGAACCAATGTGTTCATCGCTGCTAAGAGCCTCATTAAAATCCCCGCAATAAATCCAGGGGCCTTCCCATTCTGTGTGTATCCGACATAACAGGCTCCAGAACTCATGTCGGATTTCTCGTCGAGGTTCTCCGTAAACAAAGGTTGCTCTCCAAGGTGCACAATGTTCCTTGTTGACAACCACATCAATGTAGTGCGCATTGTAGCCCTTCAAGGCAACAGAGTACGGTTGCTGCCAAAACAAAGCAAGCCCTCCGCTTAGTCCAACACTACTGACCGCAAAACTCCCAGTGTAGCCCAACGACCACATGAAGTTCTGCACACCTGAATCCTTCATCTTCGTCTCAGAGAGGAAGAGGAAGGTGGGTCGGAAGAACCTCACTAACCAGCGAAGTTCGCCAACTGTCGAGTCCAACCCCAGTCCCTGACAGTTCCAGCATAGAAGATTCATTGCGTGCGACAGGGTTGTTCAACAGCCGCTGCCAGATCCGCCGATCGAATTGAAGTTGTTGGAGAATTTGTCTTCTGCTTCTTGTTTGAGTCTGCTACTGAATCCTATTCCACGCCTTCATCCCCTGTAGCCACTGAAACGTAGGCAGAGGCGCCCACATTGCTCACCGGCACAAGGGCAAGCTCAGGCGCGGCCACACAATCCAGCTGTGGCTGATTCTTAGCCTTATAAACTTTCCTTTTCTGACCAATGGTTTGTTCTGTTGCAGCCGTTTTGCCACTGTTCTTCCGCGCTGCACCCCCAGACATAGGGCGCCCACGATTCTTTTTGGTTTTAACCGGGGAGTTAACCTCTCCCCCACCATCACCACCTTGCTTTGAAGCAAAAGGTACCTTGGATCCACTATGACCATTACGAGGATCAGAGAAATTTCCCAATTAAGAACTATGACCAGGTTTAGATGCCATGCCTTTCTTCTTTTCTTCCGGCACACATAACATTGGTCCATGATAAGGAAGGTGTCCCTCAGCGTCACGTTCCCCTGGGTTCGGACAGGTAAGCGAGGAGTGCCTGACTAATCCACAGGAGAAGCAGAACATCGGAAGTTTCTCGTACACCACCCGATAATAGTCAGTCTGTTGCCGCTTCTGAGAGAACACCGAAACACAGCGCACTAAGGGTTCAGAAATCTTGATCGACGCCCTGACGTGCAGAAAGTCACCCCAAGCACGCCCCTTCTCATCAACCTCAACCTTCACAACCTCGCTCACATTGCCTGCCAATCTCTTCCCACGATCAGAGTTCATGAGGCCAAAGGGGATGTTCAGAATCCGCGCCCACATAGTCAAGCGATCAAAACTAATGTCACTTGGTTTAAGCGAGGGGTCAAACTCGTTCAGAATAACACCATGTCTACTGACAGTCCACGGTGACCCCTCCACAACCCGGTCCTTGTGTGCTTTGCAACGGAATTCAGCCAAGAACTTGTTGGGTCCCAACGGATGGAACTCTAAGACTTTAGGGTTTCCCCATGCAGGAAGTAGAGCAGCTTGGATCGTCGAGATGTGCAAAGTGTTTGGCGCAAGCACATGTCCAACAATCGCCGAAGCTGGGCACCCCGGGTAATCATCCTCCTCATCCTCCAGGACGAAGGCGTTGGATTCTTTGGAGGTGAGGTGAAGGCGCCCGAACATCTCCGCCATATATGGTCGCCGGGTGTAGGCGAAGAAGATCGATTGCCCGCACTCGGTGTACCCTTTGGAGTCGGATCCATCCCCTGGATCGACAGTGATTTGCCAGGCGGCACAGATCCGCCAGCAGGAGAACCATCCCTACCATTGCTCGACTCAGCCATCCCTCCTCCTATCCGAAAAAACCGCACGAGCCAAGGGCGGGTGGCGAAACGAAAGTAGTTAATTGTGAGTGGTTCGCTCGCGTTGCTCCCAGGGGAGCGGCACGGGCGAAACCCTAGCCGCCGCCGCCCCCACACCCCCTCCTCCCCATCCACCCGCCGCCGCCGGAGGAAGCCACCGGGGGCACAACCCTCCGCGTGGTGGACGGCGGCCGGCGGGTCCTCGCCTCCTCAGCACAAACGCGGCGGGAGGCCTCCGGCCAGATGCGTTGCTCGGCCCTGGACGGCTTGCGCGGACGGCGGAGCACGGACGCCGGGGCGGCGGTCCTGGTTCTTCTGGCGGCGGCTAGTGGCTGGGTCTGCGTGGGCAGCCAGCGCTGGACGGGTGGTGGCGCCGCCGATGGGATCTGGGGTGGCTCGGCCATGGTGCGGCGGCCGCGTGGCGGCGACGCCGCCATCGGCTTGGCTCCCGGGCGGCGCGGCCTCCTCTGTCTTTGGCGGCGGGAGGTGGTGGTGCTAGGGACCGTCGGCGGCAGGGCTCCCGGTGGCGGCGAATGTGGAACTCCCGCAAATTCCCTGCTGGGAGTCGTTTCGCGGCGTCGGGGCTGCGAGACATCAGAATAAAGGAGGTGGTCCTTGGGTTTTCCATCGCGCGAAGATGAAGATGCTGATGTAGATTCTCTTTGATCAAGCAGGGGTGTCGACCCGAAAGGCTCCACCAGCAACTCCCATGGGCGACGCCTGGAGATTGCTGGATCGGTGGAATTCGGTCACAATGCTCAGTCATCGAAGGCGAGATTGGAGGACTATCAACGGTGTTCGGAGTCTTTGCATTGATGGGGAACTGGCATCGAGTTACAAGATCCATGGCAGCCGTATGTAAGAGGGGCCGACAACATGCGTGAAGTCCAAAGTCCTACCTTTCAGGGTGAAAGCCCAAGGTCTGGCCTTAATTGGTTGTGCCTGGCACTGGTCTTCTTGGAGCCGTTGTTTTGAAAGAGAGGATTATCTTCAGGGTGAAAATCCAAGGTCTGGCCTTAATTGGTTGTGCCTGGCACCGTTCTTCTTGGAGACGTTGTTTTCCAAGAGATGGACATCAGCTGTTGTTTAGGTGGTGGTTGTGCGGATACCGCGAGGACTGTAACTCTGTAGCGGGACTTTTCTTTTTATTTCTTCTTTTTATTGTCTTTCGGCTGTGTGCATCCATTGCGTTGTTGCAAAGGCCGAGTGTAATTTGTATCTCCACGATATTAATATACTTCCCTTTATCAAAAAAAAAAGTTAATTGTGAGTACACGTACGTAGGTGTAGGTGTTGCGATCGATGCAAAAAAAAAAAAAAGCGATCCATGCAGGATGAATCGAATCGAACCTGTGTATGCGTACGTGTGTATCATGTACTGGTAGTCAACCGGCATGTACGTGTATATCCGATTTGAGAGGGGGGAAAAAAGATAAGGCGCACGCGCACGCACACATATGCAACTAGGTCACGAACTCAGCTTATCTGGAATCTCGTTCGCTTTTACACAACGGACATGTGACACTAGCAAATATGGTAGCAAACACAAAACGAAATCGCCAAACCGTGTCTCCTCTTCCAAAACAAGAAAAAAACACGGTGCGATAAACCACACAGCTAGCCGTGAGAGCATCAAATCAAATATGGCAGGATTTCAACACCGATGACCTAGTGTTACCTGCCGCGCCAAGCCACCACAGATGCACTAGCCATCCCTCGTTAAATACCCAGATGCACAAATTCCAAGCTCGCACCCAGGATTTCAACACCAGAAAGAAAGTGATCGAGAGAATGGATCGGAGCATCAAGCCAAGACTCATGGACACAGCCATCTGGTCTTCGCTTCCCAGCGCTCTGCTCATGGTGATCGCCGGCTACGTCCTCGCCACCGGCGACGTCGACTACTACGTCGACATGCGGGCCGTCGTCCCTGGATGGCGCGCCGCCATGGACGACCCCAAGGACTACCCCACAGACCTCCGCTTTCTCCTCAAGCAGTGGGTCATGCTGGACGAGGAGCATGGCCGCACAACCACCTTGGACGGTCACCTCTTCCTCAACACTCTCACCGGCCGGTTCCTCCGCATCAAGCTCCCTGGCCTCGCCGACTATCGCAGCGTCATCAGCACCGGTGGCCTCCTCGTCCTGGCGAGCCGGAGGCCTCCACACACGGTATGTGTCGCCAACCCACTGGCGGGTTCCTGCATCAAGTTTAGGGCGCCCATGCCTGATATGCTTCTCCGCACCACTACTGCCCACCTGCGGTTGGGTGGCGCTACTCCGACTCTAGTTCTGGAGCATCCATCGCGTGATATGGCGTACTTGGCCAGCCCATACGACGAGCAATTTTCCATGGCGAAGTACAACTCGCTCCACAAGGCACACGACACCTGGGGCATCACGGATGACATGCTGGATGATCAATTGAGCAGCATTATCGCCGCCAGGTCCTGGGGAAAGTACTATCGCTGCCACTTCCTCAAATCAGATGGAGAGATGTTGCTTGCTGTTGGTCGAAAACACCCAGACCGTGGCGTTGAGATCTTCAAGATGAACTTTCAGCAGAGGGAGATCGAGCCAATGGAAAGTATTGGAAGCCGTGCTCTCTTCCTCGGTGACAGGTGCGTGTCGGTTGATGCTCGTAAGTTCCTTTCCACTGACGGAAACCGCATCTTTTATCGTGCTAGAGACGAGCATGGTAGAAGGGACGGAATCTACATGTATGACCTCACAACTGCAAAGGAGGAGTTGATCACCATGGATCTTATTGAATTATTTGGATTTACCGGCAAACCGGTGCCTCCCTCCATCATTCAGCTACTCGTGAACTACTGCACCAACATCCCATGCATGGAACCAGCTACCGAATGAACAGGGAGAAAGGCAATAAGTGCACAAGGGGAAGTAACTTATATGTTGAGCCTCCAGACACTACTGAGTCTATGTATGCCATGGCACTAGATTGGTTAATTTACAAGAAATGTTTCTAGTGCCATTTCTATTTTCAATTAATGTGTTGTTTGGTTTATCTGTATTGGTTCCAATATTTTTTGCATGTGAGTTGAAAGGATGTTAAACATCTTCCTGAGTTGGGACTCTTATCTACCAGACAGTTTTCTGATATTTTAATCTAAATTATATGAAGTTTTTAGTAAGTGGTTATGTCGATCTCGAATAATATGCACCTGGTACACTCAATTTGATCTCGCCTGCAAAAATAGCTACCAGCCCGTCAGTTTTAGATTAACTAGCACACTCCACATACAAAAGGCCACTTTAAATACTTTTATACAGAAATAGTTGCTCAAATAGTTCTCGCTTTAAGAGCTAGTAGCAGATGAAATTTATGCAAATCATAGGGATGCATATATAAACTGTTGGACCGTGTCTAATTCAAATATGATTTGGGATACTATAGAACGTGCATTAGTAGATACAAGTAAGCCGTGTTTGAACCGAACTCATGTATCGTAGCCTCCTGTAATAAAAGAGCACCAAATATGTAGCCGTAGGAGGCACTGCATTCATGGAGGAGAGACCCAGTTACAAAATAAACGGGACCAAAGGCAAGAAGTGCACATGGGGAAGTAACATATATGTTGTGCCACCGGAACACTATTTTGTCTATGTAGGCCATCGCACCATTTGGTCAACTTAAAACAATTGTCTGTAGCAGGGTTTTCATTTCCAATTTGTGAGTTAGTCGACCATCTTCATGGATCCGCGCATTTTCTATTCATTTGAGTTGAAGGTTGTTAAATAGCTTGTTGAGTTGAAGTTTACTCAATCCGATTTATTTACAAGATTCTAATCTACGTGCTATGATGCTTATTAAGTGTGTGTCGGTCGCGGATCCTCTCCTCAGTGCAAATCACCTCCCGCGTCGATCGCATCTACAATATAATTAGCACCACGAGATTTTTTGATCGAACACATATTCTTGTACATTTGAAATTCTGTGAAAGTCTGACGCTCTGCGTCCGCCGAAGATTCATAAAAGAAACATGTAAACACCAAAATTAGTTGATGACAAACTGCTATAAATATCCAATATTAAAATTTAAAATAGCCAGGAAATTACAAAACATGGTTTTTTGCTCGCAAGTTCAAAGTGATAAAATCATACCGGCGGTATATAGTGGAATGACACAATTAAGAATGGGGGAATTCTGGTAAAAAAGGCTCTATATTTGTGCATGACTTCCATCACACAAAGTCAAAAGAATGATAATTTGCCTTTAATTTCTGAAACGTATAGCTAACACATGAAATCCAATACTATATATGACAGATCGATGTAGAGTGTCTTTATCTCAGAGTTGCATATTTATATATACCACTGCTGGATCAGGATAAATTTTGAGATATTCGAACGTTGATTAACAGCTACGATAGTCCGTGTACATGGATTCACCATGTCAGCTTTTTTTACCTGTTGAATACTCAAAACTTGGTGTCACGAATTAGCAAATGACAACCAATTTTTAAAAGGGGTTATTTTGACAATTTTTCATAAACCTAGCTATTATTAATAACATATTTTCATAATATTACTATGTTAATTTTTATTAAAATATTCTTTCAAAAGAAAAAATAAAAGCTATACATTTAAGATGGTGAGAATTTCTAAAACGTAATGCATCTTCTTAAACGGTTCGGTCATCATTTTCTTTTGAATATCAAAGATCCATACAGGAAAAGTAAATAATACATATAGAGATACGCCTCGGCAAGTGAAATTATCCAAAGAACAGAGACAAACCTTTATATGTCGTAAAAAAAACCTACAAAAGCATGTATACATATGAGTACCATGATTTTCTCTGATTATAAAAGCATGGCCCATATACAACTCCGCCTTCTAACTCGAAAGGTTTCCATAAGGTGTTGGCACTTCTTGTTGAATCTGTATTTTATGTTGTCGGTAAGTATTAATATTACTGTCACCGGTAGAAAATAGGCCTTCCATACGCCCCCATTAGTCCCCAAAATAATCGACCCGCGAACATAGGGATCTTTAGTCGCGGTTCGGGAGGAAACCCGCGACCAACAGTCTGGGCCCAGCGCGCTCGGTCCACAGCTGGCGGACGGGAGGGGCTTTATTCCCGGTTGGCCAGGCCAACCGGGACTAATAGGTCCTCAGGCTGGCCCGAAGGCCTTTAGTCGCGGTTGTCCAGGCCAACCGGGACTAAAAGCCCATCCCTATATAGGACTCAGGTCGCTGCACTTTGCCACATTTGGTGTCACTTCTACTCACAATATTCACAAGGGGTGGTGGGTTTGCTTTTGGTTCCTACTATGCACACAAGGTGTTCGATGAAATGCCCGAGAGCATGAAACACACATGATATGAAGTGTCCGAGCCACACTTGAGCTTTTTCATTTATTTTTCCACCACGATCGCGGTTAGCAACTTGAACCTTTCATGATTTGTATTATTTCTAGCTAGTTAGATTAACAAATGCATGATGGTTAATTATATACTTTATATAATAATAATGCAGATAAATCGGCAATGGATGTACGGTAACCGACTCTCCGGCGAGTTCACTACGGGTTTGAAAGATTTCCTCGTAGTGGCAAATGCGAACAAGCAGCGAGGTTTTATTATCTGTCCATGTGCTGAATGTAAGAATCAGAAGGGTCACTCCTCCTCAAAAGTCGTTCACATGCACCTGCTTCGGCACGGTTTCATGCCAAACTATAATTGTTGGACCAAGCATGGAGAAAGAGGGGTTAGAATGGAAGAAGATGAAGAAGACGATGATATCGATGTCAACTATCATGAGGCTTTCGGTGATTCTTTCATGGAGGATGATGCTGAAGGTGGGGAAGGGTTTGGTGAAGGTGAAGAAGAGGCACATGATTAGCCCGCTGATGATCTTGGTCGGACCATTGCTGATGCACGGAGACGCTGCGAAACTGACAAGGAGAGGGAGAATTTGGATCGCATGTTAGAGGATCACACGAAGTCGATGTACCCAGGATGCGACAATAGTCTGAAAAAGCTGGGCTGCACACTGGATTTGCTGAAATGGAAGGCACGGGAAGGTGTAGCTGACTCATCATTTGAAAATTTGCTGAAAATGTTGAAGAATATGTTTCCGAAGAATAACGAGTTGCCCGCCAGTACGTATGAAGCAAAGAAGGTTGTCTGACCTCTAGGTTTAGAGGTTCTGAAGATACATGCATGCATTAACGACTCCATCCTCTACCGCGGTGAATACGATAATTTGAATGAATGCCCTGTATGCACTTCATTGCGTTATAAGATCAGAGGCGATGACCCTGGTGACGATGTTGAGGGCGAGAAACCCAGGAAGAGGGTTCCCGCCAAGGTCTGGTATTAATTGGTTGTGCCTGACACCGTTCTTCTTGGAGACGTTGTTTTCGAAGAGATGGACATCTGCTGTTGTTTAGGTGATGGTTGTGCGGATACCGCGAGGACTGTAACTCCCTACGCCGCATTGTGATTTAGTCGCAGTAGCGAAAATACTAAACAAATATACAATGAATACATATTCGAGAATGTAATACATTGATATGCTATTATAGAGTTTCCATAAAGTTGGTCGAAACCTGTAAAAATTTGACTAGAAGCTGAATTTTTTACCACGGGCCGGGGGGACTAAAGGCAAATAACAATAATTTTCTTGAACGGAAATAACAATAATCAGAACAGTTTCAGCGGGAGCGCAGATTGAATGCGTTGCACGGGGTAGCCGATGTGATTTTGTTGTTGCTATCGATTTACTTTTTTGTTGAAATGGGTGATGAATTTTGTTGCAACCGAAACAGTGACAAATTATTTTGTTGCTTACCAACTTTTTAATTGATGCAAAAAAAAAAATTATTGCAATAGATTGTGATTTTTATTGAATTGATTGAACTTTTTTGTTGCAACGAAATAAACATATTGTTTAACTTCTTTTATAACATTATACTTATTTTTCGACTTATTTTGAAACAATTTATTGCAATACTTATTTTTTGTACATGGGGCGATAATTTTTGTTGCGATATCGGTGAATTTGTTGTAATGACAATTTTGCTGTAATTATCGAGATGACCGGGGGCAACACAATATAGCCCTTCGTTTTAAGTGGGACTGTTGTGGAGTGTACGATTAGGATTACCCTTGGACTACGGGCTGATTTTTTAAATCCTACGGGAATATACTACAAAGCGTCAGCCTACACCCGCATTGTGATTTAATCGCAGTAGCGAAAATACAAAACAAATATACAATGACACTAGTGGAAACAACCCCTCTCGTCCAGGGGGTCGGGGGGCAGCTGTCCCGGTTGCAACCAAATCCGGGACAAATGCCCTGCATTGGTCCCGGTTCGTGCGCCCGGGGCAACAGGAATCGCCTGGGCGCATTGGTCCCGGTTCGTGGGGGCATATCCGTCCCGGCTCGTGCCACGGACCGGGACCAATGCCTAGCCACAGGCCACGTGGCACGCGCATGACCTGTTGTCCCGGTTCAGTCCACGAACCGGGACCAATGCCCCCTTCCCCTATATATACTGCCCCAGCCCCCCCTCCTTCCATCTTTTTTTTTGCTTGGAGGTGTGAGAGAGTGTGGTGTTGCTGTTTTTTTTTTACTATGCACACGAGGTGTTCGACGAAATTCCTGAGACGCACACAAGCTCACTGAAAATGGTTTCTTCGACCGAGGTTAACAAATTATCTTTTTCATCTGTAACTGATACATAAAAAAGTATTATTTGTCGATGTACTGTGGTTATCTCTGTATTAATATGTATTTTGATAAACTTAATTATATGATGCAGATGGATGCACGGCAGCGATGGATGTACGGTGACCGACGCACCTCCGAGTATATGGCAGGCCTGAATGCATTTCTTGCTGTAGCTCAGGCGAACAAAGATAATGGCTTCATGTGTTGCCCATGTGTTGATTGTCGGAACGTCAGAGAACATTCTTCCGAAAGAATCCTTCACGGCCATCTACTTCGGAGAGGTTTCATGCCCAGCTATAATTGCTGGACCAAGCATGGAGAAAGAGGGGTTGTGATGGAAGACGATGAAGAAGAAGAAGAAGATCCTTTGTTCCCTGAATACGACGATACTGCAATGGAAGAGAATGCAGAAGAAGGAGGTGATCAAGAACAGGCATCAGAAGAGCCCGATGATGATCTTGGCCGAGTTATTGCTGATGCAAGGGAAGACTGTGAAAATAGATTGGAGAGGTTGAAACTGGACAACATGTTACAGGATCACAAAAAATTGTTATACCCAAATTGCGAAGATGGTAGCACAAAGCTCGGTACCACACTGGAGTTGCTGAAATGGAAGGCACAAAACGGTGTGACTGACAAGGCATTTGAGACTTTACTTCAACTAATGAAGCCAAAACTTCCAAAGGATAACGAATTGCCTGAGAGTACGTACGAAGCAAAGAAAGCTCTCTGCCCTCTAGGATTAGATGTGCAGAAGATACATGCATGCATTAATGACTGCATTCTCTTCCGCGGTGAGAAGTACGAGAATTTGGATGAATGTCCGATATGCACTGCACTGCGGTATAAGATCAGAGCAGATGATCCTGGTGATGTTGACGGCGAGCCCCCCCGTAAGAGGGTTCCTGCTAAGGTGATGTGGTATGCTCCTATAATACCACGGCTGAAACGTCTGTTTAGAAACAAAGAGCATGCTAGGTTGTTGCGATGGAACAAAGAAGACCGTAAGAAAGATGGAAAGTTGAGGCACCCCGCCGATGGATCGCAGTGGAGAAAAATCGAGAGAGACTTTCCAGACTTTGCAGGAGAGGCGAGAAACTTATGGTTTGGTCTAAGTACAGATGGCTTTAATCCTTTTGGGGAGCAGAGCTCCAGTCATAGCACTTGGCCTGTAACTCTATGTATGTACAACCTTCCTCCTTGGTTGTGCATGAAGCGCAAGTTCATTATGATGCCAGTTCTCATCCAAGGCCCGAGGCAACCTGGCAACGACATTGATGTGTATCTAAGGCCATTAGTGGAAGAACTCTTAGAACTGTGGGGCAAACCAGGTGTACGTGTGTGGGATGAGAACGAACAAAAGCCATTTGACCTACGGGCGTTGCTTTTCGTGACCATCAATGATTGGCCAGCTCTTAGTAACATTTCCGGTCATACAAACAAGGGATACAATGCATGCACACACTGTTTAGATAAGACTGACAGTGTTTTTTTGGATAAATGTAAAAAGGTTGTATACCTGGGGCATCGTAGATTTCTTCCGATCAAGCATCCCTTAAGGAAAAAAGGAGGGAAGCATTTCAGAGGTGAGGCAGATAACCGAAAGAAGCCTGAGCTCCGTAGTGGTAATGATATATTCGATATGGTCAAGGACCTAGAAGTAATCTTTGGTAAGGCTGCTGGCAGCCAACCAGTTCCGTACGGCCCTGATAAGCGGGCACCCATGTGGAAGAAGAAATCTATATTTTGGGAGCTACCCTATTGGAAAGTTTTAGATGTCCGGTCTTCGATCGACGTGATGCACGTGACAAAGAATCTATGTGTCAATCTGCTATGCTTCCTGGGCGTGTATGGGAAGTCAAAAGATACGCCTGAAGCACGGGAGGACCAGCAACGTATGAAAGACCCAAGCAACAAGCACACAGATACAGGGCGCCATTCCTTAAGCAGCTACGCTCTTACTAAAGCAGAGAAGGAAATATTCTTTGAAGTCCTTTACAGTATCAAGGTTCCGTCTGGCTTCTCGTCGAATATAAAGGGGATAATAAACATGGCAGAGAAAAAATTCCAAAACCTGAAGTCTCATGACTGCCACGTGATTATGACGCAATTGCTTCCGATTGCATTGAGGGGGCTTCTACCGGAAAATGTTCGAGTACCCATTGTGAAGCTATGTGCATTCATGAACGCAATATCTCAGAAGGTAATCGATCCAGAAAGTCTGACAAGATTACAGAGGGATGTGGTCCAGTGTCTTGTTAGTTTTGAGTTGGTGTTCCCACCATCCTTCTTCAACATTATGACTCATCTCCTGGTTCACCTATGTGAAGAGATTCATATTCTTGGTCCGGTATTTCTACACAATATGTTCCCCTTTGAGAGGTTCATGGCAGTCTTGAAGAAATATGTTCATAACCGTGCTAGGCCAGAAGGAAGCATCTCGAAGGGCTATGGAACAGAGGAGGTCATTGGGTTCTATGTTGACTTTATTCCTGACCTTAAGACAATTGGTGTTCCTGAATCGCGGCATGAGGGGAGACTGAGGGGAAAAGGAACGCTGGGAAAGAAAACAATGATACCTAGGGACGGGCATTCTTTGACCAAAGCACACTACACAGTTCTACAAAATTCTATGTTCATGGCTACGTATGTCGAGGAACACAAGAATATTGTACGGTCTGCAAACCCGGGGAAGGATGACTCATGGATTAAACGCGAACACATGGAGACTTTCGGAAGTTGGTTGCAAACACGTCTTATAAATGACACCACTGTTGAAGATCAGCTATACATGTTGGCAGGGTCACCATCTTCGACTATTGGGAGTTTTCAAGGGTACGAGATAAATGGAAATACATTTTACACGAGCTCCCAAGATAAGAAGAGCACCAACCAAAACAGTGGTGTCCGCTTTGATACAACAAACGAGAATGGAAAAACTGACACATACTATGGTTACATAGAGGAGATATGGGAACTTGACTATGGACCTTCTTTTAAGGTCCCTTTGTTCAAGTGCAAATGGGTCAACCTGAATGGAGAAGGGGTAAAGGTAGACCCGCTTTATGGAATGACAACAGTGGATCTCAACTGTATTGGTTACAATGACGAACCATTCGTTCTAGCCAATGATGTGGCTCAGGTCTTCTATGTGAAGGACATGTCTTCCAGACCGAAGAAAAGAAAAAATAAGGGAACAATTTCATCATACGATGAGCCGAAGCGTCACATAGTTCTCTCAGGGAAAAGAAACATTGTGGGAATCGAGGACACGACAGACATGTGAGAAGATTATAATAAGTTTGTTGAAATTCCACCCTTCACAGTGAAATCTGACCCCACCATCCCGTTAAATAATGAAGATGCTCCATGGTTACGGCCGAAGCGATCATAAGCAAGGGACACGAAGAAAATTCAGAAGACTAGATAGGGATGTTGTTGGTGATGTGTAATAATAAACGTGGAATACATGATCATAGTTCTTATAACGTAGTATGAACGAGATTTTGTTAACCAAAATGATATTTATACATATTATGTGATTATGAATGGAGTAGGTGCAAGTTTGACCAATAATTTGTATTGATCGGTGTTGAAGAACATGTTTCCCAATGGTGTTAATGTGGTGTCCTTATTCTCCGGTATTGGAGGAGGAGAGATAGCTTTGCACAGGCTTGGCATCCACATGAAGACAGTGATTTCAGTTGAGATAGGTGAAGTTAATAGGAGGATTTTGAGGGGTTGGTGGGATCAGACACAAACTGGCACTTTAATTGAGATTGCCGACGTGAAGTCTCTCAGTAATGATAGCGTACACGGAATGCAATTCATTCCAAATTGATATTGTGGGTTGCCACTTGTCGGTGTTGAAGAACATGTTTCCCAATGGTGTTAATGTGGTGTCCTTATTCTCCGGTATTGGAGGAGGAGAGATAGCTTTGCACAGGCTTGGCGTCCACATGAAGACAGTGATTTGAGTTGAGATAGGTGAAGTTAATAGGAGGATTTTGAGGGGTTGGTGGGATCAGACACAAACTGGCACTTTAATTGAGATTGCCGACGTGAAGTCTCTCACTAATGATAGCGTACACGGAATGCAATTCATTCCAAATTGATACTGTGGGTTGCCACTTGTCGGTGTTGAAGAACATGTTTCCCAATGGTGTTAATGTGGTGTCCTTATTCTCCGGTATTGGAGGAGGAGAGATAGCTTTGCACAGGCTTGGCATCCACATGAAGACAGTGATTTCAGTTGAGATAGGTGAAGTTAATAGGAGGATTTTGAGGGGTTGGTGGGATCAGACACAAACTGGCACTTTAATTGAGATTGCCGAGACAGATATTGCAGGATTATAACTACTTTCGAGATGTAGTATGTGTTGACACACGGTATAGAACAAGTGATTATGGCAGGCCTCTATTGTTATTCATTGGAGTTAATCACCATAAACAACCCAAAAAAGTTTTGACTGACTGCTTTACATCGATAGGGGATGCAGTTGCTTCTGCTTGGCCAGGGACTGTCCACCGCTCGGATATATATCTGTCAACGTCAGTCCTGGCTGCTTGTTCATCCTCTAGAGTCTGCTCTGCTCTGCTCTACTGCTCGTTGCGGCTCAGGTTGGTAACGGTCCATGTTTGCGTATGCTTTGTGAACTTATGGTTTGATTTGAGAATTTCAAAACTTTGATTTGATAATCTTTTGGCCGGAAGCACCTAGCAATATCTTTTAAACCTTGTTTCTCTCCATATGCTATTTGTACTTCTCATCGGCTGTAATGTTTCTCTACCTGATTCTACTTCTCCTCTGCCTAGTTTACAGATGTTTGCTCTTTTCTGTAGATGTTTCTACACTGTAAAATGGACATGTCCTGCGAAACATGCAGACAAGGCGCTGATCACCACTACTGGGACATGCCCATTTTACAGTGTAGAAACATCTACAGAAAAGAGCAAACATCTGTAAACTAGTCAGAGGAGAAGTAGAATCAGGTAGAGAAACATTAGAGCCGATGAGAAGTACAAATAGCATAGGGAGAGAAACAAGGTTTAAAAGATATTGCTAGGTGCTTCCGGCCAAAAGATTATCAAATCAAAGTTTTGAAATTCTCAAATCAAACCATAAGTTCACAAAGCATACGCAAACATGGACCGTTACCAACCTGAGCCGCAAGGAGCAGTAGAGCAGAGCAGAGCAGACTGTAGAGGATGGACAAGCAGCCAGGACTGACATCGACTCTAGAGGATGAACAAGCCACCCTACTTCTACTATGAAAATGAGGCCCTAGCTCCAAAAAGTGTATGGGTGGAAATTTCCAGAAATTTGTATGACACAGAGCCGAAGTTTGTGGATTCTAAGCACTTCTGTGCAGCTGCTCAAGAAATAGGCTACATCCATAATTTCCATAATTTATATTCAAATTATATACAAATGAAAAAATAATTAATAGTTTCAATAGTTAGAATAATTATTTAGTTAAACGAAAAATGGATTTAAATTAGTTTTGCAAATTCTAGCATTTTTCATGTTGGAATTTTTGTCAAATTTGGAAGTATATAAAAGTTGTTAATGTGCAAACTTAACACTTTTCAAATTTTGGCGCTAAAAAATTTTGGGCGCGCAGAGGTGCCACCGAAATTCGAAATTTGTTTTTGGTCCCGGGCCGTGGTACCAACCGGGACCAAAGGGCTCTAGTCCCGGTTGGTGGCACGGGCCGGGACTAAAGGCCCAAGTGTATAAAAAAGCGCGGCCCTCTCTCCAGGCCGAGCGGACACCCCAGGGGCGGGCACGAGTGGATATGGCTGGGCGAAGCCCTGCCGGCGGCGGGAACGAGTGGACAGATTCGCCGGCGGAACGCCGGCGGGGATGGACTAGGGGCACAGTAGATTAGGGGAACACAAATTATATTAAAATAGGGCCAGGGGCCTTGCTTACATAGGGGCGGCGCGGCCACAGGCGGCCGGCCGTACTTGCATAAGGGGCGGCGGCGCGGCCACAGGCGGGCCGGCCGTTTCTTGGGGGGGTAGCTAGCTAGGGGCGTTGTCTATATAGAATAGGGGGGCGGCGGCGACCTAGTCGTCCTCGTCGTCGGAGAGGTGTACATACGCGGGTGGCTGCCACAGGTGGGCAGGCGGCTGGGCCGGGCTCGCCGGGGGGGGGCATCGGGGGCGCGTACGGCGGCAGCGGGGGCAGTACCTCCTGTGGCAGCGGCGGCGGCGGGGGCAGCTCCTCCTCCTGCTCCGGCGACCCCGGCGCCCAAACGCCGCCGGTCCAGGCCCAGGTCATGCCATACTCCAGGCCTGGTGGGAGCGGCTGCGGCTCCGGCATGTCCTCGGACGCCTCCAGCTCGGCGTTCATGGCCTGCCACCAGGGGATGGCAGGCTCGTTAGGGGGTGGCGGCGGCGGTGGCATGGCAGCGGCGTCGGCGGCGGCGGCGGCCACGACACGCTCCCACCTCTTGATCTCGTCGTCGACGAGGGAGCGGCGGGAGCGCTCGCAGGCCTCCTCCAGTTGGGCCCAGAGCTCGGGGTCCTGCTCCTCGGAGAAGTCCTCCGGCTCGTCCACGAGGAGCCATAGCTCCCTCTCCCGGCCGGGCGCTGGCGGGGGGTAGTCGTCCACGTTGGCCTCGAGGGGGTCGGGGATGAAGGAGCGGCGGCGCTGCTCGTGCTCCTGCTCGAGCCAGGCGGCCCAGTAGGGGGAGCCGCGCGCGTACATCCGCTCCCTGCGGACGGGGGCCGGCAGGAGCTCGCGGCGGCGCTCGATCTCCTCGAGCAGCGCCGCGCCGGTCGGGGCCGGCGGCACTGGGATCCGCTGGGGATTCAGGTGGGAGGTGCACGTCGTTGTAGAACACCGGAGTGGCATTGTTCCAGTGCCACTCCGCCTCGTCCACCCGGACGTACCGGCGGAACCGCTTGCCCGGGGGCGCGGCGCGGGGCGGCGGGCGTGCAGCCGGTGGTGGCGCGGGGACGCGTGGCACCCCGCCGAGGCGGACACCTCCAGGGCCGTAGCCGAAGGCCTCCGCCGGCGGGGGCGGGATGCGGCCTGCGCCGCTCGACGAGCCTCCGTCGTCGTTCCTTGGGCGCTTGCCGGAGTTCGAGAACCAGCGGGACATGGTGGCGGCTAGGGTTGCTTTGCCAGGGACGCGTCCGGGGTGGGTGGGTTGTACGGGCGGCGGGGGGCCTTTAAAAAGGACCCGGGGTGGGCTGGCATGCCAACCGGCGGCCTGAACGTGGCGGCGGTTGCAGGCGGCCATGAATGCGGGGAGCCGAGGCGTGGCGCGTGGGGAGTGGGGCGTGGGAAGCCGAGGCGGGGCGGGAAGACGAGGCGGGGCGGGAAGACGAGGCGGACAGCGGCCCTTTGACCGTCCTTCGGTCTTAGTTTAATGGACCAGGCGAACCAGCCACCAGGCCGCTGGCCAGTGGCCCCTGTTGACTGGCCATAATAACAGACGCGGGCCAGTGGGCCCTTCGAACCGTTGACTGTCCATAAATAAAAGACGCGGGCCAGTGGGCCTTTTTGACTAAAAAATGTGTCAGTGGGCTTAATTAAAGACGTGGGCCTGGAGCGGTTGGGGAAGGGGAGGCCGGTTGGCGATTGCGAGGCAGGAGAAAAAAAAAACGAACAAAAAAAACCTGCCGCGACAGGGAAAATGGGCGGACTTTATTCTTTTTTTAAGAAGGCATCCATCCCGGTCCCTAAAACGAACCGGGACGAACTCCCTCGCGGTCCCTGGCCCAGAGTCGCCACGTGGGCCAGCCTTACCATCCCGGGTGCTGGCACAACCGGGACCAATGGGGAGGGCCATTTGTCCCGGCTAGCCCATCCCGGTTGCGCAACCGGGACAAATGGCTCTTACGACCCGGGACAAAAGGCCCTGTTTCCACTAGTGTGAATACATATTCGAGAATGTAGTACATTGATATGCTATTATAGAGTTTCCATAAAAGTTGGTCGAAACCTGTAAAAGTTTGACTAGAAGCTGAATTTTTTACCACGGGCCGGGGGGACTAAAGGCAAATAACAATAATTTTCTTGAACGGAAATAACAATAATCAGAACAGTTTCAGCGGGAGCGCCAACAGGTATGGACTCTTCACTTGGCGCCTTGGCGGACGTCGTCGTTGTCGTCTGTGTTGTTCCATTGCGCGTGTGCGATGAGCGCCCGCTCTATCTTGTCCGAGTTGGCCTGGAAGCACCCGCGCAGCGCGGCCCTCGCCATGTCGCACGCCTCCTTCCTCGAGCCGTCGCACGCACGCAGTACGTCGTGTATATTCTCCACGCATCCTCGGATTAAAAATTTGCCAATCATCTCAGCAGCTGTTTCCGCGTCGTCTTTGGCCATCTAGCCGGGATCAACGGAGGACACGATCGATCGAGCTGGTGGACGTACGATGATCGAGGAGACGACAAGCTAATCGACTTATTAGTTCCCTTAACCTTGAGGCCCATATATATATATAGATTGAACAGGTTCAAGAAATTAATTTGAGTATACGTGTCGGGTGCGGTCTGCAGTTCTAATTTGTTCGGCGCGCGGAGGTCCTATTTTTGGTCGGAATCGGTATGTGAGGATGGAGAGATCTCAAAGCAAAACATGTACACGTGCCGATCCAGGAAGTCTCCAATAAGCATGCGCTATGTACACATCCTCTCGTACGTGTAAGTTCAACACGTGATGACGTTCCGCTCTGTCATGCCCTCGAATTCGCCCTCTGCATCACCAGCGCTTTCCCCACGGACACGTCGCCAGGCGCCGCTGTCGTCGTCCCAGTAGGCCGAGCGGAGCATCCCAGCGCCGGTGGAGGAGGCGGAAGCGATGAGACAGAGTTCCGGATGCGTATTTCGTCGAACTCCCTGGCGGCGTCGTCGTGGCGGAAGACAGCACTAAGGTCCAGATCATTTCCAAATGAGTGAACCAGCACCCACCCGCCCCGTCAGCCTTGACGTTGCAAGTACACACCGATCAAACGAACAGAAGTGAAAGCAAGCACTGTTTGGGAGTGGCTAACCTTTTGAACAACTAAAGCAGGAACAACCAAAGAAAAGAAAAACTATATAGTAGTCAGTTCGTTACAAGGCATGCAACTCTATCCAATTTCCTCTAAAATCTGCAGCTCGGGAATCAACCAAAAATACCATGAGAATCAAGGGGTGGATAACCTGCTGGAACAAGGCTAACAGCTCGCCGCCGGCCGGACGCTCGCCTGCATGATCGGTATCGGAGTGGCCGCCCACTCGCTCGCCTCGCCAAGTCCAAAGGTTCAAAGTCACAAGTCACGCGCATACCGCATGCGGCTTGTGACAATGGCCTTGTACTTATAGGAGTCTCTCCATTGCAAAAGAGATAGCACGTCTCGAGGAAGATGATGGTTGTATCTTCTTGTTGCTTGAGGATGAGAACCCTAGACGGCCAAGATTGCGGAAATGCGAAACCACCCGTAAGTTGGGCCCCTAGCACTATTTTACCCGTGCAAACCCTGGAGATTTGCGCTGGGAACTTCACATAGTACACTTCCCACCTCAGTTGAGCCAGTTTTCAGAAGAGCCCTTCCTGATCTCTCCCTATTCCCGGTGCTCCTCTCCCTATTCCCAGTGCTTCACAGTTCGTCCATTTTCCAGGCGGATTTATCCCCGAGTACTGACTAGGATTTATACCATTTTTCACATATTAAATAAAATAGTCATCTAACGTTCATGTATTGTTCATCCATAATTCACAAAAAAAATACAGAAGTTTTCATACATCATTAACAAGAACAGATCGGTGTGATACACAATTCGCGTTAAATTCATTAGAACTCTAAAGTATCGTGTAAGCATTATAAAAATATTCACTAAATCTTAACTAGTACCACTAGTGGAAACAACCCCTCTCGTCCAAGGGGCCAGGGGGCACCTGTCCCGGTTGCAACCAGATCCGGGACCTATGTCACGCATTGGTCCCGGTTTGTGTGTCCGGGGCAGCAGAAATCGCCTGGGGGCATTGGTCCCGGTTCGTGCCAGGGACCGGGACCAATGCCTAGCCACAGGCCACGTGGCACGCGAATGAGAATTTGTCCCGGTTCAGGCCACGAACCGGGACCAATGTCTACTTTTCCCTATATATACTGCCCCAGCCCCCCTTCCATCTTTTTTTTTTGCTTGGAGGTGTGAAGGAGGTGGGTGTTGGTGTGTGTTATTTTACTATGCACACGAGGTGTTCGACGAAATTCCCGAGCCACACATAAGCTCACTGAAAATGGTATCTTCGACCGAGGTTAACAAAATTATTTTTTTCATCTGTAACTGATACATAAAAAAGTAGTATTTGTCGATGTACTGTGGTCATTTCTATATTAATATGTTATTGTAATGTATTTTGATAAACTTAATTATACGATGCAGATGGATGCACGGCAGCGATGGATGTACGGTTACCGACGCACTTCCGAGTATATGGCAGGCCTGAATGCATTTCTTGCTGTAGCTCAGGCGAACAAAGATAATGGCTTCATGTGTTGCCCATGTGTTGATTGTCGGAACGTCAGAGAGCACTCTTCCGAAAGAATCCTTCACGGCCATCTACTTCGGAGAGGTTTCATGCCCAGCTATAATTGCTGGACGAAGCATGGAGAAAGAGGGGTTGTGATGGAAGACGATGAAGAAGAAGAAGAATATCCTTTGTTCCCTGAATACGACGATACTACAATGGAAGAGAATGCAGAAGAAGGAGGTGATCAAGAATAGGCATCAGAAGAGCCCGATGATGATCTTGGCCGAGTTATTGCTGATGCAAGGGAAGACTGTGAAAATAAATTGGAGAGGTTGAAGCTGGACACCATGTTACAGGATCACAAAAAATTGCTGTACCCAAATTGCGAAGATGGTAGCACAAAGCTCGGTACCACACTGGAGTTGCTGAAATGGAAGGCACAGAACGGTGTGACTGACAAGGCATTTGAGAGTTTACTTCAACTAATGAATCCAAAACTTCCAAAGGATAACGAATTGACTGAGAGTACGTACGAAGCAAAGAAAACTCTCTGCCCTCTCGGATTAGATGTGCAGAAGATACATGCATGCATTAATGACTGCATCCTATACCGCGGTGAGAAGTACGAGAATTTGGATGAATGTCCGGTATGTACTGCACTGCGGTATAAGATCAGAGCAGATGACCCTGGTGATGTTGACGGCGAGCCACCCCCGTAAGAGGGTTCCTGCTAAGGTGATGTGGTATGCTCCTATAATACCACGGTTGAAACGTCTGTTCAGAAACAAAGAGCATGCATGCTAGGTTGTTGCGATGGCACAAAGAAGACCGTGAGAAAGAAGGAAAGTTGAGGCACCCCGCCGATGGATCGCAGTGGAGAAAGATCGAGAGAGACTTCCCAGACATTACTGGAGAGGCGAGAAACTTATGGTTTGGTCTAAGTACAGATGGCTTTAATCCTTTTGGAGAGCAGAGCTCCAGTCATAGCACCTGGCCTGTAACTCTATGTATGTACAACCTTCCTCCTTGGTTGTGCATGAAGCGCAATTTCATTATGATGCCAGTTCTCATCCAAGGCCCGAGGCAACCTGGGAACGGCATTGATGTGTATCTAAGGTCATTAGTGGAAGAACTCTTACAATTGTGGGGAAAACCAGGTGTACGTGTGTGGGATGAGAACGAACAAAAGCCGTTTGATCTACGAGCGTTGCTTTTCGTAACCATCAATGATAGGCCTGCTCTTAGTAACATTTCCGGACATACAAACAAGGGATACAATGCATGCACACAGTGTTTGGATAAGACTGACAGTGTTTTTTTGGATAAATGTAAAAAGGTTGTATATCTGGGGCATCGTAGATTTCTTCCGATCAAGCATCCCGTAAGAAAGAAAGGAGGGAAGCATTTCAGAGGTGAGGCAGATAACCGGAAGAAGCCTGACCTCCGTAGTGGTAATGATATATTCGATATGGTCAAGGACCTAGAAGTAATCTTTGGTAAGGCTGCTGGCAGCCAACCAGTTCCGTACGGCCCTGATAAGCGCGCACCCATGTGGAAGAAGAAATCTATATTTTGGGAGCTACCCTATTGGAAAGTTTTAGAGGTCCGGTCTTCGATCGACGTGATGCACGTGACAAAGAATCTCTGTGTGAACCTGCTCTTCTTCCTGGGCATGTATGGGAAGTCAAAAGATACGCCAGAAGCACGGGAGGACCAGCAACGTATGAAAGACCCAAGCAACAAGCACACAGATACATGGAGCCATTACTTAAGCCGCTACGCTCTTACTAAAGCAGAGACGGAAATATTCTTTGAAGTCCTTTAGAGTACAAAGGTTCCGTCTGGCTTCTCGTCGAATATCAAGGGGATAATAAACATGGCAGAGAAAAAATTCCAAAACCTGAAGTCTCATGACTGCCACGTGATTATAACGCAGTTCCTTCCGATTGCATTGAGGGGGCTTCTACCGGAAAATGTTCGAGTACCCATTGTGAAGCTATGTGCATTCATGAACGCAATATCTCAGAAGGTAATCGATCCAGAAATTCTGACAAGATTACAGAGGGATGTGGTCGAGTGTCTTGTTAGTTTTGAGTTGGTGTTCCCACCATCCTTCTTCAACATTATGACTCATCTCCTGGTTCACCTATGTGAAGAGATTCATATTCTCGGTCCGGTATTTCTACACAATTTGTTCCCCTTTGAGAGGTTCATGGGAGTCTTGAAGAAATATGTTCATAACCGTGCTAGGCCAGAAGGAAGCATCTCGAAGGGCTATGGAACAGAGGAGGTCATTGGGTTATGTGTTGACTTTATTCCTGACCTTAAAATGATTGGTGTTCCTGAATCGCGGCATGAGGGGAGACTGAGGGGAAAAGGAACGCTGGGAAAGAAAACAATGATACCCAGGGAGGGGCATTCTTTCACCAAAGCACACTACACAGTTCTACAAAATTCTATGTTCATGGCTACGTATCTCGAGGAACACAAGAATATTGTATGCTCCGCAAACCCGGGGAAGGATGATTCATGGATTAAACGCAAACACATGGAGACTTTCGGAAGTTGGTTGCAAAAACATCTTATAAATGACACCAATGTTGAAGATCAACTGTACATGTTGGGAGGGTCACCATCTTCGACTATTGGGAGTTTTCAAGGGTACGAGATAAATGGGAATACATTTTACACGATCTCCCAAGATAAGAAGAGCACCAACCAAAACAGTGGTGTCCGCTTTGATACAACAAACGAGAATGGAAAAAATGACACATACTATGGTTACATAGAGGAGATATGGGAACTTGACTATGGACCTTCTTTTAAGGTCCCTTTGTTCAAGTGCAAATGGGTCAACCTGAATGGAGAAGGGGTAAAGGTAGACCCGCTTTATGGAATGACAACAGTGGATCTCAACAATATTGGTTACAATGACGAACCATTCGTCTTAACCAATGATGTGGCTCAGGTCTTCTATGTGAAGGACATGTCCTCCAGACCGAAAAAAAGAAAAAATAAGCAAACAAATTCATCATACGATGAGCCGAAGCGTCACATAGTTCTCTCCGGGAAAAGAAACATCGTTGGAATCGAGGACACGACAGACATGTCAGAAGATTATAATAAGTTTGTTGAAATTCCACCCTTCATAGTGAAAGCTGACCCCACCATCCCGTTAAATAATGAAGATGCTCCATGGTTACGGCCGAAGCGATCATAAGCAAGGGACACGAAGAAAATTCGGAAGACTAGATAGGGATGTTGTTGGTGATGTGTAATAATAAACGTGGCATACATGATCATCGTTCTTATAACGTAGTATGAACGAGATTTTGTTAGCCAAAATGATATTTATACATATTCTGTGATTATGAATGGAGTAGGTGCAAGTTTGACCAATAATTTGTATTGATCGGTCAAAAGCTGGCAAGCATTGAGTGCTTGACAACTATGACCAGCCTGACTTCATTATTATTCCAACCAGCGGCACACCCACCCACTTTTCTGTTTCTCTCTCCTCCGTCTGTTGGTGATGTGTAATAATAAGCGTGGAATACATGATCATATATGTAACATCCCAAGTATGAAATATCCCTTAGAATGTTTTGTTCCTTGTTTTATTTCAAGCAATGCATCATGTCATCATCTCATTGCATTTGTTTTATTTGCATTGTTACTATTTGCTTTCCATATATTTATCTTGTTTTCATAATTCAAACTCAAACAAATTTCAAATGGTTATTTTCATACTTGCTCTGTTACAACTTTTGGAATAAAAATAACAAATAAAAACAACCATTTTATTCCTTGTTTTCACTTATTAAATTGTTGGTTTAATCAAACCATTAATCCAATCAAATAATTCTAAAACATTTTCAAATTCAAACCAAGTTTCAAATCAGTACCTATTGGAAACCATAAAATTCACCACACAATTGTATTCTTTAATTCACTTTAAAACCTAGGGTTAACCCTATTAAGAAAAGATTGTTTTTCTTAATGGTTCATTAATATTGAAATATCCCAAATTGGTTTCAAATACAAACATCTTTTAAATATCAAATTTTTGAAACCCAATCTTGGAATGTGGTTTCTAATTACCTAACTAGCCTAACCTAATTTTTCTGAAAATTTTCTCAAGCAAAACCTTAACATTTTATTCCAAATTCTGTTTCAGCAAAAAAAAATATAAAAACAGAGAAATAAAAAGAAGGAAGCCAGCGCGCGCGCGCGGCAAATAGCAGCGGCCCAGCCCAACCTAAGCCTAGCGCGCGCCAGCCAGCCCGCCACAGCGCCACGTACCGCTTCGTGATTCGTGCGGGACCTTCTTTCTGAAGTACGGCAGGCCATCCCGAGCGCCACCGCACCCCCCGCGCGACTCCGGCGGCCGCCACATCGCTCTCCTCGCCTATATAACCAGCCCCTAGCCCCTGGCAGGTGCCCTAGCTTCTAGGCTTCCTCGCTCCCCGCGCCGCGCCGCCAATTTCCCTCTCTGCCGCCGTTTTTCCCTCTCTGTTTCTTCCTGCCGGCGAGCCTCTGAAGATCGCCATGGCGCCACCCACCTAGCCACTCCCCTCCTTGTCCACCTACGGGAATCGCAACGCCGCCACTTCCTCTCCCCCTTGGACACCATAGAACACCACGGTGAGCCTCCGTTCGACGCCGATGTCCCCTCCTTTTTCTCCGGCCACCGTGCCACCGTTTCTGAACCCTAGCTTCCCCTCGACGTAGCAGATCATCTCGACGCCGATCAACAGCTGGAACCGCACCGCCACCATCCCCTCTACGCTTTGGACACCTGAACTCGCACGGAGAGCTGCTGTTTCCTCGACGCCGTCATCGCCACCGCCGCGGCCACAGCTCGCCGTCGACCACTGCTTCCTCGACAGCCACGGTGAGCTCCACCATCTCCAATCCCTCCCTCTGCTGCATCCGCCCGCGTCCATCAGCAGCACAGCAACCAATCAGCACGAGCACGTAGTCGTTGATCGTCGCCGGCGAGGCTTGTTTCTGTCAGTCGAGGAAACACGCCGTCGTCAGTTAAAAGTTCAGAAACTGGGCGATGAAGTGTTAACCTGTATCCGTTTGTATCTCTGTCAACTGAATCCAGACAGCGCAGTTGTACTGCACCTGTTGCACGCAGCGAGTGGTTGCGGGTTCGAGCCCCCGCAAGCGCTCAAAATTTTTGGTTCCTTTTTCTTCCACAGCACGCGGTCCCACCAGTCGGTGACTGCCCCTGCCACGCGGGCGCGCAGCGCCACGCTGGCCCCTCTGGCCCACGGGGCAGTGAGAGTGAGTAGACACCAGTGCGGTACAAAATGTTTCTGCGAATTTCTAAAAATTCCAAAATTCATTTTAATTAGCAGAATTAAAACAAAACTTCAAAAGTTAATAACTTTTATTCTGCATTTCCAATTAATGCAAGTTTTATATGAATTCTGATCCAAATTTTCTAATCTTTCCAAATATTCAATTTGTGTTCTGTTTTGAGTTTTCAAAATACCTTTAAAAATTCAAATTTGAATAATTCAAATGCAATTTGTAATAATTCATAAGTAATTCATACTATTTCCAAATAAGCCAAATCAAATATGTTTTTCACACCATTTTGAATATCCTATTTAAATATAAAATTTGTTTCATTGTTTGAACAATTTAAATTGCCTAAATAATTTAATACTTGTTTAATTCAATTAAATTTGATAAAATCATAACTTGCTTAATATAAAATATTTTTGAACATGCAAATTATGTTTTCAAACCACCAAAGTGTGAACTTTTCAAATGTGAATTTGAATTTCTGATTTGAACAAATAAAATTCAAATCATATTCAAACTTGTTTCAAATTCAATTAAAACTTGTTTAATATTGTTTAATTCATAATAAATTCATCCTAATTCAAATTTCAATATTTGAAACATGTATTCCAACTAAAATTTGATGTTCTTTTCAAATATAAATTTTGTTAATTGTTTTGCACACTTTAAATTGGTGAAAACAATATTTGTTTGTGTGACATGTTTAAGTAACCCAATTTTCCCAACTTAATAAATAAGTTCTAAACTTGTTTTATTCCTTTTCCTTTGCATCTATCATTGTTATTTATTGTTATCTGTTGTTATCTTATCATCATCATCATGCATGCATCATGATAACAACTATCACATAATAAATAATTGTAAATCATTTGTTCCACTTATTTCAATGGATCCTTTTCTATATGCAACCCTTGCATATGGGTCCATTTAATTTGTGCTATCATGTTAGTCAGTTTATTTTGATGCAACCATTAACTTGTCATGCATCATATTGATTGTGCACAATGCCATGGCAATGATTGTTTACATTCCTGTTTTGTTTGCTTGCTTCTTCTCGAATAGACGACGACGTTGAGGCAGACGACCTTTACAGCACCCCTTCTGAGGATCTAGCTCAGTACCCAGCTGTTGAGTTTGCAGGCAAGTTATCACTCACATGAACCATTGTGTTCCTTTCAACCCTGGTTACCGATACTTTTCGTTTCCTATATTTTGCTAGCCTTAGTGGTAGTTGTTTCTGTTACGAACCTATCACATGAATCCTTTAACCCTGATATTGCCTCACCACCCCTCCTACAATCCTGTTGATTGAGCCAGTGTCTTACTAGCATGCTTAGGTTGTTTTGCTCGAGTCTGTTACCCGTTACTTTCAGTTACTATATCTTATTATGTTCTGGGGGCTCGATGTTTAATCAATCAATCAATCATGCTAATGTTATTACTGTTAATAATAATTTGATGATAAGGCACCGGCAGGAGGCCCTGTGTGGTTTTGAGGCCTGCTAGTGTCGACCCTAATAGGAAAAGGGTCTTGTCTACTGATCCATGATGAGCGCACTACCCGCATGTGGGAAGCGAGTATGGGCGCCCCCCTCAATTTGATTCGATTCGCATCTCGTCCAAATCATCTCATTTAGTTCGTGCTTTCTATTTGCCGCATGCATGATTTTGCGAGCCCAGCGCAGGGTGGAACTTTTGTAGTCGGCATATAGGGGGACACGTTCTTAGAGTGCTATGAGGGTCCATTTTCTTCTGGGCTCGATTAGCCGTGCGCCCAAGGTGCTTTGGGCTTGATGCGGAGAAGAGTTGAGTTGTGTTGAGTGCCCCGCTTGGTGGGAGGCATCCCATCTGGCGGGTTATTCATACGTGTACGGCCAAATTGGTGCAACCCTGCAGGGATAATCTTCTCGAGAAGCCGTGTTTTCCGCGGTTATGGATTACTTGGTGAAAGTACTGGCTAACAAGTACTCAGGACAACTTAAACCTAATGATTCACAACCTCACACCCCATGATTACAATTTGACTAGTAATAGGAGTATTATCACAATAACTTGTTTCATCTTAATCCCACTGGGTGAGTTATCCTCGGATTGATTCTTTGGATAAGGGGCGAGATCCAGGATGGGTTTGTTTGCAGTTATCTTTCAGTTGGTTACAACCCTCGATCTTATCCCCTTTCTAATAGTTGGATTTGATAGAATCTCTGTAGTTGGTTAGTGCAGCCAGTTGCAGCATCTTATATACCATTTTCTTTCCGTTGAACCCAAGTCATCTGTGCTTGTGTTGACGGGCTATACTTTGGTGAACTGTGAGTCTTGCTTGCCAGTACTTGGATGTACTGACCCCGTTGGGGCTGTGGTTTACGCAGACTACGACTACGGCTACGATGACCACCAGGATGGCTACTTCGTGGAGTTTGACGAGACTGCAGACGAGTGGTTAGCTGGACCAGGGCAGGATCCAGAACCTACGTGGATGGGCTTCGTCTTCTTTATTTTCTCCGGCTTCTTAAGCCTGTTGGATTTGTCTGTACCCAGACACCTTTGATTGCTTCCGCTGATGTAATGAAGGCTATGTTGGGGCATGTGCCCTCTGGATGATTGTATTTGCTATCTCTGCCTTAGTGAAGGCCATTTGCAACCTTATTTCAATCTTTTGTGTCTTAGAGATAAGTTGTGATCATCATTCGTTCAAAGCTGTTGACGTACCGTGCGTGATTGATATGAAGTACGTCGACAGTAGTGCCTATGACTTCTAGTGGATAGTTTACATCGACGGTGGAATACCAGGGCTTGTGTTGTCGCGCAGAAGCGCAGGCCTACCAGGAAGCTGGGACGTGGGAGCAGTTATGCCCCATAATCCAAGCACCTGCTATCCAGTTTGTACGATGAGTATCCCTTAGAAGCCAGGGTGCGACAAATGGTATCAGAGCCTGTCTTCCTGTAGGATTCCTTTTTACTGGTCGCAGTTGAGTCTAGAAACTATTTTGTAGCTATACAGGAAAAATGAAGCGTGAGAGTAGGAATTCTGCCATTTTTCTTCTTTCCCCACCCACCCACCCTTTTCTGGTAAGGAAGTGCAACGTTGTTTTCTGTTCTCACCTAAACTTTCAAGTTAGGATTTCACGTGTTTTGGGTTCTCCATAGTACCTCAGGAGGTTTTGGTCAAGAGTTTCCCGATGTTGCTTCGATATCATGTTTTTTTCAACATCCTTATCGTCCGTTGAACCTTGTTGTTGTTTTCCACATCAGTTCTCTACCGGAGTCTAATCAAAACTTCCCCGATCATCTGCAGATGGATCTCAGGTTCTACCCGCAGGTGGTTCGGATGACTCGCTGTGAGAGAACCGCCGGTTATCCGGAGATGCTGAGAGACATGGTTACCTATCTGGGGTTCCGTTGGGCACCAGAGTACTAGGTCTACGAGCAGCAGCGAGAGTTTGACCAGACCTGCTATCGGGCTATCGTCTACATTCTGTCGGATGATGGCAGGAGCATTGCCCACCGCTACGAGGCAGTAGGTTCCACAGTGGATATGGTCGTGCAGCAGGCAGCGTACGTGAGTCTCACCGTTCTCCGTGCTGACTACTGGGGGTTTGATGATTCCATCTATCGTCACATCCCCCGTGGTTACATCACGGCAGCGGGAGTTCACTTCACCCTCCACAGCAACCTGGATACCTACGAGTCTGATAGCTCCAGGCTGCACACCACTGCTCAGTTCGTGAGGCACAGTGATGCAGTTGCTTCCACACTTTCTCAGGAGTTAGCCTCAGTCAGAGAGCAGCTCCACCTTGCTCTCACTCGTCTGGCGACGTACACCACAGACTTTGTTGGAGACGAGCGCTTTGCACGTATCGTTCAGACAGCTAGGTTACCGCTGCCAGATGCTGGAGGTTACGAGCCGATCAGAGGTCCACTTCTCGACCTCGGAGCTGGTTACACAGGGATTCCCCGCTATGGAGCACAGGAAGACGACGCTTTCTACTTCACCACACCGAGAGTTGCTCTCAGAGCAGTTCCTATATACAGGGATCGTCGTGATACCTACTTCCGTGGGGTTCCTCCTCACCGTATCTCTCGTCGTACTACTCACCGCCATTCTGCGTGATGAGCATGGGAGTACCGTTGTATCCATTCCTAGCTATGTTTAGTTATCCTTGTCTTTCGAACCATGTATTGGTCTGTTAGATATTCTGATGTATTTGAACATGTGATGATGTACCTGTTGGTTATCTATTCATGCGTCGGAATAATCTATCTTTCGGTTACCAAGTCTATCCTTTTCTGTTGTTGTGCTAAAATGAATTTCTGTTCAGGATGCCTCCAACCAGGAACAACCCGCCTCCGCCACCACCAATGGGGGAACTGTTAGCTCAGATGACCCAAGTGGTGACACAGATGGCCCAGATCCAGGCTAACCAGCACCACAACCAGAATGCTCCGCGAGTCAGCATTAAGGAGTTTCTGAGCGTGGGGCCGAGAGCTTTCGTGGCAACACGTGAGCCCCTGGATGCTGATGACTGGATCAGGGAGATCAACAGGGCTCTGGAGATAGCTCATGTTGCTGAGGAAGATAAGGTCAAGTATGCCACCTACCTACTGAAGGGTCAGGCAGCTACTTGGTGGGAGAACTACCAGACCATGAGAGCTGGCTATCCTATCACCTGGGGATGTTTCAAGGATGCCTTCCTGAAGCACCACATCCCGGATGGTCTCATGGAAAGGATGCGTGAGGAATTCTGCTCTCTCAGACAGGGCAAGCTGGACGTCCTCGGCTACCAGAACGAGTTCAATCGTCTCGCTCGGTACGCTGGTGACGAAGTGTCCACTGAAGCCAAGAAGATGGCAAGGTTCCGCCGAGGTTTTAACCCGGAACTGAAGTACGCTCTCACCAACATCAAGTGCAAGGACTTCGTGGAGCTTGTGAACACCGCGCTCAATGAGGAGAATGGGCGCAAGGCGTTCGAAGAGTCCCGCAAGCACTCGTGTGAGGGTGGTTCCTCCTCCAACATGACCACCCCTCCGCAGAAGCGCCGCATCTGGGTGCCAAATGGTGCTGTCACTCGGGCTCCAAATGCCCAAGCGTCTCCAGGCTTTGGTCCCCGCCCACCCAACCCATCTCAGATGCAGGGTCAGAGGATTCCAATGGGGCAGCCAAGGCCAGGTCCTTCTCGTGTCGTCACTTGCTACAAGTGCAAGGATACTGGACACTATGCTGATAAGTGCACTCAGAAGCAGCTACCCCTACCTCCTCGCCCCAACAACAACCAGGCAATGGTTCGTGCTCCCCCGGCTAAAGCCTTCAACTCCAACAACAGGCCTGTCGGGAGGACCGCGAGGGTGAACCATATCAAGGCCGACAAAGCTGAGGAAGCTGCTGACGTCGTTCTCGGTATATTACCCGTAAACTCTATTCCAGCTAAAGTGTTGTTTGATACCGGAGCATCGCATTCCTTTGTGTCAAAGATTTTTGCAAAAGCATACAACCTAGTTCTGGTTCCGCTAAGCAATCAAATGACTGTTCACTCTCCGGGACCGCAAATGTTGACTTCCAAGATAAGCATAGACAATGAGATCCTAATTGGAGGTCGCATATTCCTTGCTTCACTCATGTTGCTGGGAAATTCTGACATTGATGTCATTCTGGGTATGGATTGGTTGAAGACCCACAAAGCTAAAATTGACTGTGCTCAAAAGTCAATAACTCTCTCTCACACTTCAGGCCAGATAGTCTATTCTCCATATGGATCAAGTTCTGTTCAGCTGTTCAACCTCGATGCCAAACCCCTTCCTGCAATTGAAAATGTTCCGGTGGTTTGTGAATTCCCTGACGTCTTTCCAGAAGAGTTGCCAGGGATGCCCCCGGACAGAGCAGTTGAGTTCGTGATCGAGCTTGAGCCAGGTACTGCTCCAATCTCTAAGCATCCATATAAGATAGCTCCTCCTGAACTGAAATTGTTGAAGGAGCAAATCGATATGTACATGGAGAAAGGTTACATTCAGCCTAGTTGCTCCGCTTGGGGTTGCCCAACTCTGTTTGTTGCCAAGAAGGATCAAACAAAAAGACTCGTGGTTGACTCTCGTCCTCTCAACGAGAAAACCATCAAGAACAAGTATCCACTTCCTCGTATCGATGATCTTTTTGATCAACTTGCTGGAGCCTCAATATTCTCAAAGTTGGACTTGAGGATGGGTTACCATCAGATAAAGATCAGAAAGGAAGATATTCCTAAGACAGCTTTCACCACTCGTTACGGTCTATATGAATACACCGTCATGTCCTTTGGTCTCACCAATGCACCGGCAACGTTCTCAAGACTCATGAACTCTGTCTTCCATGAATACCTCGACAAGTTCGTTGTGGTATATCTCGATGACATTCTAGTCTACTCAAAATCCGAGGAAGAGCATGGAGAACACCTTCGTCTCACTCTCATGAAACTTCGCGAGCATCGTTTGTATGCCAAGTTTTCCAAATGTGAGTTCTGGATTCCAGAAGTTGCATATCTTGGTCATATCATCTCTGCCAAAGGCATTGCCATTGACCCGGAAAAGGTTAAGGCAATTGTTGATTGGAAACCCCCTAAGACGGTGAAGCAAGTCAGAAGTTTTCTTGGCTTGGCTAGCTATTGCCGTCGTTTCGTCCAAAACTTTTCCAAGATTGCTAAACCTCTCACTGATCTCACAAAGAAGGACAAAAAGTTCGTTTGGACTCCACAATGTGATGAGAGTTTCAACCTCCTGAAGACTAAACTCACTTCCACCCCAGTTCTGGTTGGCCCAGATACTACCAAACCTTTCCAGATATTCTGTGATGCATCTCTCCAAGGCCTAGGAGCAGTTCTTATGCAAGAACGTCAAGTTGTGGCTTATGCTTCACGTCAGTTGAACCCACATGAGCAAAACTATCCCACTCATGATCTTGAACTTGCAGCAGTTGTGTTTGCCCTCAAGAAATGGAGACAATACTTGTTGGGTAACAAAACTGAAATCTTTTCCGATCATAAGAGTCTGAAATACATCTTCACTCAGCCAGATCTAAACCTCAGGCAAAGGAGATGGATTGAGAAGATTAAAGACTTTGATCTCACCATTTCTTACACTCCAGGCAAGGCTAATGTTATGGCCGATGCTCTCAGTCGCAAATCCTATTGCAATAATCTCATGATCATGGAAAGCCAGCCTCCACTTCATGAGGAATTCCAGAAGCTGAACCTTGGTCTTGTCCCTGAAGGATACCTTGCTAGCTTGACAGCCAGTCCAACTCTCGTGGACAAGATTCGTTCTGAACAACTTCGTGATAATGAAATCAAGAAGATTGTAGAGCACATCAAGGAAGGCAATGATAAATTCAAGTCCTTCTCAATTGATGACAAGGGAACTGTGTTCTTCGAAGGACGCATTGCAGTTCCTCAGATTCAAAGTCTCAAGGATATCATTCTCAAGGAGGCTCATGAAACTCCTCTATCCATTCACCCTGGAAGTACAAAGATGTACCAGGATCTCAAGACTCTGTATTGGTGGTCTGGCATGAAACGTGAAATTGCTCAATACGTTTCTGAATGCGACGTTTGTCAACGTGTTAAGGCAGTCCATCAGAAAACAGCAGGTCTACTCCAACCTCTGAAAATTCCTAAGTGGAAGTGGGACATGATTGAAATGGACTTCGTTACTGGGTTTCCAAAGTCCAAAAAGGGCAACGATGCGATCTTCGTTGTTATTGATCGTCTCACTAAGGTAGCTCACTTCTATGCTGTAAAGGAAACTATCTCAGCTAGCCAGTTAGCAGAGCTCTACACAGCAAAGGTTGTTCCCCTTCATGGTGTTCCATTGGAAATAAGCTCAGACCGTGGAAGTATCTTCACTTCTCATTTCTGGAAAAGCTTTCAAGAAGCCTTGGGCACCAAACTTCTGTTCAGCACAGCTTATCACCCTCAGTCTCAGGGGCAAGTCGAAAGAGTCAATCAGATTCTCGAGGATATGCTCAGAGCATGTGGTCTCTCCTTTGGCATGAAATGGGAGGATTGCCTTCCATATGCTGAATTCTCCTACAACAACAGCTACCAGGCAAGCCTAGGCATGGCACCATTTGAGGCACTGTATGGTCACAGATGCAGGAGTCCAATCAATTGGTCTGGAGCTGGTGAACGTTCACTTTTAGGCCCTGACATTGTTAAGGAAGCCGAGGAGAAAGTTCGTATCATTCGTGACAATCTCAGGATTGCTCAGTCTCGTCAGAAGAGCTATTATGATAGCAAGCACAGGGATATGACCTATGCACCTGGTGATAAGGCATATCTCCGTGTAACTCCCCTCAGAGGCACTCATCGTTTTGGTGTGAAAGGGAAGCTTGCACCAAGATACATTGGTCCTTTCAACATTCTCTCAAGGCGTGCAGAAAATGCTTATCGTCTTGAACTTCCAGAAAAACTATCCAAAGTGCACGATGTGTTCCACGTGTCACAACTCAAGAAGTGTTTCAAAGATCCAGATCGTGCAGTTGATCATGATTCCATTGAACTGCAAGATGATCTATCTTATGAGGAGCACCCTATTCGTATTCTCGATGAGACCGAGCGTAAGACTCGCAACAGGAGCACCAAGTTCTTGAAAGTCCAGTGGTCGCATCATTCCGATAAAGAGGCAACGTGGGAGACCAAAGAGGATCTTCGCAAGAAGTATCCGGACCTTTTCACATCTCAGTAAGGAATCTCGGGGCGCGATTCCTTCAAGGGGGGGCGTTTTGTAACATCCCAAGTATGAAATATCCCTTAGAATGTTTTGTTCCTTGTTTTATTTCAAGCAATGCATCATGTCATCATCTCATTGCATTTTTTTTATTTGCATTGTTACTATTTGCTTTCCATCTATTTATCTTGTTTTCATAATTCAAACTCAAACAAATTTCAAATGGTTATTTTCATACTTGCTCTGTTACAACTTTTGGAATAAAAATAACAAATAAAAACAACCATTTTATTCCTTGTTTTCACTTATTAAATTGTTGGTTTAATCAAACCATTAATCCAATCAAATAATTCTAAAACATTTTCAAATTCGAACCAAGTTTCAAATCAGTACCTATTGGAAACCATAAAATTCACCACACAATTGTATTCTTTAATTCACTTTAAAACCTAGGGTTAACCCTATTAAGAAAATATTGTTTTTCTTAATGGTTCATTAATATTGAAATATCCCAAATTGGTTTCAAATACAAACATCTTTTAAATATCAAATTTTTGAAACCCAATCTTGGAATGTGGTTTCTAATTACCTAACTAGCCTAACCTAATTTTTCTGAAAATTTTCTCAAGCAAAACCTTAACATTTTATTCCAAATTCTGTTTCAGCAAAAAAAAAATATATAAAAACAGAGAAATAAAAAGAAGGAAGCCAGCGCGCGCGCGCGGCAAATAGCAGCGGCCCAGCCCAACCTAAGCCTAGCGCGCGCCAGCCAGCCCGCCACAGCTCCACGTACCGCTTCGCGATTCGTGCGGGACCTTCTTTCTGAAGTACGGCAGGCCATCCCGAGCGCCACCGCACCCCCCGCGCGACTCCGGCGGCCGCCACCTCGCTCTCCTCGCCTATATATCCAGCCCCTAGCCCCTGGCAGGTGCCCTAGCTTCTAGGGTTCCTCGCTCCCCGCGCCGCGCCGCCAATTTCCCTCTCTGCCGCCGTTTTTCCCTCTCTGTTTCTTCCCGCCGGCGAGCCTCTGAAGATCGCCATGGCGCCACCCACCTAGCCACTCCCCTCCTTGTCCACCTACGGGAATCGCAACGCTGCCACTTCCTCTCCCCCTTGGACACCATAGAACACCACGGTGAGCCTCCGTTCGACGCCGCTGTCCCCTCCTTTTTCTCCGGCCACCGTGCCACCGTTTCTAAACCCTAGCTTCCCCTCGACGTAGCAGATCATCTCGACGCCGATCAACAGCTGGAACCGCACCGCCACCATCCCCTCTACGCTTTGGACACCTGAACTCGCACGGAGAGCTGCTGTTTCCTCGACGCCGTCATCGCCACCGCCGCGGCCACAGCTCGCCGTCGACCACTGCTTCCTCGACAGCCACGGTGAGCTCCACCATCTCCAATCCCTCCCTCTGCTGCATCCGCCCGCGTCCATCAGCAGCACAACAACCAATCAGCACGAGCACGTAGTCGTTGATCGTCGCCGGCGAGGCTTGTTTCTGTCAGTCGAGGAAACACGCCGTCGTCAGTTAAAAGTTCAGAAACTGGGCGATGAAGTGTTAACCTGTATCCGTTTGTATCTCTGTCAACTGAATCCAGACAGCGCAGTGGTACTGCACCTGTTGCACGCAGCGAGTGGTTGCGGGTTCGAGCCCCCGCAAGCGCTCAAAATTTTTGGTTCCTTTTTCTTCCACAGCACGCGGTCCCACCAGTCGGTGACTGCCCCTGCCACGCGGGCGCGCAGCGCCACGCTGGCCCCTCTGGCCCACGGGGCAGTGAGAGTGAGTAGACACCAGTGCGGTACAAAATGTTTCTGCGAATTTCTAAAAATTCCAAAATTCATTTTAATTAGCAGAATTAAAACAAAACTTCAAAAGTTAATAACTTTTATTCTGCATTTCCAATTAATGCAAGTTTTATATGAATTCTGATCCAAATTTTCTAATCTTTCCACATATTCAATTTGTGTTCTGTTTTGAGTTTTCAAAATACCTTTAAAAATTCAAATTTGAATAATTCAAATGCAATTTGTAATAATTCATAAGTAATTCATACTATTTCCAAATAAGCCAAATCAAATATGTTTTTCACACCATTTTGAATATCCTATTTAAATATAAAATTTGTTTCATTGTTTGAACAATTTAAATTGCCTAAATAATTTAATACTTGTTTAATTCAATTAAATTTGATAAAATCATAACTTGCTTAATATAAAATATTTTTGAACATGCAAATTATGTTTTCAAACCACCAAAGTGTGAACTTTTCAAATGTGAATTTGAATTTCTGATTTGAACAAATAAAATTCAAATCATATTCAAACTTGTTTCAAATTCAATTAAAACTTGTTTAATATTGTTTAATTCATAATAAATTCATCCTAATTCAAATTTCAATATTTGAAACATGTATTCCAACTAAAATTTGATGTTCTTTTCAAATATAAATTTTGTTAATTGTTTTGCACACTTTAAATTGGTGAAAACAATATTTGTTTGTGTGACATGTTTAAGTAACCCAATTTTCCCAACTTAATAAATAAGTTCTAAACTTGTTTTATTCCTTTTCCTTTGCATCTATCATTGTTATTTATTGTTATATGTTGTTATCTTATCATCATCATCATGCATGCATCATGATAACAACTATCACATAATAAATAATTGTAAATCATTTGTTCCACTTATTTCAATGGATCCTTTTCTATATGCAACCCTTGCATATGGGTCCATTTAATTTGTGCTATCATGTTAGTCAGTTTATTTTGATGCAACCATTAACTTGTCATGCATCATATTGATTGTGCACAATGCCATGGCAATGATTGTTTACATTCCTGTTTTGTTTGTTTGCTTCTTCTCGAATAGACGACGACGTTGAGGCAGACGACCTTTACAGCACCCCTTCTGAGGATCTAGCTCAGTACCCAGCTGTTGAGTTTGCAGGCAAGTTATCACTCACATGAACCATTGTGTTCCTTTCAACCCTGGTTACCGATACTTTTCGTTGCCTATATTTTGCTAGCCTTAGTGGTAGTTGTTTCTGTTACGAACCTATCACATGAATCCTTTAACCCTGATATTGCCTCACCACCCCTCCTACAATCCTGTCGATTGAGCCAGTGTCTTACTAGCATGCTTAGGTTGTTTTGCTCGAGTCTGTTACCCGTTACTTTCAGTTACTATATCTTATTATGTTCTGGGGGCTCGATGTTTAATCAATCAATCAATCATGCTAATGTTATTACTGTTAATAATAATTTGATGATAAGGCACCGGCAGGAGGCCCTGTGTGGTTTTGAGGCCTGCTAGTGTCGACCCTAATAGGAAAAGGGTCTTGTCTACTGATCCATGATGAGCGCACTACCCGCATGTGGGAAGCGAGTATGGGCGCCCCCCTCAATTTGATTCGATTCGCATCTCGTCCAAATCATCTCATTTAGTTCGTGCTTTCTATTTGCCGCATGCATGATTTTGCGAGCCCAGCGCAGGGTGGAACTTTTGTAGTCGGCATATAGGGGGACACGTTCTTAGAGTGCTATGAGGGTCCATTTTCTTCTGGGCTCGATTAGCCGTGCGCCCAAGGTGCTTTGGGCTTGATGCGGAGAAGAGTTGAGTTGTGTTGAGTGCCCCGCTTGGTGGGAGGCATCCCATCTGGCGGGTTATTCATACGTGTACGGCCAAATTGGTGCAACCCTGCAGGGATAATCTTCTCGAGAAGCCGTGTTTTCTGCGGTTATGGATTACTTGGTGAAAGTACTGGCTAACAAGTACTCAGGACAACTTAAACCTAATGATTCACAACCTCATACCCCATGATTACAATTTGACTAGTAATAGGAGTATTATCACAATAACTTGTTTCATCTTAATCCCACTGGGTGAGTTATCCTCGGATTGCTTCTTTGGATAAGGGGCGAGATCCAGGATGGGTTTGTTTGCAGTTATCTTTCAGTTGGTTACAACCCTCGATCTTATCCCCTTTCTAATAGTTGGATTTGATAGAATCTCTGTAGTTGGTTAGTGCAGCCAGTTGCAGCATCTTATATACCATTTTCTTTCCGTTGAACCCAAGTCATCTGTGCTTGTGTTGACGGGCTATACTTTGGTGAACTGTGAGTCTTGCTTGCCAGTACTTGGATGTACTGACCCCGTTGGGGCTGTGGTTTACGCAGACTACGACTACGGCTACGATGACCACCAGGATGGCTACTTCGTGGAGTTTGACGAGACTGCAGACGAGTAGTTAGCTGGACCAGGGCAGGATCCAGAACCTACGTGGATGGGCTTCGTCTTCTTTATTTTCTCCGGCTTCTTAAGCCTGTTGGATTTGTCTGTACCCAGACACCTTTGATTGCTTCCGCTGATGTAATGAAGGCTATGTTGGGGCATGTGCCCTCTGGATGATTGTATTTGCTATCTCTGCCTTAGTGAAGGCCATTTGCAACCTTATTTCAATCTTTTGTGTCTTAGAGATAAGTTGTGATCATCATTCGTTCAAAGCTGTTGACGTACCGTGCGTGATTGATATGAAGTACGTCGACAGTAGTGCCTATGACTTCTAGTGGATAGTTTACATCGACGGTGGAATAGCAGGGCTTGTGTTGTCGCGCATAAGCGCAGGCCTACCAGGAAGCTGGGACGTGGGAGCAGTTATGCCCCATAATCCAAGCACCTGCTATCCAGTTCGTACGATGAGTATCCCTTAGAAGCCAGGGTGCGACAATATAGTTCTGTTTGATCAATATTTTGTATTGACCGGTAAAAAGCTGACAACTATGACCAGCCTTATTTCATTATTATTCCAACCAGCGGCACACCCACCCGAGTATGAGATAACTGTAGGCAGATATTGCAAGAACACTTCGAAGTGATACTACGGATACCATTCTGACAGATATCCTTAAAACAGAAATAGATCTTCGGTACTACCTTGGAGTTCAAATGACGCAAAGGGTTGCACCTCTGCGGTTACTTTGGCAAGCTGCTAATGCCTACACTCCTGCACTGCACTGTTTGAGATTTTCAGATTAGAATTTGAGCTGATCTTGGATTGCGTGGTCTATAACTGTGGCGAAATTGGACCCATATCCGAGTATGAGATAACTGTAAAAAACAGGCGTCGGGGTCATTTTGTTAGATTCGACTCATCAGAATACATTTGTAGCTGCAAGAAGTTTGAAAATGTAGGTCTTCCGTGTTGCCAGGTACTGAAGGTTCTTGAGATCAGAAATATCAAAGAAATTCCACCACACTATGTTTTGAAAATATGGCGAAATGATGCTCAGAGTGAACCTTCGAAGGAGAACTATGGTTTTTCTGTTGTAGATGAAGATCCCAAATTCTCCGTGTTAAACAGGTACAACTCGCTTTGTCGAACTTTATATAAAGTTGCAGTGATTATGAGGAGCATTGACGAAATTGATTGGCCTTGCCTTAAATAATTCGGCTTAGTGGGTTCATCTATCCATGCATCCGTCGCGGCGATCGCAGTGTTTATGAGGAGAAACGCCTTCGATCGGGTCATCATCATTTGGCGACGCAGAATGCCTTGTATGCTCTGGACTCACTCGGAAGATCACAAGAGAAAACAAAAATTATACGATATTTGTATTCAAATTATAAGCAAATAGTAAAATAATTAATAGTTTCAATAGTTAGAATAATTATTTAGTTAAACAAAAAATGGATTTGAATTAGTTATGCAAATTCTAGCACTTTTCTTGTTGAAATTTTTGTCAAATTCGAAAGTATATAGAAGTTATTAATGTGCAAACTATAACAATTTTTAAATTTTGGCGCTAAATTTTTTTGGCGCGCAGGGTGCTACCAAATTTCGAAATAAGTATTGGTCCCGGCCCGTGGTAACAACCGGGACCAAAGGGGGTACCTCTAGTTCCGGTTGGTGGCACGGGCCGGGACTAGAGGCCCAGTTGTATAAATATCTCGGCCCTCTCTCCAGGCCGAGCCACCACCCAGGACAACGGATATGTCTTGGCGAAGCCCTGCCGGCGGCGGGAACGGATAGAAAGATCCCGCCGGTGCTGGTTCCGCCGGCGGGGTTGAACTAGGGGACGCGTTTTTGTGACACAAAATATATATATTTAAAAGGCCCGGGGGCCGTGCTTACATAGGGGCGGCGGCGCGGCCACAGACGGCCGGCCGTGCTTACATAGGGGGCGGCGGCGCGGCCACAGGCGGCCGGCCGTTTCTTAGGGGGTGGGGAGGGTAGCCTAGGCTATATCTATTTAGGGGGGGCGCACCGGCGCCGGCCTACTCCTCATCGGAGGAGATGCAGTGGTAGGCAGGTGCCTGCCACAGGTGGGCAGGCAGCTGCAGCGGGCCCACCGGTGGCTGCGGAGGCATCGAGGGCGCGTGCGGTGCCGGCGGGGCTAGCTCCTCCTCCGGCTGCGGCGGCGGCGGCGGCAGCAGCTCCTCCTGAGCCTATTCTCCACCGGTCCACGCCCAGACCATCCCGTACTCCAGGCCTGGGGGCAGCGGCTGTGGCGGCGGCTGGTCCTCCGACGCCTCCATCTCGGCGTACATGGTCTGCCACCAAGGCGCAGGCGCTGGAGGGGGCGGCATGGCGTCAGCGTCGGCGGCGGAGGCGGCGGCGGCGGCCAGGACCTGCTCCCACCGCTTGACCTCGTCCTCGACGAGGGAGCGGTGGGAGGCCTCGTAGGCCTCCTCCAAGCCGGCCTGGAGCTCGGGGTCGGACTCGTCCTCGACGACGTCCTCCAAGATCCACAGCTCCGGCTCACTGCCGGGCGGTGGCGCGGGGTAGTCGGCGGCGTTCTCCTCCGGGGCCGTGGGGATGTAGGAGCGACGGCGCTAGTCGTGCTCCTGCTGGAACCAGATGGCCCAGTTGGGAGAGCTGCGCGCGTACGCGCGGTCCCTGAGGAGGTGGGCCGGCAGGAGACGGCGCCGGCGTTCAATCTCCTCGCGCGCGGCCTCGTTGGTCGGTGGCGGCGGCACGGGGATGCGCTGCGGGTTCAGGTGCCAGCCGTCCGGCCAGAACACCGGCGTGGCGTGGTCCCAGTGCCACTCGGCCTCCTCCTTCCGCACGTAGCGGCGGTAGCGCTTGCCCGGCGCGGCGCGGGGCGGCGGGCGCGCTGCCGGAGGCGGAGCGGGGACGCGCGGCTGCCCCCCAATCCGGACGCCTCCCGGACCGAAGAAGAAGGCCTCCGGCGGCGCGCGGGGGACGCCGGAGCCTCTCTGGCCGGCACCGCTCGAGGATCCGGCCTCGTGCTCGTTCTTCGGGCGCTTGAACCAGCGGCGGGGCGACATGACGGCTAGGGTTTGGGTGGGCTGGGGCACGGCCCGGGTGAATGGGGGTGTACGGGCGGCGGGGGTCCTTTAAAAAGGACCCGGGCGGGGCTGGCATGCCAACCGGCGGCCGGAACGTGGCGGCGGTTGCAGGCGGCCATGAATGCGCGGGGAAGCCGAGGCGTGCCGTTCGTGGCCACGCGCGCGCGGGGAAGTTGAGGCGCGGGAAGACGAGGCGGCCAGTGGGCCATTTGACCGCGCGTGGCTGCGGTCTTACTTTAAGGGACCGGGCGAGCCAGCCACTAGGTCCCCGGCCAGTGGCCCCTTTGACCGAATGTAGCCAGTGGGCTTAATAAAAGACGCTTGGCCAGTCGGCCCTTTGACTAAAATGTGGCCACTGGGCTTAATTAAAATACGTGGGCCAGTGGACGCGGTTGGGGAAGAAGAGGCCGGTTGGAGATTGCGAGACAGGAGCGAAAAAAATGAAAAAAAAACGGAAAAAAACCTTGCCGCGGCAGAAAAAGTGGTCGCAATATAGCTTTTTCAGAGAAGGTATCCATCCTGGTTCCTAACACGAAATGGGACGAACTCCCTGGCCAGGTTCGCCACGTGGGCCATCCCAACCATCCCGGGTCCTGGCACAACCGGGACCAATGGGAGAGGGCCATTTGTCCCGGCTGGCCCATCCCGGTTGCACAACCGGGACAAATGGGCCTTACCAACCGGGACTAATGCCCCTGTTTCCACTAGTGTACCAAATCATAAATCTTAACTACAGTATTAACACATGTTTCATCACAGATTCAATTAAAACGAATTAGCAAGAATGGTTTCTGTCGTCGCAGATCCAATGAAGATTCATAGATGAACGAGATTAAAAATAAAAAATATAAACAAAAAGAAAAAAAAGTAAAGAAAAAAGAAAGGGAGGCTGATCGGGACACTCTAGGACCGGATCGGTTCTCTCTGGTACACCCAGATACATGTTGAACAATTTGTACACAACTTGAGCGGATCTAAAAAAATTAAGAAAGAAAAAGGCAAGATTGTTGGGGGCCCTCCAGTTGCAAGCGAATATCCAAGGCTACCACGCTGGGATCTACTGGCTCCAGGCCGTCGCGGCCATTGATGCCCGCTGGCGGCTGCCTCTACCCACGGTCTCACCTGGCCCCGCGCGCCACAGATAGCCAGATGCAACGCGGGATGGACGACAGGGGCAACGCCGGTTGCGGACGGATGGCAGGGGCTGAGTAGAGGTCAGCATCTCCCACGGCACATGGACGACAGGGTCTGACGCATCTTGGCCGCCTTTCCCAGATCAACGCCACACTATTGGGGTCATGCAGCTCAGATCCAGGGCCACCATGGCCGGATCGGGTGGCTCCGGGCCGTAGGGAACTCGGGCGGCCGGAGTTCGCCATCGTGTTGCGCCTAGCCGCACTTACGAGGAGCGGCTGGGGCGGCCGCCTCCCTCCATCGCCAAGTCACCTCTGATTTCGCCGCCTTGTCCTTCCATGGCTGGCCCGTAGAGGGGGTGGTTGCCGCGTGGAGTGGTGTTGCGGACGTGAAGGAGGAGAGAGGATGGGTACGGTCTACGGTGAGTGGAGAGGATGGGGTCGGGGAGCGAGTGGGCAGGTGGGATAAGGGTCAGGTAGTCGGGTGGTTAGAGCATGACTAGTGGTACCCTTAAAACCCCAAACCCTCAAACTAGTTTAAGAGCCTCCACAACGCGGTGACGATAAAACTGGCGCTTATTTAGTTGGTTACTCCATGCAGTAAGCGCCCGCTGCTTAGTAGAACTATTTTGTACTACTTATTTAAGCGTTGGCCTCTTATTTATCACCGGGATTTAGGCAAAATGGCAAAGATTTAATCCCTAGCGCCCGTGAATAAGCGCCCACTGTGGATGCTCTAAGGGGTTAAAAATGGCATTTTTTGACAGTTTTAAAGGGTTGAAAAACAAGGGAAAGTAGTAGGACCCTCAAAACCAACCCTCAAACAAGTTTTAAGGGTTAGAGGGTTCTAGTCTTTGGCACAACCGTCAAACCCAACACTCATTTGACATATCACAATGACCACTAGGAAAACTCAAACAACATTCAAACAAACACGGAAATGGAAATAGTTGATGCATGGTTTAATAGTTTACATCACAAAATATTCATCTTCGCCGTCTCATCGGCACCATGACCAAAAAATTGCATATCGGCATCATCTCCTAGACCACTTCCATGTCCATCAAACACCACCACTCATGCCGTCCGTGGCGGAGTCCTCCACCACGCCATCGCCACCACCACTCATCGGAGTGGTACCTCGAAGAGTAGAGGACGCACCACGAAATATCCTCTTCCTCTCTGCGATGTCCTCCTTAGCCTTCTTTCCACCACGCCAATTGGTCTTCATCCATGTCCTTCTTGGAAATCATCATGTCCTCCTTCTCTTCCGCCATGAGTTCTTTCCATGCCTTTGCTTCTTTTACCTTGATCATCCTATCCTCCAACTCCGCCTTGCACATGGCCTCATCACGCCGTGCTTGCACTTGTGCAAGCTTAACCTCTTTCTTCTTCTCGTTGATCAGAAGTTTTGTCTCCAACGTTTTCATTGTCAATGTCTCTCTTGACTTCATCATGTGCTCCATCTTCTCTCTTATGCTTGTTGCCTCTCCTCTCATCACCTTCCTTTCCTTTGCCTTCTTGGTTCCCTCGGGCTTGCGCTCGTTCTTTGCCTCCTCATCACTATCATCCATCCTAAGCATTGCTGACTTCTTGGGTGCGGTCTCTTGATCTCTCAACTTCCACTTGTCATATGTTTGGAGAACTTTCCAAACATGCTTAAATGGGAATGCCTTGCCCTTGGAAGCGGCCATCTCCTTGTACCTCAACTCGGCAATGCCCTCCAACAAACCCACACATAGCATGATAAACACACAAACAATAGCATAGGAAACCAAAATAAATGTGAGAACACACATATGTACTCACATAGTCACTCTCCACGGATCCACTAGGTGGTGCATCCATCACTTGGTCCATTGCCGCACTCCAACGAGCACAATGGGGCTTCATCAACTCCCTCCGGCCTTGAAGCGACCGATAACTACGAGCGCGAAACCCACCGGTCCTCGGCTTGATCTTGCAATAGACGTCCTCTATGTGTTGCCAATATCGTTTACCAGTTTGATCGGTACCGATGCTCGCATCCATCCCCACACTTGCCCAAGCAGGAACCAAGAGAATGACTTCGTCCTCGCTATAGTTTGTCGAGCGCACGGTGGGTTTTGCAACGGCGGAGAACACCGCCTCCTCTATCACCTCCACCTCCTCACCATCTTCCCATTCCTCCTCCTCGCCACCTTCTTCCTCCAAGCGGTCACCAAACCCAAAGGGTTCGAGCGGAGGAGCCCCGAGGTCCACCTCCGCGTCTTTGAGAAGATGCAAGAATGACGTCGGCGGGTTGGGCATTCCGTCGAGCACTTCGTGCACGACAGGCGGACGGGCGGCGGCCGGGCCGGAGCTTCCTCCGGGAGGTTCTCCTCTTTTTCTTGACTGCTCCCGCGGCGGCCTTGGCACCCTTGGGGCCGGCAGACGGCCTCTTCGGGCGTGCCTTCGGCGGGGGCGAGGCGAGGGCGGCCGGGGCGGGGTGGGCGGAGGCCGGGGCGAGGTGGACGGCGGCCGGGGCGGGGTGGACGGCGGCCGGGGCGAGGAGGTGCTGCCCCTCCCGGCGCCTCTTCACGTCGTCGTGGGTGGCAGCCACCATACCGTCCACTTGCGCGGCCGTGGCCGACGGGGGCGGGGGCGGGGCGACGGCGGGCGGGGGCGGGGCCGCGGCCGGGGGTGGTGGCGCTTCCATGGCGGGCGGGATACGGGCGGGAGGCGGGCGGGCGTGGGATTTTTACCTCCCGCGTGTGCAACGAGCCGGTGCGGGTTAGGGAGGGGTTGGCCTCCCCAATCCTCACTTTTACTCCTTGGGAGGGCAACCCCTCCTCCAATCTGCAATTTTTTTTAGAGGTTTAGGGGTTCTATTATTTGGTATTTTTTCGTTTAAACTCGTAAAAAGCAGTTATTTCGTAGGGTTTGGGGTTTTAAGGGTACCACTAGTCATGCTCTTATCCTCTCCCTGGACTGAGGGTTAAATATAACATGCTAGGAGGGAAAAAATGCAAATATGCCTCCGCCTTTGACCAGGTGGACTTTGCACGAATCTCCAATAAATGTGTAGTATAGATAGTGCCGGGAGCCCAACATGCATGTGAGAAATCCGCACTCCCAAGATTGTGTGGTCATAAGGGTTGGTGACGTGGAGCAAACCAACCGTACCGTTTTAATGAGGTGTGCTCACTACTAGAGAAAAGCTTACCACAGGCGAACAAAAAGGCCTACCACAGGCGCATTACAGTTCGCCTGGGACCATATCGCCAGTGGTAATCACTTACCCCGGGCGAATCTGGATATGCGCGTGTGGTAACTGAAAATACCGCAGGCGAATCAGCCTTGTGCGCCTGGGGTAACTGATTTACCTGTGGCGAACGAGCCTGATGCGCCTGGGGTATATATGGACCTGTGGTATTAGTTATTATTTGTCTGGGGTATGTTTTTCCTGTGTCAAAAAATAAAATAAACCAAAATACTCTCAATTTGCACAAATATATCAAAATGACAGAAATAACAGGAATAACAGGAAAATGAGAGAAATAAGTTTCAATTGGCACTAACTTAGACATCCCTAAAATAACATCGATCGATCATCACAACTAGTAGTCATTACATAACCTAGATCATCAATACATAATACACAAGTTTATATTACATAGTCTCGAACAGAGATAGTTCAACAAATAGTTTAGCTACACAAGTAGTAGAGCAAGTAGCATCAACACAAGGAGTATCAGCACAGTGATGGCGAAGGTGGTCATCCGGGCCCTCATCGTCTCCGTCTTCTCTCTCGCTAGGTAAGTGGCGTATCGAGCTTCCGCTCCACCATGGTATTGTACCCCTTGTAGTTGTTGCCGCTGAAATCGTGCACCTGTCTCCGGCATTGTTCCCAATCGTCGTAGACTCCGGGAACCCTACCGATATATACAACATACCATGTCATATGTTCATAGGACAAAAATACGTGTTTAGCATGGAAAGTGATAATAGACCGCAAATAACTATCAAATAAATAGAAGCATCAAGGTTTATGAATCAAACACGACAAATAAAGGACTACAAGTTATATGATGCAAGTGTATAATAACATTTTGTCAATCCTATGGTCTCGGCGGGAACAGACGAACGCCTTCTAGCGTATTGAATGTCCGGGTGTCATGTTACTCTCGTAGGTGTGCTTCTATGTCACGGTTGCTCGGTGGTGCGTGGCCGTGGAAGAACAAGCCACCCCGAGTGATGACATCCGACGCGAGTATCGTGCAGATCCTCCGCTGGATGCGATGGAACTCAGCCCGCACATATTCATCGGGGGTGTTGGCCATCTTTGTGGTCAGGTGTCGGAGATGACTTGGTAACGATACCTGTTGGGCATCCTTTAAGTACTCCCTCGTCTGAAAGATGGCATTCCAAGCTTCCAACCCAGATTCTTGCTCCGATTGCTTGAGGCAGGGGAAGTTTGTTACGTGGTTGCACACGTAGGCGCCTCGGACTATTTTCTCCTTTTCTAGGGGCTTGCCTAAATCGGAGGCGAAGCCGTTGAGGGCACTACTAAGAATAGCTCTTATGTCGCTGTAGTCCTTCTGCACCGTCCTACCCGCATCGAGATAAGTGCATTGCGACCAATGCGGTTCCATGACGATGAGTGTGCATCCTCCGTTTCTACGCAGAACATTTCGAACAAGCCATCAATATCATCAATTGGAATACTAAGATTCTAGAAAGAATGTAATGACGGGAAGCGGAGAGGACTACTTACAGGGGAAAGTATGGCATGCGAATGGCGTTCTTATCCTTGTTATCTATCAAAAAACCCGTTATATAGTTCGTGATAACAACCCGGTCCGCATGTGACCGCAAGTAGTCCTCAACCATGTAGTAGGGGTCCATAATCGCGATGTGCGGGGTATTCTCCATGACCATATCGTGCGCCATGCTGAGCGATACCAGGCGGACAATGCTTCGGTCGAGCTTTCCCAAGTGGAAGACCCTAAATATGTCTTTGTATCTGATGAAGAACACCTCTGCGGGATTTGTATCCACAAAGCCCACGGATCGGGGCACCTTGACCACGTATAGCGGGTAGGAGGGATGTTTATCACATAGAAGTTCCGTCTCTCTGAACAAAATTCCGTCGTGGATGCTCCTCATGTCACCACCCATGACAGCGACAACCTCTGGCGGCAGCATCGGCTGACCTATCTCATGCACCTTCCTCCACGGGACGGCGGGCGGCAAACAATCCAGGACTCGGGCAGCCGCTGGCTGGCTACTAGAGGAGGCACCACCTTTCTTCTTGTTGGCTGGCGGCCTCTTCCGATGCTTCTTCGCCCTCAAGCACAGGGCAGTGCCGTTTTGTTTTACCGCCTCCTCGGCTGTAGCACGGAGTGTATTCGGGGTAACCACCATAGGTTGTGGAGCCGTAAAGGCTGTCTCCTCCTCGGGATTTTCTTGGGAATATGTTAGCTTCTTCTGGATATCCGGTTTTCTGGTGGGTAACTCAGAAGGACCACCCTCTTCGCCAAATATCTTCTTTTGGATATTAAGATTTCTGGTGGGTAACTCCGGATGAACGTTTTCGCCACCCAACTGATTTATGAAATCAACAATGGGAGTACAATATCCATGTAGTCGTCATGGGTCTCATGCTCGTGATGTTGCTCGTCATGTGACGTCTCGTGCTTGGGAGGAGGAGGTAGTGGAACCAACCCCTTTCGTCCTGGGGGCCAGGGGGAACCTGTCCCGGTTGCAACCAAATCCGGGACAAATGCTATGCATTGGTCCCGGTTTGTGTGCCCGGGGAAACAGAAATCGCCTGGGGGCATTGGTCCCGGTTCGTGGTGAGATATTGGTCCCGGTTCGTGCCACGGACCGGGACCAATGCCTAGCCACAGGCCACGTGACACGCGCATGATAATTTGTCCCGGTTCAGGCCACGAACTGGGACCAATGTCCCCCTTCCCCTATATATACTGCCTTAGCCCCCCTTCCATCTTTTTTTTTGCTTGGAGGTGTGAGAGAGATGGGTGTTAGTGTGTTTTATTTTACTATGCACATGAGGTGTTCGACGAAATTCCCGAGCCACACATAAGCTCACTGAAAATGGTATCTTCGACCGAGGTTAACAAAATTATCTTTTTCATCTGTAACTGATACATAAAAAAGTACTATTTGTCGATGTAGTGTGGTCATTTCTGTATTAATATGTTATTGTAATGTATTTTGATAAATATAATTATACGATGCAGATGGATGCACGGCAGCGATGGATGTACGGTGACCGACGCACTTCCGAGTATATGGCAGGCCTGAATGCATTTCTTGCTGTAGCTCAGGCGAACAAAGATAATGGCTTCATGTGTTGCCCATGTGTTGATTGTCGGAACGTCAGAGAGCACTCTTCCGAAAGAATCCTTCACGGCCATCTACTTCGGAGAGGTTTCATGCCCAGCTATAATTGTTGGACCAAGGATGGAGAAAGAGTGGTTGTGATGGAAGACGATGATGAAGAAGAAGATCCTTTGTTCCCTGAATACGACGATACTGCAATGGAAGAGAATGCAGAAGAAGGAGGTGATCAAGAACAGGCATCAGAAGAGCCCGATGATGATCTTGGTCAAGTTATTGCTGATGCAAGGGAAGACTGTGAAAATAAATTGGAGAGGTTGAAGCTGGACAACATTTCACAGGATCACAAAAAGTTGTTGTACCCAAATTGCGAAGATGGTAGCACAAAGCTCGGTACCACACTGGAGTTGCTGAAATGGAAGGCACAGAACGGTGTGACTGACAAGGCATTTGAGAGTTTAATTCAACTAATGAAGCCAAAACTTCCAAAGGATAGCGAATTGCCTGAGAGTACGTACGAAGCAAAGAAAGCTCTCTGCCCTCTAGGATTAGATGTGCAGAAGATACATGCATGCATTAATGACTGCATCATCTACCGCGGTGAGAAGTACGAGAATTTGGATGAATGTCCGGTATGCACTGCACTGCGGTATAAGATCAGAGCAGATGACCCTGGTGATGTTGACGGCGAGCACCCCCCCCCCCCCGTAAGAGGGTTCCTGCTAAGGTGATGTGGTATGCTCCTATAATACCACGGTTGAAACGTCTGTTTAGAAACAAAGAGCATGCTAGGTTGTTCCGATGGCACAAAGAAGACTATAAGAAAGACGGAAAGTTGAGACACCCCGCCGATGGATCGCAGTGGAGAAAGATCAAGAGAGACTTCCCCGACTTTACAGGAAAGGCGAGAAACTTATGGTTTGGTCTAAGTACAGATGACTTTAATCCTTTTGGGGAGCAGAGCTCCAGTCATAGCACCTGGGCTGTAACTCTATGTATGTACAACCTTCCTCCTTGGTTGTGCATGAAGCGCAAGTTCATTATGATGCCAGTTCTCATCCAAGGCCCGAGGCAACCTGGCAACGACATTGATGTGTATCTAAGGTCATTAGTGGAAGAACTCTTACAATTGTGGGGCAAACCAGATGTACGTGTGTGGGATGAGAACGACCAAAAGCCATTTGACCTACGGGCGTTGCTTTTCGTAACCATCAATGATTGGCCTGCTCTTAGTAACATTTCCGGACATACAAACAAGGGATACAATGCATGCACACACTGTTTAGATAAGACTGACAGTGTTTTTTTTGGATAAATGTAAAAAGGTTGTATACCTGGGGCATCGTAGATTTCTTCCGATCAAGCATCCCATAAGAAAGAAAGGAGGGAAGCATTTCAGAGGTGAGGCAGATAACCGGAAGAAGCCTGAGCTCCGTAGTTGTAATGATATATTCGATATGATCAAGGACCTAGAAGTAGTCTTTGGTAAGGCTGCTGGCAGCCAACCACTTCCGCACGGCCCTGATAAGCCCGCACCCATGTGGAAGAAGAAATCTATATTTTGGGAGCTACCCTATTGGATAGATTTAGAGGTCCGGTCTTTGATCGACGTGATGCACGTGACAAAGAATCTCGTGTCAATCTGCTATGCTTCCTGGGCGTGTATGGAAAGTCAAAAGATACGCCAGAAGCACGGGAGGACCAGCAACGTATGAAAGACCGAAGCAACAAGCACACAGATACAGGGCGCCATTACTTAAGCAGCTACGCTCTTACTAAAGCAGAGAAGGAAATATTATTTGAAGTCCTTTACAGTATCAAGGTTCCGTTTGGCTTCTCGTCGAATATAAAGGGGATAATAAACATGGCAGAGGAAAAAAAATCCAAAACCTAAAGTCTCATGACTGCCACGTGATTATGACGCAGTTGCTTCCGATTGCATTGAGGGTGCTTCTACCGGAAAATGTTCGAGTATCCATTGTGAAGCTATGTGCATTCATGAATGCAATATCTCAGAAGGTAATCGATCCAGAAATTCTGACAAGATTACAAAGGGATGTGGTCCAGTGTCTTGTTAGTTTTGAGTTGGTGTTCCCACCATCCTTCTTCAACATTATGACTCATCTCCTGGTTCACCTATGTGAAGAGATTCATATTCTCGGTCCGGTATTTCTACGCAATATGTTCCCCTTTGAGAGGTTCATGGGAGTCTTGAAGAAATATGTTCATAACCGTGCTAGGCCAGAAGGAAGCATCTCGAAGGGCTACAGAACATAGGAGGTCATAGGGTTCTGTGTTGACTTTATTCCTGACCTTAAGACGATTGGTGTTCCTGAATCGCGGCATGAGGGGAGACTGAGGGGAAAAGGAACGCTGGGATAGAAAACAATGATACCCAGGGACGGGCATTCTTTCACCAAAGCACACTACACAGTTCTACAAAATTCTATGTTCATGGCTACGTATCTCGAGGAACACAAGAATATTGTACGCTCCACAAACCCAGGGAAGGATGACTCATGTATTAAACGCAAACACATGGAGACTTTCGGAAGTTGGTTGTAAACACATCTTATAAATGACACCACTGTTGAAGATCAGCTGTACATGTTGGTAGGGTCACCATCTTCGACTATTGGGAATTTTCAAGGGTACAAGATAAATGGGAATACATTTTACACGAGCTCCCAAGATAAGAAGAGCACCAACCAAAACAGTGGTGTCCGCTTTGATACAATAAACGAGTATGGAAAAAATGACACATACTATGGTTACATAGAGGAGATATGGGAACTTGACTATGGACCTTCTTTTAAGGTCCCTTTGTTCAAATGCAAATGGGTCAACCTAAATGGAGAAGGGGTAAAGGTAGACCCACTTTATGGAATGACAACAGTGGATCTCAACAATATTGGTTACAATGACGAACCATTCGTCCTAGCCAATGATGTGGCTCAGGTCTTCTATGTGAAGGACATGTCCTCCAGACCGAAAAAAGAAAAAATAAGGAAACAAATTCATCATACGATCCGCCGAAGCATCACGTAGTTCTTCCAGGGAAAAGAAACATCGTGGGAATCGAGGACACGACAGACATGTCAGAAGATTATAATAAGTTTGTTGAAATTCCACCCTTCACAGTGAAAGCTGACCCAACCATCCCGTTAACACTAGTGGAAACAGGGCCATTTGTCCCGGGTCGTAAGGGCCAGTTGTCCCGGTTGTGCAACCGGGATGGGCTAGCCGGGACAAATGGCCCATCCCCATTGGTCCCGGTTGTTCCAGGACCCGGGATGGTAAGTATGGACCACGTGGCGAACCTGGGCCAGGGACGGCCAGGGAGTTCGTCCCGGTTCGTTTTAGGGACCGGGATGGATACCTTTTTTGAAAATATATATATTCCGCCAATTTTCCCCTGCCGCAGCAGGTTTTCTTTCGTTTCGTTTTTTTGGGCTCCTGTCTCGCAATCCCCAACCGGCCTCCCCTTCCCCAACCGCGTCCAGGCCCACGTCTTTAATTAAGCCCACTGGCCACATTTTTGGTCAAAAGGGCCCACTGGCCCGTGTCTTTTATTATATTCGGTCAACGGTTCGCAGGGGTCAAAAGGGGCCACTGGGCAGCGGCCTAGTGTCTGGCTCGCCCGGTCCCTTAAATTAAGACCACAGGGACGGTCAAAGGGCCCACTGCCGCCTCGTCTTCCCGCCCCCCTCCACTTCCCCACGCGCGGCCAGCTGCAACCGCCGCCACGCCTCGGCTCCCCCCTCCCGCATTTATGGCCGCCTGCAACCACCACCACGTTCTGGCCGTTGGCATGCCAGCCTCCCCCAGGTCCTTTTTAAAGGGCCCCCGCCGCCCGTACATCCCATTCACCCCGGCCGCGCCCCAGCCAAAGCAACCCTAGCCACCATGTCCCGCTGGTTCAAGCGCCCCAGGAACGACCACGAGGCCGGGTCGTCGAGCGGCGCGCGCTCCGGCGTTCCACCGCCGTCGGCGGAGGTCTTCGGCTTCGGCCCGGGAGGCGTCCGCATCGGCGGGCAGCCGCGCGACCCCGCTCCGCCTACGGCGTCACGCGCGCCGCCCCGCGCCGCGCCCAAGGGCAAGCGCTTCCGCCGGTACGTCCGGAAGGAGGAGGCCGAGTGGCACTGGGAACGCGCCACGCCGGTGTTCTGGCCGGACGTCCACCTTCCGGACGGCTGGCACCTGAACCCGCAGCGCATCCCCGTGCCGCCGGCCCCGTCCAGCAGCGAGGCCCAGGGCGAGGAGATCGACCGCCGGCGCGCGCTCCTGCCGGCCCGCCTCCTCAGGGACCGCGCGTACGCGCGGAGCTCCCCTACTTGGCCACCTGGCTCCAGTAGGAGCACGAGCAGCGCCGCCGCTCCTACATCCCCACAGCCGAGGAGGTGAGCACCGAAGACTACCCCGCGCCACCGCCGGGGAGGGAGCCGGAGCTTTGGCTCCTGGAGGACGACATCTCCGACAACGTCGTCGAGGAGGACGACCCCGAGCTCCAGGCTGGCTTGGAGGAAGCCTACGAGGCCTCCCGCCGCTCCCTCGTCGAGGACGAGGTCAAGCGGTGGGAGGCGGTCCTGGCCGCCGCCGCCGCCGACGGCGCCGCCATGCCGCCCCCTTTGGCGCCTGCCCCTTGGTGGCAGACCATGTACGCCGACATGGAGGCCTCCGAGGACCAGCCGCCGCCGCAGCCGCTCCCCCCGGCCTGGAGTACGGCATGTCCTGGGCCTGGACCGGCGACGTATGGTCGCCGGAGGAGCTGCCGCCACCACCGGAGCTGCCCCCGCCGCCGCCGCACGCGCCCCCGATGCCTCCGCAGCCGCCGGCGGGCCCGCCCCAGCCGCCTGCCCACCTGTGGCAGCCACCCCCCTACCACTGCATCTCCTCCGACGAGGAGGAGTAGGCCGGCGCCGGTGCGCCCCCCCCCTAGACTAAGCTACCCACGACCCCCCAAGAAAACGGCCGACCGCCTGTGGCCGCGCCGCCGCCCCCTATATGCAAGCACGGCCGGTCGCCTGTGACCGCGCCGCCCCCCTTTGTAAGCACGGCCCCCGGGCCTTTTTTAATATATATTTGTGTTGAACCACCGCGTTGTCCCTAGTTCAACCCCGCCGGCGGAACCAACGCCGGCGGGATCTTCCTCCCCGTTCCCGCCGCCGGCAGGGCTTCGCCATGACTAGTCCGTTGTCCTGGGTGGTGGCTCGGCCTGGGGTTAGGGCCGAGATATTTATACAACTGGGCCTCTAGTCCCGGCCCGTGTCACCAACCGGTACTAGAGGTACCCCCTTTGGTCCCGGTTGGTAGCACGGCCCGGGACCAAAACTTTTTTCGAAATTTGCTGCCCCCTGCGCGCCCAAATTTTTTAGCGCCAAAATTTCAAAAATGTTTAAGATTGCACATTAAATAACTTCTACATACTTTCGAATTTAACAAAAATTCCAACATGAAAAGTGCTAGAATTTGCATAACTAATTCAAATCCATTTTTATTTCAACTAAATAATTATTCTAACTATTGAAACTATTAATTATTTTACTATTTGCATATAATTTGAATATAAATATCTTATAATTTTTGTTTTCTCTTGTGATCTTCCGATTGAGTCCAGATCATACAAGGCATCCGGGTGATTTATATTCCGTCGATGAACCCAAGAATAGTGCTCCGGGCAATTTTGCTGCAACTTTATATAAAGTTCGACATCTTTTCAAAACATACTGTGGTGGAATTTCTTTGATATTTCTGATCTCAAGAACGTTCAGTACCTGGCAACACGGAATACCTACATTGCAGGAGTGTATGCATTAGCAGCTTGCCAAAGTAACCGCACAGGTGCAACCCTTTACGTCATTTGAACTCCAAGGTAGTTAGCTTCAAAGTCTGGAGGACATGTCCTTCACATAGAATCTCTGCATTTCTATTATTCTTACTACTTCCTCTGCGAGGTTCACTGTTGGTAACATCGTTCTGAACCAGAAAGTGCTGAAGGAAGGTTTATCATGCAGCTTTGGTCGCAAAATAAGCTCAACTTGCTCCAGGATGGTATCGGTACTATCACTTCGAAGTGTGCCTGCAATATCTGCGCAGAATATATGACGCCCATAATGCAAAACCCATATGGCTGCACACAGGGCTGGTTACAGCGGCCCTACGTGCAAAGCACATCTCAATGGACGATACGGAGGAGAGAGAAACAGAAAAGTGCGTGGGTGGCTGCTGGTTGAGATGATAATGAAGTCAGGCTGGTCATAGTTGTCAAGCACTCAATGCTTGCCAACTTTTGACCGGTCAATACAAATTATTGGTCAAACTTGCACCTACTCCGTTCATAATCAAAGAATAGGTATAAATATCATTTTGGCTAACAAAATCTCGTTTATTATTACAGAAAATATTTGTGAACACTTTTTCAACAGAACTATGATCATGTATTCCACGTTTACTATTACACTTCTCCAACAACATCCCTGTTAGTCTTCTGAAATTTCTGCGTGTAGAGATGGTCCATGAACCCTTGTCCCTTGCTTATGATCGCTTCGGCCGTAACCATGGAGCATCTTCATTATTTAACGGGATGGTGGGGTCAGCTTTCACTGTGAAGGGTGGAATTTCAACAAACTTATTATAATCTTCTGACATGTCTGTCCTGTCCTCGATTCCCACGATGTTTCTTTTCCCTGAGAGAACTATGTGACGCTTCGGCTCATCGTATGATGAATTTGTTTCCTTATTTTTTCTTTTCTTCGGTCTAGAAGACATGTCCTTCACATAGAAGACCTGAGCCACATCATTGGCTAGGACGAATGGTTCGTCATTGTAACCAATATTGTTGAGATCCACTGTTGTCATTCCATAAAGCGGGTCTACCTTAACCCCTTCTCCATTCAGGTTGACCCATTTGCACTTGAACAAAGGGACCTTAAAAGAAGGTCCATAGTCAAGTTCCCATATCTCCTCTATGTAACCATAGTATGTGTCATTTTTTCCATTCTCGTTTGTTGTATCAAAGCGGACACCACTGTTTTGGTTGGTGTTCTTCTTATCTTGGAAGCTCGTGTAAAATGTATTCCCATTTATCTCGTACCCTTGAAAACTCCCAATAGTCAAAGATGGTGACCCTACCAACATGTACAGCTGATCTTCAACAGTGGTGTCATTTATAAGATCTGTTTGCAACCAACTTCGGAAAGTCTCCATGTGTTCGCGTTTAATCCATGAGTCATCCTTCCCCGGGTTTGCAGACCGCACAATATTCTTGTGTTCCTCGACATACGTAGCCATGAACATAGAATTTTGTAGAACTGTGTAGTGTGCTTTGGTCAAAGAATGCCCGTCCCTAGGTATCATTGTTTTCTTTCCCAGCGTTCCTTTTCCCCTCAGTCTCCCCTCATGCCGCGATTCAGGAACACCAATTGTCTTAAGGTCAGGAATAAAGTCAACACAGAACCCAATGACCTCCTCTGTTCCATAGCCCTTCGAGATGCTTCCTTCTGGCCTAGCACGGTTATGAACATATTTCTTCAAGACTCCCATGAACCTCTCAAAGGGGAACATATTGTGTAGAAATACCGGACCGAGAATATGAATCTCTTCACATAGGTGAACCAGGAGATGAGTCATAATGTTGAAGAAGGATGGTGGGAACACCAACTCAAAACTAACAAGACACTGGACCACATCCCTCTGTAATCTTGTCAGAATTTCTAGATCGATTACCTTCTGAGATATTGCGTTCATGAATGCACATAGCTTCACAATGGGTACTCGAACATTTTCCGGTAGAAGCCCCCTCAATGCAATCGGAAGCAACTGCGTCATAATCACGTGGCACTCATGAGACTTCAGGTTTTGGAATTTTTTCTCTGCCATGTTTATTATCCCCTTTATATTCGACGAGAAGCCAGACGGAACCTTGATACTGTAAAGGACTTCAAAGAATATTTCCTTCTCTGCTTTAGTAAGAGCGTAGCTGCTTAAGTAATGGCGCCCTCTATCTGTGTGCTTGTTGCTTGGGTCTTTCATACGTTGCTGGTCCTCCCGTGCTTCTGGCGTATCTTTGGACTTCCCATACACGCCCAGGAAGCATAGCAGATTGACACAAAGATTCTTTGTCACGTGCATCACGTCGATCGAAGACCGGACCTCTAAAATTTTCCAATAGGGTAGCTCCCAAAATATAGATTTCTTCTTCCACATGGGTGCGCGCTTATCAGGGCCGTACGGAACTGGTTGGCTGCCAGCAGCCTTACCAAAGATTACTTCTAGGTCCTTGACCATATCGAATATATCATTACCACTACGCAGCTCAGGCTTCTTCCGGTTATCTGCCTCACCTCTGAAATGCTTTCCTCCTTTCTTTCTTACGGGATGCTTGATCGGAAGAAATATACGATGCCCCAGGTATACAACTTTTTTACATTTATCCAAAAAAAAACACTGTCAGTATTATCTAAACAGTGTGTGCATGCATTGTATCCCTTGTTTGTATGTCCGGAAATGTTACTAAGAGCAGACCAATCATTGATGGTTGCGAAAAGCAACGCCCGTAGGTCAAATGGCTTTTGTTCGTTCTCATCCCACACACGTACACCTGGTTTGCCCCACAATTGTAAGAGTTCTTCGACTAATGGCCTTAGATAGACATCAATGTCGTTGTCAGGTTGCCTCGGGCCTTGGATGAGAACTGGCATCATAATGAACTTGCGCTTCATGCACAACCAAGGAGGAAGGTTGTACATACATAGAGTTACATGCCAAGTGCTATGACTGGAGCTCTGCTCCCCAAAACGATTAAAGCCATCTATACTTAGACCAAACCATAAGTTTCTCGCCTCTCCTGCAAAGTCTGGGAAGTCTCACTCGATCTTTCTCCACTGCGATCCATCGGCGGGGTGCCTTAACTTTCCGTCTTTCTTACGGTCTTCTTTGTGCCATCGCAACAACCTAGCATGCTCTTTGTTTCTAAACAGACGTTTCAGCCGTGGTATTATAGGAGCATACCACATCACCTTAGCAGGAACCCTCTTACGCGGGGGCTCGCCGTCAACATCACCAGGGTCATCTGCTCTGATCTTATACCGCAGTGCAGTGCATATCGGACATTCATCCAAATTCTCGTACTTCTCACCACGGAAGAGGATGCAGTCATTAATGCATGCATGTATCTTCTGCACATCTAATCCTAGAGGACAGAGAGCTTTCTTTGCTTCGTACGTACTCTCAGGCAATTCGTTATCCTTTGGAAGTTTTGGCTTCATTAGTTGAAGTAAACTCTCAAATGCCTTGTCCGTCACACCGTTCAGTGCCTTCCATTTCAGCAACTCCAGTGTGGTACCGAGCTTTGTGCTACCATCTTCGCAATTTGGGTACAAATTTTTTTTGTGATCCTGTAACATGTTGTCCAGCTTCAACCTCTCCATCTTGTTTTCACAGTCTTCCCTTGCATCAGCAATAACTCGGCCAAGATCATCATCGGGCTCTTCTGATGCCTGTTCTTGATCACCTCCTTCTTCTCCATTCTCTTCCATTGCAGTATCGTCGTATTCAGGGAACAAAGGATCTTCTTCTTCTTCTTCATCGTCTTCCATCACAACCCCCTCTTTCTCCATGCTTCGTCCAGCAATTATAGCTGGGCATGAAACCTCTCCGAAGTAGATGGCCGTGAATGATTCTTTCGGAAGAGTGCTCTCTGACGTTCCGACAATCAACACATGGGCAACACATGAAGCCATTATCTTTGTTCGCCTGAGCTACAGAAAAAAATGCATTCAGGCCTGCCATATACTCGGAAGTGCGTCGGTCACCATACATCCATCGCTGCCGTGCATCCAGCTGCATCGTATAATTAAGTTTATCAAAAAACATTACAATAACATATTAATACGACAAATACTACTTTTTTATGTATCAGTTACAGATGAAAAAGATATGTTTGTTAACCTCGGTCGAAGATACCATTTTCAGTGAGCTTATGTGCGGCTCGGGAATTTCGTCGAACACCTCGTGTGCATAGTAAAATAAAACACACTAACACCACACTCTCTCACACCTCCAAGCAAAACAAAAAGATGGAAGGGGGGAGGGGCTGGGGCAGTATATATAGGGGAAGGGGGGCATTGGTCCCGGTTCGTGGACTGAACCGGGACAAATGTTCATGCGCGTGCCACGTGGCATGTGGCTAGGCATTTGTCCCGGTCCGTGGCACGAGCCGGGACCGATATGTCCCCCACGAACCGGGACCAATGCCCCCAGGCGATTCCTATTGCCCCGGGCGCACGAACCGGAACCAAAGCATGGCATTTGTCCCGGATTCGGTTGCAACCGGGACAGCTGCCCCCTGGCCCCCTGGACGAGAGGGGTTGTTTCCACTAGTGTAAATAATGAAGATGCTCCATGGTTACGGCCGAAGCGATCATAAGCAAGGGAGAATTCAGAAGACTAGATAGGGATGTTGTTTGTGATGTGTAATAATAAACGTGGAATACATGATCATAGTTATGTTTGACCAGTAATTTGTATTGACCGGTAAAAAGCTGACAACTATGACCAGCCTGGTTTCATTATTATCCCAACCAGCGGCACCCCACCCACTTTTATGTTTCTCTCTCCTACGTCTGTTGGTGATGTGTAATAATAAACGTGGAATACATGATCATATAGTTCTGTTTGACCAGTAATTCTTATTGACCGGTAAAAAGCTGACAACTATGACCCTTATCCGAGTATGAGATAACTGTAGGCAGATATTGCAGGCACAATTCAAAGTGATAGTACGGATACCATCCTAACAGATATCCTTAAAACAGAAACGTCTAGCTGATCAACAAGCTGACTACCTTGGAGTTCAAATGACGCAAAGGGTTGCACCTCTGCGGTTACTTTGGCAAGCTGCTAATGCATACACTCCTGCACTGTTTGAGATTTTCAGATTAGAGTTTGAACTGATCTTGGATTGCGTGGTCTATAACTGTGGCAAAATTGGACCCATATCCGAGTATGAGATAACTGTCAAAAACAGGCGTCGGTGTCATTTTGTTAGATTCGACTCATCAGAATATATTGTCGTTTGTAGATGCAAGAAGTTTGAAAATGTAGGTATTTCGTGTTACCAGGTACTGAAGGTTCTTGAGATCAGAAATATCAAAGAAATTCCACCACACTATGTTTTGAAAAGATGGCGAAAGGATGCTCAGAGTGAACCTTCGAAGGAGAAATATGGTTTTTCTGTTGTAGATGAAGATCCCAAATTCTTCGTGTCAAAAAGGTAGAACTCGCTTTGTCGAACTTTATATAAAGTTGCAGCAAAGGCTGCAGAAAATGTTGAAGCTCATGCATTCATGGAGAGCCAATATGATCAGCTCCTAGAGCAAGTTGAGCTTATTTTGCAAGCAAAGCTGCATGACAAACCTTCCTTGAGCACTATCGTGAAAAGTCATCAGCAAAATCTGGTTCAGTTTTGTTCTACATCACTCTTAAAGGTTCATCGACGGAATATAAATCACTCGGATGCCTTGTATGCTCTGGACTCACTCGGAAGATCACAAGAGAAAACAAAAATTATAAGATATTTATATTCAAATTATATGCAAATAGTAAAATAATTAATAGTTTCAATAGTTAGAATAATTATTTACTTAAACAAAAAATAGATTTGAATTAGTTATGCAAATTCTAGCACTTTTCATGTTGGAATTTTTATCAAATTCGAAAGTATATAGAAGTTATTAATGTGCAAACTCGAACAATTTTTAAATTTTGGCGCTAAATTTTTTTGGCGCGCAGGGTGCTACCAAATTTCGAAATAAGTATTGGTCCCGGCCCGTGGTAACAACCGGGACCAAAGGGGGTACCTCTAGTTCCGGTTGGTGGCACGGGCCGGGACTAGAGGCCCATTTGTATAAGTATCTCGGCCCTCTCTCCAGGCCGAGCCACCACCCAGGACAGAGCGGACTAGCCTTGGCGAAACCCTGCCGGCGGCGGGAATGGATAGAAAGTTCCCGCCGGTGCTAGTTCCGCCGGCGGGGTTGAATTAACTAGGCCATATATTGGCCTGGGGATGAGTTTTGGACGGGAATACATATATATATATTAAAAGGCCGGGGGCCGTGCTTACATCGGGGGAGCGGCGCGGCCACGGACGGCCGGCCGTGTTTCTTGACGACAGCCCTATTGGCCGTCCTTGTACATGCATCGGGGGGGCGGAGGCTCACCCATAGGCGGCCGGCCGTTTCTTGGGGGGGTAGCCTAGGTACTATATAGGTGGCCGGGGGCGCGCCGGTGCCGGCCTAGTCCTCCTTGTTGGAGGAGATGCAGTGGTAGGGAGGCGCCTGCCACAGGTGGGCAGGCAGCTGGGGGGCGCCCGCCGGTGGCTGCGGAGGCATCGGGGGCGCGTTCGCCGGTGGCGGCGGCGGCAGCTCCTCCGGCGCCCATTCGCCGCAGATCCATGCCCAGCTCATCCCGTACTCCAGGCCGGGGGGCAGAGGCTGTGGCGGCGGCTGGTCCTCCGACCCTCCATTTCGGCGTTCATGGTCTGCCACCACGGCCTTGGCGGTGGAGGGGGAGGCATCGCGTCGGCGTCGGCGGCCGCGCGCTCCAGGACCTGCTCCCACCGCTTGACCTCGTCCTCGGCGAGGGAGCGGCGGGAGGCCTCGTAGGCGGCCTCCAATCCGACCTGGAGCTAGGGGTCATCCTCGTCCTCGAGGATGTCCTCCTCGATCCACAGCCCCGGCTCGGCGCCGGGTGGTGGAGCTGGGTAGGTGTCGGCGAACTCCTCCGGGTTCGTGGGAAAGTAGGAGCGGCGGCGCTCCTCGTTCTCCTGCTCGAACCAGGCGGCCCAGTGCGGGGAGCTCCGCACGTACGCGCGGTCCTTGAGGAGGTGGGCCGGCAGGAGCGCGCGCTGGCGGTCGATCTCCTCGCGGGCAGCTTCGTTGGACGGGGCCGGTGGCACCGGGATCCTCTGGGGATTGAGGTGCCAGCCGTCCGGGAGGTGGACGTCCGGCCAGAAGACCGGCGTCGCGTGCTCCCAGTGCCACAGTGCCTCCTCCTTCCGCACGTAGCGGCGCAGCCTCTTGCCCGGCGTGGCGCGAGGCGGCGGGTTGTGCGCTGCCGGAGGTGGCTCTGGGACGCGCGGGCCGCGCCCGATCCGGATGCCGCCCGGCCCGAAGCCGAACGCCTCCTGCGGCGGCGGGGGAACGCCGGGGCCTCTCCGGCCAGCGCCGCTCGAGGACCCGGCCTCGTGCTCGTTCTTTGGGCGCTTGAACCAGCGGCGGGGCGACATGGTGGGTAGGGTTCTTGGTGCTGGGGCACGGCCAGGGTGTGTGGGGTGTACGGGCGGCGGGGGCCCTTTAAAAAGGACCCGGGAGGGGTTGGCATGCCAACCGGCGGCGAGAATGTGGCGACGGTTGCAGGCGGCCATGAATGAGCGGGGAGTAAGCCGAGGCGTGACCGTTCGTGGCCACGCGCGGGGAAGTGGAGGCGCGGCCGCGCGGGGAAGTCTAGGCGGCCAGTGGGCCCTTTGACCGCGGTTATGGTCTTACTTTAAGGACGTGGGGACGTGCAACCGGGCGAGCCAGCCACTAGGTCGCTGGCCAGTGGCCCCTTTGACCCCCGCATGGCCAGTGGGCCCTTTGACCGAATGTGGCCAGTGGGCTTAATTAAAGACGCGGGCTAGTGGGCCCTTTGAACAAAATGTGGCCAATTGACTTAATTAAAGACGTGGGCCAGTGGACGCGGTTGGGGGAGGGAGGCCGGTTGGGGATTGCAAGGCAGGATCGAAAATTGGGAAAAAAAACTACGAAAAAAACTCCTGCCGCGCCAGAGAAAGTGGCCAAAATGGAGCTTTTTCAGAGGAGGCATTCATCCCGGTTCCTAACACGAACCGGGACTAACTCCCCTGGCCAGATTCGCCACGTGGTCAGTCCCATTTGTCCCGGGTCCTGGTGCAACCGGGACCAATGAGGGAGGTGTATTTGTCCCGGCTGGCCCATTCCGGTTGCACAACCGGGACAAATGGGCCTTACCAACCGGGACTAGTGCCCGTGTTTCCACTAGTGGGATCCACCGGAGGTGGAGAGAGGAACTTGTCATGTTGGGTTGCCCATGGAGGGACAACCTTGTCTTGTTGGCTTGCCGCGGGCGCAACAGGTGTAGTAGTGACAACCATGCCTTGGCTTGGCGCCGAACCTGACGTGGTGTTCAGACGAATAAGGGCTTTCGACCATAGCAAGATTTGATTGTCCAGTTGGCCGAGATTCAGCTTGTTGTCGGCATCGGCGGGTTGATTAGGAGGATACAAGTCATGGAATCACGGTAGCACCAGATCGACGCGAACCCGAAGCTCGTTGGCCGGTATATCTCTGCAGTGGCAATTGCGGGAGAGTGGCTGCAAGATGCTCCCGTTTGCAACATCCTTCAACTCGCTGCCCACTTTTAGCAGGAAGGTGCATCCCGTCGCGTCAGCCTGCGATAACATGCATGGATAGGTCAGAGAGTGGGGTTATATTGAACTGGCTAGAGCTTGAGACGGTCAATAATTTACCGTGAGGGCATCGAGATCGGCTAACGTCGACGGACCACGGGTGATGGTTGGCTCGTCAAGCAACGATAACATCGACGGACCATCGGCCGCGCTGGACACGGTCGACGGTCCATCGGGGGCAGGCGCGTCGGGCACGGCGGGGGCGGGCGCGCCAGGCACGGCCAACGTCGACGGACCACCAGCGGCGGCCGCGCCGAGCACGACCAACGTCGACGGTCCACCTCCGGCGCCTATGTTGATCGTAGGCATCGGCCCCTGTGTGCCCCCGGCGATGTAGCCACAGAGTTTTTCAAATACGACGGGTATGAGCTTATTCATCTTTTCCCCGAACTTTTGCTCAATCTTCTTCTCCATGTTTTCTTCCAAGTCCTCCACCTTCTTCTTCAGCAACTCCGCCTCCTCGTTCGACTGGCTCTTCTTCGCCGCCCGCGACTCCTTAGTGCTGGGCTAAGCCAAGCCATAGTTGGTGTGCTTCCTATTTTGTCTGCCGCCGGTTATACGGCCTAAGTGCGTCCTTTTCAGAGGGTCCTGGCTCTTTGCCTTGTTGTACCCCCTGATAAAAGGCTTATCCCACGCGACTTTGGCCGTCGACGCCTGCGACGAGGAAGATTCAAGTTGTTGTTCTTCTAGCTGCAGAAGCAACATATGAACGGTTTAGAAATGGTTTCGTACTAGAATGAAATCATGGACTTGATGATGATGAGTAGCATGAAATGGTAAATTTCTTACCACTAGTTTCTCAACATTCTTCACGCTATCGTCCGTGACCAAAATAACATTCTCCACCATCTTGGGGTCCGTGACAAGTTCCCCGGTCGACGTTACTTTTCTGTACCTCGACCTCATGAATTTCTGGAACTGCGGGTCATGGGCATACTTGGCGTAAGGGTTCTCAATCCCCTTTTCAATGTAGGCATGGTCCTCTTTCTCCCAAACTGGCTCCTTCCCGTCGTAGCCACGACAGCCGATATTGTGGTGACCGATGTTCTTCAACGCTAGGTCCCTCCCCCAGTCAGTTTGATTCTTAGTGAAATCAAGCGACTGGTTATCTAGGAAAATCTTGAAGTCATCGGGCTTAATCCGCGGGAAGTGGCGATGGATCTCTTCGAATGGTTCCTCGTCCCTAATCATCGCCCTCACCATAGTCTTGTAATTGCTCAGGGCTTTGGTGAATCTAGTGAGGGTGAGTTTGTTCACCAGGTTTCCCTTCAGATTCTCGTTGTTGTAGGGGGGGGGGGGACTCGTACCGCGCGTACAGCCTCGAGATGAGTTGGGCGCGCAGAGTTTGCTTCTTCTTGAGAGTCGGCTCGTTGATATTGACGACGTCTTGAAGGATCACGCCAAGTTGGAGGAAGTACGCCTTCACAAGGTCCGTAGGCATCACAGGCATGCCCTTGGAAGGATCCACCTCCGTGAATTTCTCTCGAACGGTGCCAACCTTGTTCGGAGCTCCCTGCCGACGCTTCTTTTCCGTCGTGCTACTCTCTGATGGACCCCCGGCGCCACTATCAGTGGTTTCCGCCTCGCCATCGGTGAGCCCGTCATCATTGTGGGGCTCGACATCGGGGGGCTGGTCAGTCGTCCGATCGTCACCGCCATCATTGGCTCTCTCTTCCTCTTGCGACTCTCTGGCCATAAGCAGGTAGTGGTCCAATAACGCCGGATCCGTAGAAGAAGACGACATGCCTAGCTAGCAGTAGACAAAATATATACTAGGTTAGTCACCGGAAAAATTCGGCATGAACTATGCTATAAATGGTCAACGGAAATGAATCAACGTTCCGGCAAAACATTGGCACTCAATGTACCTGCAACATTAATAGAATGTACATATGGCCAAAAAACAACTTCTTGATGTCATCACATCATCCCAGGAGCATCACAATGTATCTGTCCACAAAAACTTCCAGGTTGGCCACAAAAACATCCCAGGAATTCATATCATGCGCCTGCAACATTTTCCCAAAACCCCAGAATGGCTAACATTCACAGCAGTACCACAAAATAACAGCAGCAGCTGCTGCAGCGCCAAAATAACAACAACTATGTGCAGCAGTAGTTAGCAGGTAGCAGCAGCAGTTAGCAGTTAGCAGCAGCAATTAGCAGGTAGCAGCAGGTAGCAAATACAAAATAGTAGTTAGCAGGAAAATTCAGGCGCAGTTAGCAGCAGGTAGCAGCAGCAGTTAGCAGCAGGTGATCATCAAGCAATGCCAGAAGAAAAACGAAGTGGCAGTACTGGATAGTAAAATCGTACACCAAAAGAAAGTGCAAATTTGGAAATCACATCTTTGTATTTTTGTAATGAATCCATAAGATAGCAATACATGTAGTGACCTTGCCCAAGGAAAATAAGTATCTGTGTCTAGTACATAAATTTGATTTTATGTTTCTAAGAACAGTGGTCATTGCAAGTTAACCTAAGAAAGCACAAAGTCACCACATATGTCCAAAATTGATTCTTAATAAACCTAGAGTTTCACGGTGGCTAGCTTTGCTTCAAAACATATATTTTGTGAAGGGACATGGTACTATGCAAGCACTGAACAGTGAACAGATACGAACAAAGATATTTGGCCTTAATCCACGCAGTAGGTTGCACTAGCCAATTCTCACATTCTTTTTTCTTTATGTTCACCCAACAAATATAAATTCATCATTCTTTGGATGTGTTTGTTATTCATGCCGCCTCTGTTGGTTTAGTTCATATGATTAATGACAATCGTAAATGAAAAGACTACTTCATTTATAGATCATGCTTTAGTACCAGATTGTCTACAGTTTCAAATTTGAAAATTCCAAAGTAAGGCCAACTATGGTACATAGGAACAAATATGATAAATCCTTAGGAAAAAGGTTAAGGAAATCAGAAGGCAAAATGAAAAACAGATTCCATTAGAAGTTTATTTCTAAGCATAATCTAAATATTAAGCATTGAACTATATAGTTATAGTACTTTAAAAAAAATTGAGCCTACCCTCCAAATAATTCCTTGACTCGCCGTTGGCTATACCTAAGGGTCCTATCCAACTACTATTGATGTTTCTTTAGTTTATCTGACCGTTAGCCACCTATGAGCAGATCAAGGCTAGTTTATATTGGTTATATATTCAGTGTTCATGTACGAAGATGGTTTGATTTGGATTATGGGGGTACTGATCTGCCAACAACTATGCAGGGAGGAGTTGATCGCGCCAAGCAACGACAGGAGAGGACCACAACGTGCACCATCCACACACACACCCCCCTCTCTATCTTCTTGTGCGTTTCTTTTTCTCTTTCTATGTATGTGTTTCCTTTTCTGTTTCTTTCAAACAATTTGAATCTACATTTTGAAGAGTTCAAGTCTCGAATTAGTTTTGAAGATAGTGTGTACTTCTCCAAGTAACTTGGAGTAGGTTAATTGAAATCACAAACAAGGGCATAATTCAGACTTAACACTACTGTAGATTTATTAATAATCAACCTAGCTAATTTAACTTTCTCGTGTGAGATTAATATTTTGCTTCTTAAATATGCCACATTGAGTAAATCTGGTGTCACGTAGGTCCTGCACTACATTCAACTTCCAAGTTTCTCTTTACTACTTTTCTGGAATTTTGTGGCGTACCAATTCCTACAAGCAATTCGTTGTTATACACAGAAACAGGGCAGCAACAGGGATAGGTGATCTCTTCGTTTCAGTTCATACAAATGAAGGGTATGCTCGATCCCCTATCGATTCAGTTCAGTTCATACAACTACTTGCGGTAAAAACCACCGGGAACATTTCTTTCGTTTCAGTTCATACAACTACCAGCAGCAACAGCGCAAGGAATTCGATCCCCTATCGTGGTACCTGGGAGGGAGGGGGGCTGACCTGGACAACGACGGCGTGGGAGACGACGGCGTGGACGACGACGGCTGACCTGCTGCTCGACGACGGCGCGCCCTGGACCTTCTCCTCCTCGACGGCCTGCTCTGCTCCTCCTTGACGGCTCCTGCTCTGCTCCTCCTCGACGGTGTGCTCGACGACGGCGTGGGAGATGGGGGTGGGGCGTGTGAGATGGGGGGTGGGGCGTGGGAGACGACGGCCTGCTCGACGAAGGCGTGGGAGACGGCGTGGACGACGGAATGCACTCGACGATGGCGTGGGGTACTGGATCGGGGATGGAGATCGATGCGGGATGGAAACTGTTCTGCAGGGAGAGAAAAGGAAAAGGACTGACGGGATAGCATAAGGACCTTACCCCAGGCGCATTTTTCACAATATGCGCCTGCGGTACAACTTACCCCAGGCGCATTAGACGTGTGCGCATGCGCTATATTTACCTGCGATACAAACACTTACCACATGCGCACTTTACGAATATGCGCCTGCGATCCATTTACCCCAGGCGCATTTTGACGAATATGCGCCTGCGATAAGTGTATGTGTTCGTTGGCTAGGGGGCGCATAGTTGCGATGATATTTAGCCGGGGGATACATCGAGCATATCGTTGGTATACTAGGGGCTGCTACTTTGTTTCTCACTTCAAAAAAGTACATACATATACTAGATTGATTTAGCGAGTTATTACCATGTTATATCGCACATATCGCGAGTATTTCCCTCTCTCAGCCTTTCGTCACAATCTTACTCTTGCCTTTCTTGGTCGATGTTGAATACGTGACCGCCATATCATGAGTTCTTCTTGTGAATGGAAGACCTGCCCTAGGTAGTGTGGTCCTGCTTCTTCTTGTGGTGTATGGTGCATCGTCTTCACCGGGTTCTTCCATTATCGAGTCTCCGACTAAGCCGTCGAAGTCCTTCTCATCGGCGAATCCATCCATTCCGATGAGGGCCCTTTTTCCTCTCCTTACGACAACACAACTAGGCTTGGTCGGGTCGGTTATGAAGAAGCATTGCTCCACGTGCTTAGCCAATACCCACGGCTCATTTCGCACGGTGGGGTTCTTGGACTTGGGTTTGTTGGCTTCAAACATCGACATAGTGGTAAAATATTCGTCTTCTTTCGTGACATTTGTAGCCCATCTGACATGGAACATCGGCAGGTTTACCCCAACGTAGTCAAGCTCCCAGATTTCCTCGATCTTTCCGTAGTATCTTCTAATCTCTTCGCCCATGTATGATTCCATCGTTATAGACGAGTTTTAATAGTCGCTACTTTTGTCTATTTCCTCCGTGTAGAATGTGTACCCATTGATGTCGTATGCTTGATAAGTCATCAGATTGGGCGCGGGGCCATATGACAAGGCCAATACAATTTTATCTTTCTGACATGTCATTGGCGGGGGATCGGCATCAATATGCTTCTTGAACCATGTCGCGGAAGAGGAGTTGTGTCCTCTAAATATCTCATCTTCCGTTATCGGCCTGCGAGCACTATTTTTTATCGTGGTTTTATGCTCTTCTATCCAAGGGTCGACATCGTCAATGTGTTGTAACACTACTAGGTGGGCCCTATCAAAGTCGGCTCTCCGACCACAGGAGTCTGCGTCCATTACTCTTTTGCCAGTGTTGTTGCCTACCCCCATGAACCTGTCAAGGTGCTTGTTTGCAGGCAAACCAACAGCTGGCTTCTCATCGCCTAGAAAATTCTTGCAGAAAGAGATGCATTCTTCGGTGAGAAATCCCTGGATGATGCTTCCATCCGGGTGTGCCATGTTACGAACGAATGATTTGATGATCTCGTTCATTCTTTCTAACACCGTCATGTTGTGCAAAAATGCCGGCCCAAGATTGGTGATTTCGTCCATGATATGGACCAAGAGATGTACCATAATGTCAAAGAAGACAGGTGGGAAGTACAACTCAAGCTCGCATAGGATGGTGACGATCTCTTCCTCCAGCCTTCCGAGTTTCTTCACGCTTATCGACTTCCGAGTGATGACGTCGAAAAAGTTACAGAGGCCAGTGAGCGTTTGACGGACGTGCGGTTCCATTATCCCTCTGATTGCAACCGGAAGTATCTGCGTCATCATCACGTGACAGTCATGAGACTTCATCCCGCTTAATATTTTTTTCTCCGCGTCTAGGTATCTGCTTATCATCCCCGCATAACCTAAGGGAAATTTCACTCCGAGGAGGCACGTGAATATTTGCTCGAGCTCGTCGAGACTTAGAGTGAAGCAAGAGGGTTTCAGGTGGTGAGTTTGGTGTTGCTTAGCCCTTTTCCACTTGTTGTCGTCCATCTCCTCCACCTCATCCTCATCCTCCTCCGTCTGTTTACGCGTAGAAGGCGGTAAGTGAAGCCCGCTGCTGATATTCAGGACCATCAGGTCGTATCTTGATTTTGGCCCGTATTTGGTCCTATCTGGCATGTTGAACAGGGTGCCAAGCAAGCTCTCACACACATTCTTCGTGATATGCATGACATCAAGGCAGTGAGGCACTCCGAGGATTGGCCAGTACCGCAAGTCCAAAAACACGGACCTCCTTTTTCATACCCCCAAGAGCGGTCCTTATGGCGGAGGACACTTTTTCTCTCCTCGCTTTCGCTTCTCTCCTCGCTTCCGCTTCTGTACCTTTCCCGGCGGAGGACACGTTTTCCAATTCTTCAATAGAGTATCGATCTCTTCTCCTCTTCTCTTGCGTGGAGGTAGATCGAGCTCATCTTTACCGTTGAACAGGTCTCTGCGCTTTCTCCACAGGTCGTTCTATTGTAACCAAATTCGATGCCTCATGTATACGGTTTTAGAATATCCGGGATCCTTGTGTAGCTGTAGAAACGGCGTAAATTCCATACACCTGACACAAGCCTTGTGTCCATGGCACACCTGACACGCAATATATCCGTATCCGAGATAGTCCTGCACCGTCGTGATGAGGGCGGCTCTCATACGAAAAGGTTCTTGTTTGAAGGCGTCCCATGTTTCCACCGCTTCCTCCCACAACGTGTCTAGCTCCTCCTTCAATAGCTCGAGATACAGGTTGATATCGCTTCCTGGCTGTGTCGCCCCTTGAATCAGCATAATCATGTGTATGTACTTCCTCTTCAGACACAACCACGGGGGGAGGTTGTACATCCATACAAACACGGGCCCGGTGCTATGTTTGCTGCTCTGGTTGCCAAACGGATTGAGACCGTCGGTGCTCGCACCAAGCCTGATGTTCCTTGGATCGTTCTTGAATTCTTCATCGAATGCGTCTAATTCTTTCCACTGACGTGCATCCGAACGGTGTGTTAGCACTGGTTTTTCAACACGTTCTAGATCACTCAGCACCGCCTTCTTTCTGTCCTCGTGCCTGCGCATGAGCTTTGCTTCCTTGGGGTCCACGAAGTACCGCTGCAGACAGGGAATGAGTGGAAAGTACCACACAACTTTCCTATGAGCTTTCTTCGTCCCCCTCTTGTAACGATCAGTACCGCACACCGGACATTTGATCAGGTCCGCGTGCTCGTTACGATAAATTATGCAGTCACGGACGCAAGCATGGTATTTTGTGTGCGGTAAATCGAGGGGGCACACGATTTTCTTGGCCTCATGTAGACCACTAGCACATGTGCATCCTTCAGGTAAGTGTGTCTTCAGGTATCGCAGAAGATCGTCCATGCTTGTGTCGGTCCATCCGTGTTTGCCTTCATCTCTAGAAGATCCAGAGCTACTCTCAAGCGTGACTCCTCCGCCCCATGACTTGCGTCATACAACGGAGTTGCAGAGTCTATCTCTAGTTGCGTGATCTTAGATTTACGTCTGGCGTCGGTCGACGTGTTCTTGAGAAGAAGCTCTTCAACATGAGGCTCCCGCACGGCTGAAGTTAGCAGGGTCTTCATGTCCTCGTCTTCATGTTGTTGATCACCATGACTCCCTTCTTCTTCATTATAGTCGTCTCCGTTGGCAGCCTCTTCGTCCTCTCCATTTCCATGTTCAGACTGTTCCTGATCATCTTCACATGTCGCCACCCAATTGGTCTCGACGTGATCATCGTCTTCATCATCATCCATCCACTTAGTGTGGCCCTCCATGAAACTATACCTGAGCAGGTGCTTCTCCACATTACCAGAATCTGGTTTGAACAAGGACCCTAGCTTGCATTTTCGACACGGACACTCTATCTCGGTGCGGTTGTTTTGATGCATCTCGGTCGTCGCGCGTTGCACGTATCTATGAAACACGCTTGTTCTCATCACAATGACCATTGCTACGAAGGCAAGAGAGGTTTCATTAACTAGATCCGGTTTTCACGGAAAATTTCGGCATGACCTTGCTACAAAAGGTGTAACGCGGAGCACCAGAAATTTGCCGAAAAGGAAATGAATCAACATTTCGGCAAAAAATTGGCAACTCATCCTCATGGCAACACAATAAAATAAAAAGAGATCAAGTTCTCCTCCACCAACCAATCTCACGAACCTATTAAAATGACACACAATGCAAAATATAAAGACGCGATGACGACGTCGAAGATCACCGAAGAGACGACCGATAAGAGAGTGATAGATCTAGAAGTAGCTAGTGGTGCATTTATGGTGAGATCTAGTGTCCAGTTAGTAGATCTAGTGGAGAAATTTGGAACAGGGCAAGTGGGGTAGCGTACTAGCTAAAATATATCAAACATGGAGCACTAATGGGTCGAGTTTGGAGTAGTGAGTGAGTGAGTGAGTGGGGTGGATAGCGGTGGTGGTGGGTGGCTGGCCGCACTTATTGATGTCACAACTTACCCTAGGCGAATAAGGTATCACATGCGCCTGCGCTAGGGGGTGCTACCCCAGGCCACAATTTACCACAGGCGCTTTTGACATTATTCGCCTGGGGTATTGAGTAATAGCTCAGGCGAACAAGACAATATTCGCCTGCAGTACATGCACAGTGCCAGGGGTGGTGGTGGAGTGCCCTGCCACATTTTACCCCAGGCGCATCTGAACTTGGTTCGCCTGGGGTAGCACACTTACCCCAGGCGCATAGTATCTGTGTTCTGCTGCGCTAAGTAGTCCAGGCGCATGTACTTATCTGTTCGCCTGTGGTAATGAGTCCTGCTATAAGCATTTCTCTAGTAGTGGCTATTACGTGTATGGTTGCGTCTCGGTTCTCTGGCAGCTACATTTATGACATGGAGGATGTATTCTTGGGATCTGCCGAGACACCATCTATCTACGTCCTCTTAAATTTCCTCGGCCGTTAGATCTAGTGCCATTATGTTGCTTGATCTGTAAATCCTCTATTTTAATGGTTTATAAGTCCAAGGTATCCAGTTGCTTTTAAGGCTTGTCCTAATGGGGGTTTCTTAGCGTTGTATCCTAAGAAAAATGCTTATGTGGCATAGGAATTAATGAAGAAAGAGAGAGAGAGGTTGTATCTTAGCTAAGATACAACCCTTGCACGTGGCCATAAGTAAAAAGTGTTGCTAGTCCAATCATATGCATGCATGAGCTTCAAATCATTAATTTAGATACAACTAATAAGAAACAATGCATTGGAGTAGTTGTCTCTTAGATTTTTCAGACTCCTATGATTACGTGCTAGGAGACGATGCATTGGGACAGGCCTAAGGCTAATTAAGTTTGCATGGTGCTTTTTTTTATCGGAAACCTTGCTTGTACGTATTGGAGCCGTTATAACAAGATTTATCCTGTCTTCCGGAACCGCCCAACTTCTCTTATGGAAAATGAATATGAAGATGGACATTTTGTTTCTCGGTTTTTGGTATCGTCTAGATTACATCACATGAGGATTATCTTTAGAAAGGCCCTGTTCATGAAGACACAAGACACACAAATGCTACTACCCGAAGAAAAAGCTTATTCCGAGTGTGATCAGCATATATCTTCTACATCCAAGTTGCTCAACTGATACTTTTCTCCAAATTCTCTTCAACTCTTTCTACGCAAAAAAGACTGCACTTGAGCTGATACAAGAAGACTAACTCATCGATCATAGCTAGCTAGTGCTACACACAAAATGGTTAGACTAGCCCACGAAACAAGAACATGAGCTCCGATCATAGTAAGCTCCAAGGTTGACAGCAACAAGGTTCAGACCAACTTCAAATGAATGAGCGCCAGTGGTGGCAACGATCTCTTCGGGTCCGTGGCTGTCGTCCGGTGGCTAGTTGTTGTCGTGCGGGGAAGTACTTGTGCATTGTCGGAGTAGCTTCAGGCGGCGCTCCTCTTCGTCGTGGGACACGTCCAAAACCAGCTTGGCGTACTCCGACAAAAGCCCGTTATGATGGAATGGCCTGCCAACATGCAGAAATTTACAAATTAGAATGGTACCACACTTGTGCTAATTTCTCTAACATTCATCCAAACCAACCAAAAAATATCGAGAACGGTATTTCATATTCGAGTACAACAAACAAACAAGAAACAAGTAGAGCTACAAATCTTCCTCCTACTGAGAAGTAATCAAGCATTGTTGAGATCACAGCCATAGCCAGTTCAGCTAAGGAATGGTGCCCAGGTGAAAATATATATGTCCGTCTAGCTCATGCAATTCACCACAACCAGGTCAAGAAAACAAACAATAAAACAATATAAACAGTTTCAACAACTTATCTCAAACGATTCAGCATAACACTTGGATCTGATTGTTCTAGGAGTGCCTGAATCTAGCAGGACCAAAGATGGAGCAGGTTTTTCTAGCATAATGGGTGCTTCTCAGGCTCTTCTATAATATTAGTAGTGCTTTCTACGATGACCAAGAAAGAAATAGAAAAATAAAGGATCCCTTCTGGATGCACTTCTCACCTTTACGAGAAACATGGAACTAGTTGCACCAACTTAATAGATAAAATCTTAATGTAATCAAACGGCAAACCAAAATATTACTGGGATCACCACCATAAGCCAGTTCACCTAGAGAACAATAAGCCTAGGTCCGGCGCCTCAAGATACATGACTAACGCAAGCCATTCACTACAACCAGGTCAAGGAGATAAACAAAAAAATAGACATGGTTTCAATCTACTTATCTCAAACCACTCGGTATAACACTTGGACCCATTTAGTCTAATGTTGTGGTAAAAGTAATAATGGTGCTTCTCATGTCCTGCCATGAGATTGGTAGTGCTTCTTTGTTGCACCTACATCAACCCTAGAACTAGCAGCCTCCATCGCTCCATGCGAAAAAACAAGGACACACTCCAGTATCTCATATTCAGCTCACTACTACCTAACCGACGTCATCAGACAAAGAAATAAACAAATAAAACATGGATCACTCCTGCCCACAATTCTATCGCACTCCGGCACCCTCTCCTAAACATTTCATTTCATATCAATACAACAATAGTGGAACCGCTAAAATAAGAACAACACATGGCTACCAAAGAAAAAATTATTAAAAGAAGAATCCTAAACCTGAAAACCACAAACACCGAATGGGCTTAAGGTTAGGATACTTGCATCAGCACAAGGTTAGTAGTCTCATGTAATAAGGTCAGATAATATGTCAATAAGCAATATCTTCGTATCGTCACACGTAATTTTTATAACATACCGAAATATTTTTAAGCAAAGTACATTATCAAAATAACATGATACATAGAGAGACGACATTGTGTTGGTGTGCCCCAATTTTTACATGCCGAGTGCATCTCCTAACATAAGATGCTTAGGCAAGATTACAATAACAGTAATTCATAATCAAATTGAAGCAAACAAGAAACAAGTGTGTGCATGCATTGTATCCCTTGTTTGTATGTACAGAAACGTTACTAAAAGCAGGCCAATCGTTGATGGTTACGAACAACAGTACTCGTAGGTTAAATTCTTTTTGTTCGTGCTTGTCCCACACAGGTACACCTTCTTCACGCCACAACTGTTAAAGTTCATCGACTAACAGCATTAGATACACATCAATGTCGTTTCCCGGTTGTCTCGGGCCTTGGATCAGCACTGGCATCATAATGAACATCATCTTCATGCACAACCAAGGAGGAAGGTTATAGATACATAGAGTTACATGCCAGGTGCTATGGTTGCAGCTCTGCTCACTAAATGGATTCATGTCATCTGTACTTATACCAAACGATAAGTTCCTTGCGTCACCTACAAAGCGCAGAAACTTTCTCTCGATTTTTCTCACTGCGACCCATCAGTGGGGTGTCTCAACATCTCGTCCTTCTTACGATCTTCCATGTGCCATCGCAAAAGTTTGGCATGCTCTTTGTTTCTGAACAAACGTTCCAACCGTGGTATTATATGAGCATACCACATCACCTTTGCAGGAACCCTCTTCCTGGGGCACTCACCCTCAACATCGCTAGGGTCGTCTGGTCTGATTTTATACCGCAATGTAGTGCATACCGGACATTGTTCCAAATTCTCGTACTTCTCACCGTGGTAGAGGATGCAGTCATTAATGCATGCATGTATCTTCTCCACGTCTAATCCTAGGGGGCATACAAGCTTCTTTGCTTGGTATGTACTATTGGGCAATTCATTATTTCTAGGAAGTTACTTCTTCATATTTGCAGCAACTTTGTAAATCCGCTGTCAGTCACACCGTTCTCAGCCTTCCATTGGAGCAATTCCAGTGTGTTGCCCAGCTTTTTCTGCCCATCTTCGCAATTTGGATACAACGATGTTTTGTGATCCTTTAACATCTGGTCGAACTTCACCCGCACCTTTTCAATCTCGCTTTATGTCTTTGCATCCGTAATAGCCTGGACAAGATCATCAATGAGCTCATCTGGTGCCCGGTCTTCTGCTTATACTTCATCGTTATCTTCCATTCCAGTACCGGCATCGTATTTAGGGAACATGTCATGATAGTTGTCATCATTCTCTTCTTCTTCGTTGTCTTCCATCATAACCCCTATTTCTCCGTGCTTAGTCCAATAAATATAGCCGGGCATGAAACCAGATTGAAACAGGTGGAAGTGGATGACTCTGTGAGAAGAGTGTTCCTTCTGATTCCGACATACATCACATGGACAACATATAAAATTATTCCTCTTTTTTCCTAGGCCACCTCAAGAAAATAACACACGCCTTTCATGAACACGGCATAGCGTCGGCCAACGTACATCCATTGCCGGTTCATCTGCATTGTATGATTATTAATTAAGAACTATTACAGAACCCCGTGAATAGATAAATGACCAATGTTACATCGACAGATGAAAAAGTTGGTACCTCGACCGAGGAGGAAAGAAGGACGAGAAAGCTTATTTAATTAAGTGTGGCTCGGACAAATTAAATCTTGTTTGTTTTCTGCGAGCTGAGATAGTGTTATTCTCCCGGGCATTTCATCGAATACCTCTTGTGCATAGGAGGGAAAAACAAGTGAGCACACACCACACAACTAGAATATTTCCTCCAAAGTGAGTGGCATGAGGAGAGGAGAGGGCTGGTAGGGTTTATATAGTGGGGGGTCTTTTGCCCCGGTTAGTGGCTCCAACCGGGGCAAAAGACCCCCCCATGATGCGCCCTCATCGTTGAGGGCCTTTAGCCCCGGTTTGCGGCTCAAACCGGGGCAAAAGCTCCCCCCCCACCATGCGCCCTGCTCGCCCCAGCCCCACCTCTGCAGTCTTTTGCACCGGGTGGTGGCTGAGCCGGGGCGAAAGGGGTGCTCGCCAGTGAGCAAAAGCCCCGTTTTCCACTAGTGTTTGTATTAGTCCCTAATCACTCTGGTTCATAGCAGACAACAAGTGAACTGTGCATGTAGTCCAAATCTCAAAGATGATTTAACGACAATGGGAGGGGTGGTATTACCACCGGGGGGTAACTCCACATTTGCATTTCCGCAAAATAAGGCGTATTTTGTATGCTTTGACCAATAATTACTATTTTATATAATTTTTTGACATATAATTAATATCATTGCATGCGTATTCAACCGTGCTTCACTATGATTATAAGTTCTATCACCTATGTCGCATATTAAATGTGTAACCCTTGGTCAAAGCCTCGATCAAACAAAGCGAAATACGCCTTATTTTTTGGAATGGAGGTAGTATCATTATGTACTCCAACTATTACGTTATGCTTGTCTGCTATACTTTTATTTTAATATTGCACATTAAATATTTGCCCGATCATAATTACCCATTAAAGTACTTATACCATCCAAAAAATGTCATGTCCAAGTCGACGAGTACGGGAAGAACTCACGTGTGGCCGCGATGCTCGGTGGTCGAGCTCACATGCGAGGGGCTTGGTGGCGCGATAGACTGTTTGATCGAGGGAGTGTGGAAAAGCGCGGAAGACGGCCATAGCTTGTCGAATCCAGCATGTCGATAACAATGGTAGTGACGGGATCTCGCGGTTCCTCTAAGTCGTACTTGTTTGTTAACTCAACATGCTAAGTGTTTTAACAAATCAATTGGATGGATTGTTTCCTAGACAAAAGGCTGCATATGATAATGAATATATAGGTCTCCTTGATTATGAAGCCACCAATGAAAATCGCTACGTCCATGCTGCATGGAAAACATGCATCACTCACATGGTTTTGAAATCTTTCTGTTACCTTAACCAAGACATGTACACATCAAACAAGACATGGAAAGTTGACTATATTTTCGGGTATTGTATTTAGACAATAAATAAGTTAAAGTTATTAATAAAAATAACTCCTAACATCACCCAAATAGTCATGATCTAGGGGCGAGAGACTTCCCGAGCATCGGTCCGACGAAGTGCGGGCACGAGCCAGGAATCCGTAGCTTAGATTAAAAGATGCTAGCGTGTCATGAAATAGTCAGAATATCATAAATAGCATAATATAATAACATGCATAAAAATGACACATAAATCTCATAGAATAAAATAATAATGCATGGATAACAATTGTCACATGAAATGATCAGTATTAACTACCTCCTAGCATAATATAATAGCATGAGACAACAAAATGGCGCATCAAATGACGGGTAATAACTATCTTACATGATAACATCAATTCATTCATTCATTACTGTCAGGGTTAGCTATGTGTCGGGTGTGGCTACCTAGCAGCAGACAAACACGAAGGACTCAATCAAACTTGAGAAAATTCTAATTAATGTTTACCTTTCAAACTTACGAGCCTTGTTTGAAGGCCTAGATGGTTTGTTTGACTTCAAACGAGCTATAGACGGAGGTACACACGAAATGATAGGTAATAGATGTGTCCCGGAACAAACTAGGCATAACTCTAACAAAGAAGATGTCACATGAAGTAATAGAGTAATAACAACGATAACATACAATAAGCACACGAAAATAAAACAACACGTGGAATCATAGGCACTAACTTTCTCCTTACATAAAATATTAACGCCATAGAAACAATTGACCCATAAAATGATAAGTAATAACCATATCCATGCTTGAAATAATAGCTCACGGAAACATAATGGCCTATGAAATGGAGGGCCCCACTTACGCTTATGTTGGTAGATACGACTAAGACAGGTGTATGTAGGACACAACATATATGAGGCATATGTAAGTTTGGACATCCGAGTGAGTTGTAGGTGGGACAATTTCTCGAGGGAGGTATTCATGAATTTATGTCACATACAGGTGTTTGAGGAACTAAATTCTATAGAGAGGTGTATGCATGACACAAAAACGATAAACTTTTATGGAAGTTCAAACTATCTTGAGAGGTTTATATGGGTTCATATGAGAAATGGAAGTTCGAATGACCTGGGGAGGTATGTGCGATACAGGATGACCGGGGGAAGTACATGTGGAGCGATGACAGTGAGAAGTTTGTGTGGGCCGAATGACTGAGAGAGGTACATATTCTTCAAATAAATATTCTATTATAAAATGTTGCTGAGAGTAAACTGTTAATGAGAATTGTCGAATATTCTTGAAATAAATACTGAAAAATATTGTTGAATATTTCCGGTGGATGGTACCTGTGTAAATTATGTATGAACTCAAACTATGGTTGAATATTTTTGGAATATTCCGTAAAAAATCATTATGGAGAATAATATAGAATTTGTCGAATATTCTTGAAATAAATATTATATGAAACATTGTTGGACATTCTTGGAAGAATATTATTTGACAGATATTGTTTATATTTTGTGAAAATAAAATTGTTGTGTATTCTCAAAATATTATTCTGTGAAACATATTGTTAACAAATTTGATAATCTTGAACATTATTTCGAGAACTATATATGATTCTTGGCAGAAACATATATACATTTTCATTGAAAATATTGTTGCAACATTCATGAAAAAGTTGTATGAAAATAATGGTATCAAAATTTAATATTCTTAAGCAGCTCTTAAGTAAAATATTAAATGAAATAATCTTTCATGAAATATTCTGTAAAAACACGATGAATAATTGTCTCAAAAAAATCTGTGAGAAGAATATATGTGTTTATATGTTATGCAAGGAAAATTATTGTTGTTGATAAGAGAGGAACAAAAATATTTGTAAAGTCTTAATTAACCAAGGGGTGTTCTGTGAAGTGGCTGGACATAGGTGGTAGGGTTGTTCTGTAATTTTCTTTTTCACCAATCTCCAGGTTTTCAACGGTTGTGATAGTATGGGTGGTCAACATACGAGTGGTTTTCCATTTCATCTCACGATCGTACTACTATGTTGACCACAGCGAGTGGATCGTCACTACCAATGGTCGTGTACGGCCCACCAATGCATGCGCTCCTAGGAATTGCCACCATTCACTTCCTTTTCACGGGCCACATTTACACCTCGACTGGAGAGACTTCATCGGTTGTCCACTTGTCTACGGTACCTGTTACACGCATACTGGGGGTTGACATATGTTAGTTGCCGCTTGCTCAGTTGCGAGGTTGTCCACTTGTCTACAGTACCTGTCATGCTTGCTTTGTCCTAGGTCCCATGTTTGGGCCGCGACCATATCCTTGGGCGACGAGTGTGGATGCTGGCCGCGCCCTTGCCGCAACCATTTACTACAAGAGTCTGGTCTGTTCACTAGATCGAGTGGTCCCCATGCCAACGTTGTTGGACGATGTGGACCGCAAGTACCCTTGAGGTGGCGACGAGCGGCGCGCTATGGTCGTGCTGAAAGAATCTCATGATACAAGAGTTGGTAAATAACTAGGTGCTTGACGGGGACCTCAAGATGGGAAGGAAGTGGAGGACATATGCAATCAGCATTCGGTTATATTAGGTTGCATAGCCAACAATAAATTAAGTTTTATTAGGTTGCATAACTAGGCGTTGATTGTGCTAGTGTTGATCCGTGACAAAGTGCGAGCACGAGTCGGAGATCCATATGTTAGATTAAAAATGGCACATGATATGAATTAATCATAATATCACCAATAGCATAAAATATTAACATACGAGAACAATAAGACACATGTTGTTATATGTAATAACACTCATAGCATTAAAAGCTTCGCACATGATATGAATTAATCATAATATCACCAATAGCATAAAATATTAACATACGAGACACAATAAGGCTTCGCAACCAAATGTCACATTAAATGCTCGATACTTTTCTTTGCGATGAAATGATCAGTATTAACCATTTCCTAGCATAATATAGTAGCACATAAAAAATATAGCACATGTAATGACGAGTAATAACTACCCTTCATAAGAATAACACATCAATTTATACATTCATTAGTGTCATGCTAACTACCACTAGTGGAGAGCGGGGCTTTTGCTCACTCGCGAGCACCCCTTTCGCCCCGGCTCGGCCACCACCCGGTGCAAAAGACTGCAGAGGTGGGGCCGGGGCGAGCAAGGCGCGTGCTGTGGGGGTTATTTTCCCTGGTTGGTGGCTCCAACCCGGGCTAAAGGCCCTCGACGAGTAGAGCCCATTCAGGCGTGTGGTTGGGGGGGGGAGGTATTTTGCCCCGGTTGGAGCCACCAACCGGGGCAAATGACCCCCCAACTATATATAAACCCTGCCAACCCTCTCTTCTCCTCATGCCACTAACTATGGAGGACATATTTCTAGTTGTGTGGTGTGTGCTCACTTTTTCACCTCCTATGCACAAGAGGTGTTTGATGAAATGCCCGGGAGAATAACGCCATCTCAGCTCGTAGAAAACAAGCACAATTTAATTTGTCTGAGCCACACTTAATTAAATAAGCTTTCTCATCCTTCTTTCCTTCTCGGTCGAGGTACCAACTTTAACCTTTCATCTGTGATGTAACATTGGTCATTTCTCTATTCATGGTGTTGTGTAACATTTTTTAATTAATAATCATATAATGCAGATGAACCGGCAATGGATGTACGCTGACCGCGCTCTGCCGCGTTCATGAAAGGCGTGGCTTATTTTCTCGAGGTGGCTCGGGAAAACAAGCACAATAATTTTATCTGTTGTTCATGTGCTGTATGTCAGAATCAGAAGGAACACTCTTCTCACAGAGTCATCCACTTCCACCTGTTTCAGTCCGGTTATGATGGAAGACAACGAAGAAGAAGAGAATGATGACAACTATCATGACATGTTCCCTGAATATGGTGCCGGTAATGGAATGGAAGATAACAATAAAGTGGAATCAGAGTTACAGGCACCAGATGAGCCCATCGATTATCTTGGCCAGGCTATTACGTATGCAAAGACAGAAAGAGATATTGAAAAGGTGAGGGTGAAGTTCAACCAGATGTTAAAGGATCACAAAACATTGTTGTTTTCAACTTGCAAAGACGGGCAGAAAAAGCTGGGCAGTACACTGGAATTGCTCCAATGGAAGGCCGAGAAAGTTGTGACTCACAGCGGATTTATAAAGTTGCCGCAAATAGTAAAGAATCAACTTCCTAAAAACAATGAATTGCCCGACAGTACATACCAAGCAAAGAAGCTTGTATGCCCCCTGGGACTAGACGTGGAGAAGTTACATGCATGCATTAATGAATGCATCCTCTACCGCGGTGAGAAGTACGAGAATTTGGAACAATGCCCGGTATGCACTGCGCTGCGGTATAAGATCAGACCAGACGACCCTGGCGATGTTGAGGGTGAGCGACCCAGGAAGAGGGTTCCTGCAAAGGTGATGTGGTATGCTCCTACAATAACACGGTTGAAACGTTTGTTCAGAGACAAAGAGCATGCCAAACTTTTGCGATGGAACATGGAAGATCGTAAGAAAGATGAGATGTTGAGACACCCCGCTGATGGGTCGCAGTGGAGAAAAATCGAGAGAAAGTTCCCGCGCTTTGCAGGTGATACAAGGAACTTATGGTTTGGTCTAAGTACAGATGGATTTAATCTATTTAGTGAGCAGAGCTGCAACCATAGCACCGGGCATGTAACTCTATGTATCTATGACCTTCCTCCTTGGTTGTGCATGAAGAGGAAGTTCATTATGATGCCAGTGCTGATCCTAGGCCCGAGACAACCGGGAAATGACATTGATGTGTACCTAAGGCCATTAGTGGATGAACTTTTACAGTTGTGGCGTGAAGAAGATGTACCTGTGTGGGACGAGCACGTACGAAAAGAATTTAACCTACGAGCGTTGTTGTTCGTCACCATCAACGATTGGCCTGCTCTTAGTAACATTTCTGGACATACAAACAAGGGATACAATGCATACACACACTATTTAGATGACACCGAAAGTGTATATCTCGATAAATGTAAGAAGGTTGAGTACCTCGGGTATCGTCGTTTTCTTCCGCGCAAGCACCCGTTAAGAAAAGCTGGGAAACATTTCAATGGTGAGGCAGATACCCGGGAGACACCTATCCTCCGACCTTGTGATGACGTATTTGATATGGTGAAGGATTTGAAAGTAATATTTGGAAAGGGTGCGGGCAGACAAGTTGTTCTGAAAGACGCTGACGGATACGCACCCATGTGGAAGAATAAATCTATATTTTGGGAACTATCCTATTGGAAAATCCTAGATGTTCGCTCTGCGATTGACGTGATGCACCTGACGAAGAATCTCTGCGTGAATCTGCTAGGCTTCTTTGGCTTGTATGGGAAGTCAAAAGATAGATCTGAAGGACGGCAGGACCAGCAACACACGAAAGGACGAGGCGGCAAGAATCCTGAGCGGTTTGAAGGTGGTCCTGCCAGCTACGCTCTTACCAAGCAAAATAAGGAAATCTTGTTTGAAGAACTAAATAGTATCAAGGCCCCGTCTGGCTTCTCGTCGAATATAAAGGGAATAATAAATGTGGCGGAGAAAAAATTCAAAAACCTGAAGTCTCATGACTGCCACGTGTTGATGACACAATTGCTTCCGATTGCGTTGAGGGGGATTCTACCAGAAAATGTTCGACTACCCATTCTGAAGTTATGCGCATTTCTCAATGAAATTTCTCAGAAGGTAATCAATCCAGAAAGTCTATCGGCATTACAGACAGATGTGGTCCAATGTCTTGTCAGCTTCGAGTTGGTGTACCCACCATCCTTCTTCAATATTATGACGCACCCCCTAGTTCACCTAGTCAAAGAGATTACCATTCTCGGTCATGTGTTTCTACACAATATGTTCCCCCTTGAGAGGTTTATGGGAGTCTTTAAAAAATATGTTCACAACCATGCTAGGAAAGAAGGGAGCATCTCCAAGGGTTATGGAACAGAGGAGGTCATTGAGTTTTGACTTGACTTTCTTCCAGACCTTAAGTCTATTGGTGTTCCCGAATCGCGGCATGAGGGGACAATGAGTGGAAAAGGCACGCTAGGAAGGAAAGCAAAGATATTTATGGACGTACATTCTTTCACTAAACCACACTACACGGTTCTACAAATGTCCACCTTGGTGCCTCCTTATATCGAGGAACACAAGAATATTATACGGTCCAAAAACCCGGGGCTGTCCGAATCCTCGATTAATGATGAATACATGGATAGTTTTGGCGCCTGGTTGTAGGCAGAACTCATGAATAACAAAATTGTTGGAGATCAGCTCTACTTGTTGTCCAGGTCACCATCTTCGACTGTACTAACTTTCCAAGGGTACGAGATAAATGGGAATACATTTTACATGATCGCACAAGATAAAAAGAGCACCAACCAGAATAGTGGCGTCCGTTTCGATGCAACCGGATACAATGGGACAAAGGACACATATTATGGTTACATAGAGGATATATGGGAACTTGACTATGGACCTAATTTCAAGGTCCCTCTATTTCGGTGCCAATGGGTCAAGATGACAGAGTAAAGGTAGGCCAGCAGTACGGAATAACAACAGTGGATCTCAACAATCTTGGGTACAGAAGCGAACCATTCGTCCTAGCCAAAGATGTGGCTCAAGTTTTCTATGTGAAAGACATGTCTACCCAACCGAGAAAAAGAAAAAAAAAATAAGAATTCTAGTACATCATGCGGTGAGCCGAAGCGGCACATAGTTCTTTCAGTGAAAAGAAACATTGTGTGAGTGAAGGACAGGACATACATGTCAGAAGATTATAATAGCTTTGAACAAATTCCGCCCTTTAGAGTGAAAACTGACCCTAGCAGCGGGTCAAATAAGGAAGATGCTCCATGGCTACGACACAGAAGTAAACAATGGCGACAATAGTTGGTGATAACGTATTAAACCTTCATGGTTCATGTAATATTGCTAGACTATTCTGTAATAATGTATCAAACATTGCAGATTAAACCATTCATAAACTAGTTTTTTTTAATGTTTGAATTTTCAAACATTGTTACTAGTTTAAATAGTTAGAAAAAATATTTTATAAAACAAATAATGTTTTGAAATGTTTACACAATTTTAACACTTTTCATATAAAAAGTTTCTCCATATTCTAGACCATTCATAAAATAGGTTTTTTAAATTTTTTGAAAATTCAAAAATTGTTACTAGTTCAAATAGTTAGAATAATTATTTTATAAACAGAAAATGTATTTGGAATGTTTACGCAAGTTTAAACACTTTTCGTATTGAAAGTTTCTCCAAATTTTAAACCATTTGAAATGTATTTGAAAACGTAATTTAAATAGTACTTGCAATGTTCGAAAGGAAAATATTGGCGGCAGAAAAACAAAACTGAAATTTTTGGCCTTTTGCCCCGGTTCGTGTTACCAACCGAGGCAAAAGGAGGGGAGGTGGGCGGGCAAGCGAGGCCCCACCTCCCCCCGTTTTGCCCCGGTTCGTGTTACCAACCGGGCCAAAAGTCCCCCGCCTATATAACCCCGGGCGGAGCAACCGCCCGGGGCAACACAGCAAGTTCGCAGTTTCGCTAAGTCCCCCGGTGCCGAAATCTAGAGCGACGCCGTGAGGCTGCCCGATTTCGACACCGGGATCCTCGCCGCCGCCGCTCCTCTACGACGCCTCCTCCCGCGTCGCCCGTCCTTGCGCCTCCCGAGAGATCGCCGTCGGTGGCCTCGCCGCGCCCTCATCCTCCTCACTGTATTATATAGTGTTAGATTAATTAGTATTAGTGTTAGATTAGTGTTAGATTTAGTATTAGATTAGTGTTAGATTTAATATTAGATTAGTGTTATATTTAGTGTTAGATTAGTGTTAGATTATTGTTAGATTTAGTATTAGTGTTAGATTAGTGTTAGATTTAGTATTAGTGTTAGATTAGTATTAGGTATTAGGTATTGGAGACTTAGAAAAAATTTAGGTATTAGAAACTTAGAAAAAATATAGGTATTGGAGACTTAGAAAAAATTTAGGTCTTGTACACTTAGAAAACATTTAGGTATTGGAGACTTAGAGAAAATTTAGATTTTGAGGACTTAGAAAAAATTTAGATATTGGAGACTTAAAAGGAATGTAGGTTTTGGACTTATCTATTTTTTTATTAGTGAATGTTTAGTTTAGAAGTGAATTAAATTTTTCTTAGTACCATTAGATGAATTTTATAATATAGGAATTTTAGTTTAGAAATTTACTTAGTGAATGTTTATAATTAGTGGAATTTTATCTATTTTTTATCATGCATGTGTTTTTAGTTTATTTTCCTTGGTGACGATGTCTTTGTTGGACCCGCCGAGCTGGAATTGGGAGATCCTTAGTACCGGGGCATGCGGCTTGGTGAGAAATCCGGGTGACGTGGTCGACCCGGATATTCTTTGGTGGCCATCGCGTGGGCACGGTCGGTGCGGAGAGAGCCGGCCTCTGAGGAGGTGGTACAACAGCGTATCAGGGACGAGGACGAGCACGTTCGTCGCTACATGTAATTGCTCGATAGGGAGTATAGCAGCGGTTGGTCGATTATTCGGAGGGTTCCTTACCACGTGAGCTATGACCCTGTGAGGGTTCCTTACCTATGGATGCGTAGCACCCACGACACAGCACCCCGCGGCTTAGAACCCGGTCGGAGTTAGTTAGTTTGGGAGATGTTTCATTAATATATATAATTGATATTATTACATCGTGATGTATTAGGGTTAAATGAAATGAGCCCGAGCTATGTAACTCTTGGTGTGTATTTATACGTTCAAATATTTCATCAATGTTGCTTTTATAATTGAAACGAGGATGTGAAACATATAGTTACTGTTTTTTCTAACTTATTTAGCTATTAGTACCATTAGTTATTATCTATAAGCAATTTTGATGAAATAGATGCTATTAGCTATATTTTTATTAGATTATATGCAATTCTTGCGAACTGATAAAATTGATGCTATTTGCTATTTTTTTAGCCATGGCGAGACATCCCTGTGGTTCGCGTTTAACCGACGGTGGGCGCGGCGTCTTCCACGTCAAAGAAATCCATGTAAAACGTGGTGGACGTCGACCTGGATGTCCATGTGGATCGCTTACAAATGGATCGCGTGAATCGAATGCACGCGGTGGTGGCGCCATAGTCATCAAGGAGGAGGACGCGACGCCTCCTACTCGTGGATGTGGACGCGGAGCACGGGGGGCATCAAGCGCTGCAAGGGGGGAAAAGCGCGGTGCAAAGGGGCCAACACGCCGTAAACGGCGCGGCGCTGTTGCTGCGGCGGAGGAGGAGGCTGCGGCGGAGGAGGAGGCTGCGGCGGTGGAGGAGGACAGTCTCCGGCTACCGGAGTTCTACGTCCACCTGTTCCACCCACAGGATAACAGGCTCCGTCTTCCAGAGAAGATATCGGCGATCCTCCTCGAGCACAAGAGGCCCTATAGTTTCACCCTCCGGTTGGAGGGCTGTGACAACGGGCCCGTGCGCGTTGTCTTGCAGCGACGTGGCGATGACCTCTACCTGCTCTATGGGTGGGGGCAGTTCGCGCACATGCACAAGCTAAATGCGGGCAACATGCTCATATTTAGTTACTTCAAGGACGAGGAGGTGGACGTGCTGGAGGTGAAGATCTTCGACGGCACCTTAGTCCGCCCTCTTTGCTGCCAGGATAGATCGTACTCCGGCGAGTCTAGCCCGGGCAAGGCTGCCTCCGACGCCGAGGGCAAGGGCAGGGCTGCCTCCGACGCCGATGCGTAGTATATATGTTTCTGTCGATCTATGCTTACGTACTTATGTCGCTCTATATTGTCGTACTATGTCTATGTCGAACTATGTTTAATTATGTCATTGTGTCGAACAATATTTCTATTCGTGGCAGGCTATATGTTTATGTTATTGTTCGTTTTCATCTGTGTTTTTCTGCGATAAATTTTCATATTTCTTAATATAAATGTTTAGTGCAGAGAACAGGAAAACATAAAATAAAATAGAATTTCTACTCTAGCGCAGAGAACACGAAAACAACTATAAAAATTATAAAAAATAAACCTTTTGCCCCGGTTGGTGTTACCAACCGGGGTAAAAGGGGGTGCCTGACCCCGGTTGGTAACCCCACCGGGTCATAAGGGGAGCCTTTAGCCCGGGTTCGCGGAACCCGGTTGGGCAGCCGGGGCATTAGGCCCTTCCCAACCGGGGCTAATGCTCTGTTCTGCACTAGTGTACATGTCAGGGGTGCCTACTTAGCAGGAAACTAGATGCAAAGGACTTGGTCAAACTTGAGATATTTCTAATTAGTATTTACCTTTCAAAGTTACGAGCCTTGTTTGAAGGCCTAGAAGATTTATTTGAGTTCGAGCGACCTATTGAAGGAGGTACACACGAAATGATATGTAATAGTTGTGTCCAGTAATAAACTAGGGACCACATAGTAACGAAATAAATGGCACATGAAGTAACGGAGTAATGTCTATCAACGATAACAAACAATAACCACACGTAACTGAAACCACACGTGGCACCATAGGCAATAACTCTCGTAGCTTAAAATAATAACTCCACATAGAAAATTATCCATAAAATGATAAGTAATAATTATCTCCATGCTTGAATAATAGCGCACAACAACGGAACGGCGTATTAAAATGGAGGGCCCCACTTACAGTTATGAGGGTCAATTCGACCAAGAGAGGTGTATGTAGGATATACCATATGGGTGGCGTATTGAGTTTTGGATGACCGAGTCACGTTTAATTGGATCCATTTGACGAGCGATGTATTTGTGACTCGTTGTCACATAGATGTGTATGAGGGACTCTATTATGGAGAGAGTTGCATGAATGACAAGAAAACCGATATATGTTTATCTAGAGAGGTGTGTACGGGTTCGCATGAGAAATGGAAGTTTGAGAGAGCCGAATCACCGAGAGAGGTGTATACGGTTCTAATGAGCAAGGGTAGCAGAGATGACACCTATAGATTTCTATGTGATATTTAATGAACAAGAGAAGTGGTTGTGGAGACGGATAACGGAAATAGTTGTAGGTGTGTACGTCCAGATAACACAGAGAGGTGTACATGAGATATGATGACGTAATTAGGTGTATGTGGGTTTAGATGACGGGTAGAGGTGTCAGAGAGATATGTATGCGGGACCAAATGACTTAGATAGTGAATGCATGGCCAGATAATGAAGAGAAGTGCATGTGGAGCCAAATGAACGACGGATGTGTATGTGGGTCCATACAATGTAGAGAGGTCAACATGCGCCCGGACATCAGAGGGAAGTTATGTGATAACGGACGACCGGGATAGATGTATGTGGGATCGGGCGACCGAGAGAGGTGTATGTCGAACAATATGATCGAGAGAAATGAATGTGCAATCTGTTGACCCAGAGAGGTTTGTGTGGGGTCAGACGAGAAAATGAGGTGTATAGTGTTTGGATGAGCTAGGGGGTGCAGATGACTGTAGACGAAAGGATACTTGAAATGATATGAAATACTATACTGGGCATAAAGTATGGACCATACTAACAAATGAAATGACACATGAAACAATAGAGTACTAACTATCACATGCATGTAGCATGAAATAAGCATGCGCCAATGAAATGACACGTGAGATCATAGGTAATAACTCTTTCCTAGCATACAATAACAACACCAACAAACAAATGGCACACAAAATGAGAAAATATAACTCTGTCATAGCATGACATAATAGCACACGACAACAAATAGCACATGAAATGGTAGGACCTACTTACAAATATGTGGGTTGGCACAACGAGAATAGTATACGCACCATAGACCTTGTGGAGAGGTTGTGGGTCCATATGGCCAATAGATATGTATGCATGAGTTGGTGTCAAATATAGTAATATGAGGGACTTAGTGCTAGAGAAAACTGTATCTGGGGCATGAAGACCAAGAGGTTTTGGTGATATTTGGACGATCGAGGAAGGCATATAAGGTTTCTGATGAGCAACGAATTTTGACTGGCCTGGAATGGTGTATGCGAGGATGGATGGTTGAGAAATCTACATGTTAATAATAACCAAGAGGCGTTTATGTGGATCGAACGAGCAAGAGAGATTTATACGCTTGATATGAGTGTTAATCTCGTTGATGAAAAACTATGACATATTAATTCATATGAATAACTCTGTTCTAACCTAAAATAACAAAGTGAGACAATCAAATGACACATGAAATATAGGTAGTAAAAATCTCCTAGCATGTCATAACAACACACCAAATAGGATGGCAAATGAAATGATGTTCCGCACTTTCACTTATATTAGTATGGACTATCAAGTTTGGTGTATGTGGCACCGGACCATGAGAGATGTGTGTGTAGGTTCCCATAATTGAGAGAGGTGTATGTGGTTCCATACAATCAAGCGAGGTGTATTTGGTTTCATATGATGAAGAGAGATTGTTTGTGCCCATAGTTCCCACCTATAATATCATGTGAAAATTTTATTTCATATGATGAAGAGAGAGCTATTATAGTGATTACTTTATGTTAGTCGACGGTTATTGTCTTCACGTGTATTTAGGTCGTTATTTTATGCTAGTATAGACATTGATATAAAAAAAACCTCAATGAGTCAAAGCCTAGCTAGGAACAATGACCACCTCAACTTGTTTAGCAACCTAGGAGGTTTTGTGTGCGAATCTGTCTTGGCGTGCTAGGGAGATTTTTTAAATGCATTGCGTTTCCACCACGACGACTACACTTCTTTGCCAAATGCACGCGGTCGTGCGTATTTTTGGATTTGCCGAGGGTACTCTTGCATAGTCCCTTAGTCTTGGCTGCCTTCCATCGTGTTGTAGACGCTTAGATTGGGGGTGGACACATTCCCCTAGCTCGTTTATTTCAATGGTCTTCATGCAGTGGGTGTCAATGTGAGGTTCTCATGGAAGGTCCAAATTTTAGCATTTTCTTCTCAAGGTTTCTCGAGGCGTTCTTCTTTCCGTGGCGTTTCTTGGTCTGCCATGCATTTCCTTTTGGCAATGTGCACTGGTAGAAAATAGGCCTATAGTCCCGGTTCGCCAGGGCCAGTAGTCCCGGCCGCGCAACCGGGACTAGCTCTGCGCGACTAAAGACCCCCCCCCCCCCTATAGTCGCGCCGCTTACGAACCGCGGCTAAAAATTTGATACGTGTTAGATATGTTGCAACACATGTATTCTTCTCATGCAACAAACAAATCGAAGATGCAAGATTGTACGTGTGCGTTACCTTGACCATTGGAAGACCAAAACGGCCTCCTTGAACGCAATCTGGATGACGGCAACATCCCGTTGATCCGCCGTATACTCTAGATCAAGCCCGAAGAACCGGTGTTCATCGGGAGAGGAGAAATAGAGATCGGTCAAATGCGCAAGAGCACCGGGGAGCCTCTCGCAATTGTCGGTGTAGCACACGTCGAGACTCTTGCCGCATGGTGTGGGCACATCATATCTCTTCCAAACATCAGCCATGGTGCTTGGTGGAGGAAGATCGAAGAGAGGGAAGAGAAGAGAAGAGAGAAGAAGAAACAGAGACTCGGGTGCGCACTGTAGCAATGGCGCCCTTCTGCCTCTCGCTCGCGAAATAAACCGCCGCGCGGGAGGCGAGCAGTTTGTATCTTTAGTCCCGGGTGGCCAGGCCAACCGGGACTAAAGGCAGGGAGGCCAGCGGCCGGGAACCATTAGTCGCGGGTGGCGACGCCAACCGGAATTAAAGCCCTCCACGCGCCTCCACGCGTTTCCCAACCCACGAGGCATGACCTTCGGTCGCGGGTCTCCTCGCGACCCGGGACTAAAACCCCCTTTAGTCACGGGGCGCGAAGTTTGGGGACTAATGGGGGCGTATGGAAGGCCTTTTTTCTACCAGTGGTGGGCATCATGGCGTTGTATGCATGTTGCTCGGTCTTGACTCTGTACGTCCTCCGCCCTCAGCCATCACGATGGTACAATTGAGTCCATCAAGGTCTTTGTTGGCATCTATCCTAAAATAGTATGTGTTGTATGCGGACTTCACTTGGCTCGACGATTTTTTTCGACGGGGCTTTTCCGGAAACAATCTCTTGAAATCAAAGCTATACTGCTTGATAGCACACCAATACCGTGTATATACATGCATGTAATCTTTTTAGCACATTAGGTACGTGCCACTAGTGGAAACAACACCTTTCATTCTGACCTTAATGTTAGAAAATTTAGGTATTTTACTTAGTGTTAGAAAAAATTAGTTAGTTTTAGAAAAAAATTACTTAGTGTTAGAAAATTTAGGTATTTTACTTAGTGTTAGAAATATTTTAATTAGTTCTAGAATTTTTTTACTTACTATTAGAAAATTTAGGTATTTTACTTAGAAATTTTTTACACTAAGTTAGAATTTTTTTTACAAGTTAGAAACACTAAGATATTTTTACTTAGAAAATTTTTTACTTAGGTTTTTTTACACTAAGTTAGAATTTTTTTACACTAAGGTATTTTTAATTAGAAAACTTTTACTTAGAATTTTTTTACGCTAAGTTAGAAACACTAAGGTATTTTTACACTAAGTTAGAATATTTTTAATGTAGAAAATTGGACTTAGTATCTTTTGTACGTGTTAGTAGAAATATTATAAATTTTAGTGTTAGAATTTTAGTGCCATTAGATGATTTTATAATATAGGAATTTTAGTTTAGAAATTTACTTAGTGAATATTTATAGATAGTAGAATTTTTACTTAGTGAAATTTTACTTAATTAGGAATATTTACTTAGTCCGGGTCTGTTTTTAGTTTATGTCTTTGTTGGACCCGACGGGCGATGTCCGGGACTAGGACCCGCCGAGCTAGCACTGGGAGGTCCTTACTACCGGGACACGCGGCTTGGTGAGAAATCCGGGTGACGTGGTCGACCCGGATATTCTTTGGTGGTGATCGCGTGGGCCACGGTCAGTGCGGAGAGAGCCGGCCCCTGAGAAGGTGGTACATCAGCGTATCAGGGAGGAGGGCGAGCACGTCCGTCGCTACATGTACTTTCTCGATAGGAAGTATAGCAGCGGTTGGTCGATTATTCGGAGGGTTTCTTACCACGTGAGCTATGACCCTGTGAGGGTTCCTTACCTATTGATCCAAAGCACCCACGACTCAGCACCCCGCGGCTTAGGACCCGGTCGGAGTTAATTAGTTTGAGAGATGTTTCATGAATATGTATAATTGATATTATTCGATCGTGATGTATTGGGGTTAAATAAAATGAACCCGAGCTATGTAACTCTTGGTGTGTATTGATACGTTTAAATATTTCATCAATGTTGCTTTTATAATTGAAATGAGGATCTGGAACATATAGTTACTCTTTTTTCTAACTTGTTTAGCTATAAGTACCATTAGCTATAAGTACCATTAGCTATTATCTATAAGCAATTTTGATGAAATGGATGCTATTAGCTATATTTTTATTAGATTATATGCAATTGTTGCGAACCGACACTAGTAGAAACAGGATTTTTCGTTCAGGGCCCAAAATGCCATTCATCCTAGTTGCATTAAAATCCTGGACAAATGCTAAGCCTTAGGGAACCGAAACCGGGACCACGTTTGACTTGAGGAATTTTGTGTAGAATCGACTTTTGACTTGGGGAATTATACTTAGTGCAGCATCAAATTTTGACTTAGAGAATTTTGTGTATTTGCAGAAAAGTATGGAGCCAAGAGACGAAGATGCGGAAAACTTGCTCGCGGGTTTAATCCGCGGGCCCGAGAGAGACCGATGTGAGCCAGTGGATGAACAACTCCGTGAGGAAGATCCGGAGCTCACCCGAAGAGACGTCTCTGCTGAGGGAGCAGCCGACGGCTCCGGTGAGGGAAGAGACGACGGTTCCGACGAGGGAGAAGCCGACGGCTCCGGTGAGGGAGAAGCCGATGGCTCCGGTTGAGCCGTACAAATTACAAACACCGGCTCCGAGGTGCATAAAGATATGTTAATTAATGAAGCATCCGTTGTCTATATACATGTATTAACACCCTTTATTTTTTTAGCCATCCGGTTCAAGCATATCGACCGGAAAAAAGACTAAACGAGGCACAACAAAGAAGTTGAAAGATACAGAAAGATATAGGATCGAAACGATCGCAGTAGACGGCGCACCCGAGCTTCCCGTTGATGTTGCCGAAAAATATAAAAAGCAATGCAGAGTGCTAGTTAGGGATCACATCCCTATCACTGTTCAAGAGTGGAATGAGCCAAAAGATCCGCAGAGACAAGGAATTTCATTTGTCAACAACTTAGCCAAAGACCATCTTTTCAAAAATATCATGTGTAATTTCACCTTACCGACGCTGCATGTTGACGAGAATGAGGCGGATGAGAATGAGGAGGTAGATGGTGAAGCCGATGTGAATAAAAAGAAACTTGAGTTAGTGAAAAAGGTCAAGGCATGGACTCCGAAAAAGATGGTCCAACAATTCGGCAACTGGAAGAAAAGATTGCACCTTGACTTTATCAAGAAGGGCAAGACTCCAGATTTCACTCAAAGGTATGAGAAAATAAAACCCTTATGGGCAGATTTTGTGAAGTACAAGCTGTCAGATAATGCGAACATAAGGTCAGAAACAAATCAGAAAAACGTAGCCAAAAAGGTATATCACCATATTATGGGGCAAGCTGGCTACAAGGGTTCCCTGCCCAAGTGGGAGAAATGGGAGAACGACCTACTTGAGAAGGGGATCACTCCCGAGCCATTCATGTGTGTCGAGCGGACAAGGTCTTGGTTCTACGGGCATGGGGGGAAGTTGGACGCCGAAGGAAAAGCAATCTATAATCTAAGGCATAAAGAGAATCCTCTACCCATAGAAGATCTTAGAAGCGCAATAAAGGATGTTAAAGAGGGCAGATTCGTGCCAGATAGAGAGAACGACGAGCTCACACGCGCCCTCAAGTATAAGGAACACAGAGGGCATACACGAGGCACAAAAGGCAGTGTTCCATGAAGTATTGGGTTTGATGAGAGTAAAAAAGAAACATCCTAATAGGAGTCGTCAATGGAAAAAGGACGCGGAGGCGGCTGAAGCAGCGAGTCAAGCAAACTAGAGGCGTCAACTTGAAGAACAGATGAAGCGGATGCAGGAGGTAGCAATGAAGCAGCAGTAGCAAATTAACACACTTAGCCAGCAGCTAGTGTCTACCGGCATACCACACACGGTAGAAGGTGAAGTCGATGCTACCGGCGTAGCACATTCTCATCGGAAAAGAAGAGCGTTGCGTCCACGCAACTCCACGGTGATGATGCACCGCCGATGATGCACCTAGTGGATGATATCACGGAGATGACAACTTGTGAGCTCCACGTGAAGACCGTCAATGTAACCATCAAGGCGTCGGTCGGGTATGTCTTACCAATTGTCAACGAACCAACTCACCATAGCGTGGAAAATGGTGAAGACTTTTCATCAACCCGAGCCGATTCTGTCATCTGACTATGATCGCTCTATTCTGAAGTCACACCAGGAAATGGTGTGGTCGACGAAGAGTAGTAGCGCAAGCGCGAAAAGCAGGAAATCAGTTGCCCAGCTCAGAGAGCAGAAAAACAATCCATATCCCCGCTCAAAGTGATTTCCAATACCCAGGTGGGGCTGAGCACTAGTGCTGACAAGCAAATTGATCTGGAGTTTATAAAACTGTACGGACCAGGGGAAGCTGCTGCGGGTTTGTCCATTGCTGAGTATATGCAAATAGTAGAGTACTTCCCCGCTTCTGAATGTGCCTACAAATACCAGCACGGGAATCCTCTCGTCAAACCCGAGGAGGTAAAGAATCTACCAACCAAAATGCGAAGAATGCATAATTGGTATATGGAAGCCGCTCAAAAATCTCAGGACTGGACAGTGCTCGGAGTTAGACACAAGCCCTACGGGTATGGAGACGGGTTGGTTCTGATTCAATTTGACGAATTGTTTCATTTATTCCAACAGAAGGCCCTCATCAAATCTATCGTTAGTGCCTATTGTCTGTAAGTACTTATTTCTCTAATTAAGTCTCTAGCTAGCTCACCTCGTTCATTGCATTCATATATATAGTACACTCATTATATTATAATTGCGGAATGAAAATTCTCGCATGCAAAAGAGGACAAATCTATGATATTGGGTTCATTGACCCATATTTTGTTAATCATAAGACTCTTGAGCTATCGCCCAAGGATACAAAAGATAGCCTTCTAAATGCAATAAGGTTTCAAGAACACAGAAGAGAATTAATATTTCCTTATAACTTCGGGTGAGTGTTACTGTGTTGTACACATTCTGTTTTCCTTACTCGATGTTCAGTGTATAATTGATGAGTTATGCGTGCACAACTTCCACTATATTCTGCTAATATTCCAAGTTGACAAAGAAAAAGTACTGGTAATGGACCCAAAACGTAAACCCCTAGAGCTTTGGGCGGACATGCAGGAAATGATCCAGCGGTAATTTCAATCTTTATATATGGCACTATCGACTACTTTGTTTCATTTTCGGATATCAATTAATTACAAACTCTTTTTATTCTTTTTCTTTCCCCGGCAGCGTTTGGAAGAGGTTCACAAAAAAGGCCAGGGGTGAATGGAAATCAGAGCTTACATTTGAAATTGTGCAAGTAAGTACAACTATCTAGATCCGCGCATCTCCTTGATTCTAGTTTCGATACAATTATCATGGCTGGTTGATTCTTATTTTGATTGAAACCATGTTCTCGTCAAGTGCTTGCAACAGGGAGATGGGAATCATTTGTGTGGATACTACGTCTGCGAGTTCATTCGTCAGACGATATGTCCCAGGGGCAGAGATTTCAACAAACTTCATGTACGTCAGTCGTCAATTTTTCTTATTACCATCTATTTTAGTTACTTAGTTTCATTATTATATATTGACCACTCTTCTTTATATTAGATCGAACGCCTACGGGGCGGTCTTCTACCAAGGGACCGCATACGAGCAATTCAGGAGGAAATTGCGGGCTTCTTAGATGCAGAGGTCCTAAATGTAAATGGAGAATATTATAGCGCTTGGGAATTAAATTGATTTTGTTATTCATTCCATCGGTCATGTAATATGCTCGTTATACTTTGATTCTGTAATATAAGTGTTACTTCTTTTGCTATATATATGTATTACTTATTCACTCGTTTGATCCGGGAGGTCCGGGGAGGCTCCACCGAGGCTCCTCTCTTCTCGTGGGATCCGGGAGGTCCGGGGAGGGGCCACCGAGGCTCCTCTCTTCTCGTGGGATCCGGGAGGTCTGGGGAAGGGCCACCGGGCTCCTCTCTTATCCCTAGATCCGGGATGTCCGGGGACGGGCCACCAAGGCTCCTTATCAGTGTATGGTGACAGGGGTATCGTACAATCGAATTGATCGCAAAACATAAAATAAAAAGGAAAATAATAAATAGAAAAAAAACTCTGTCGCGGCAGAGAAAATGGCGAAAGTGCTGTCGCTGCAGAGGAGGCATTCATCCCGGTTCGTGTTAAGAACCGGGACGAATGGCCCTGGCCAGATTCCTGCGCACCCTGCCACGTGGTCAACCCCATGCATCCCGGGTCCTAGCACAACCGGGACCAATGGGGGTGGGGCATTTGTCCCGGCTGCCCCATCCCGGTTGCACAACCGGGATGAATGGCCCTAAACAACCGGGACCAAAGCCCCTGTTTGTACAAGTGTGCACCCATTAAGCTAGCTGCTAAGCACATCCATCCATCCCTCTCTTGATTTGTAGGTAGACACAGTCTACTATTTTTTTTGAACAAAAGACACAGTCTACTTGAAGCGCCATACAAACTGACTTAGACAGTTTGCCTCGAACTTTTGAGAAAAAATTAAGCGACGAAAATGCTGAGCCTCAAGTAACATATATGTACTTAGAGTATCTGTAACCGTCACTATAAACCACCGGACTAGAAATGCGGCCTTCAGGTCGTGTTTTGGAGAGTTTACCGGCCCAAACATTGTCGCCTAGAGTAGAAACTGAAATCAGAACCGAAAATTTAGTTTTTATGATTTCAGGGGAACAAACAGACAAACACGTAGGCGTAGTGCATGGCAAAATACAGATCTCGGAGCTCATCCTAACCCTAATATTCACGCCAGCCCTAACATTGCCTCACCGAAAGCCTCGGGAGTGGCGGCGACGCAGCGGCTCCTCTCGCTCATCGTCCGAGACGAGGTCGATGAAGAGTTTGGCCTCCTTCTCGGCGAGGTGGCGCCACTCATCCTTGTTCTCCTACGTGTCGCACGATGTGGCGACGCAGGTCAAAGAGGAATCCGTCGAACTCGTTGAGGCAGCAGAGACGCTTCTTGAGGTCTGCCTCCTCGTTGGCGTGCGCCGATTGCAGCCAGGAAAAAATTCTCCGGCGCGCAATAGAGGAGATGAGAAGGCGGCGGCGGCATGCTCGGGTTGGTCAAGCGGCGCGCCGCTTATTTCCTCGCCGCGTTAGATATGATGACTTTCTTTAGCTCTTCGTCAGAGAAGTCTCCATCACCGTCCGAGCCTATTCCACGCTCGCTTGACTATCCTCTTGGGCCATATCGCGGTGCGGCATTGCCATATCCCTGCTCGGTGGCGGTGGATTTCTCGTCGGCACGACAGATTTCTAGGTGGATTGCTCGTCAAGGGCCACGGTGAGACACGGTATGTGAACCAAATCCAACAATGAGATTCCACGAATCCAGACCCCCGGATTGGCATCCGCGCCTTCTATATGTCACCTGGTCCATAGTGCCTAAAGGTTAAAAAAAATTACGTGCCGACTAGAAAGCCCGTTGTGGAAATATTTGATTTTGCAGCCAAAATATTTATTTTGGGCCGAGAGTGAATTCTGGGTGGATGCATGTCATTGCCACACAAAACCCCAGATATTTTTGTTTTGTATGTGTACTGGATTGACCAGACGAGAGAGAGGATGATCGAGTGTAAATAAGTATTGAACGTCTTACTAATTTTAGGAGAATTCCTCTTTCCGGACCATGCCGCTCTTCGCGCTGAGCTGATGGTTCCTTTTATGTTCTCGCTGTTGACACTTGATCATACCCAGCTGACTATGTTTTTATAGTATTGTAGTGTTGTAATAATATTGGCTGTGTCAGAAATGGGAAAGCTTGGTCTGTACCTTTGAAAGGTGGATCGGGTTAATCTTTGAGATGGGTGGCTAGTTGGTTAAGCATGTACTTTAGGCCACTTGTGTAATTAACTAGAGGAGAGTAAGTGTTTACATTATACTTGTAAGCTTGGGTGTAAGGACACGTTTTAAGTAGCTCGGTTAATTGAGAAAGAAGGGGATAAGGTAGCACACAGTCGCAGGAAGACCTTTTTTTTAGAAATGGAGGGTAATACCCCCGGCCTCTGCACCAAAATGGTGCACACAGCCGGTTTTTATTAATAAAAAGCAGAAGCCACAATGTCTTACAAATAAATGCATCAAAGCACCATCCTGAACCACCAACTTAGGATCTACCACCACTAGTAATGAAGGGGGTCGCCGAACAGGGCCGAATTCCCATGTCAGCACACCAACGCACATCATCTGAAACACCGAAGGCCACACCAAGCCGCCCGATAGCGAGCAAGGGGCACAACCGGTCCAGCACCCTGCAGCGCACACCAACGTCCACGCTCCAGAAGATGCCGCCTCCGTCTTCCTCTCACCCATCTTCAGGATAGAAATCAATGCATTCACCCGTAAGACCTGCCGTCGACGCCACCATGACGCCAGACAGCTCCTCCACCCTGCGCAATCCGCACCACCAAGGGACCCCCTCCAGGTAGCTCATATTCCAAAGACAATGCCCTCGAGAGGGTAAACGACATCGAAGATGCCGCCATCATCCTATCTGGTAAACCAGATATAGGGTTTCCCCCGGAACACAACTCTACTCCAAGACAATGCCCTCAACAGGGAGAACGGCGCAAGGCGTCGTCATCATCCGATCCAGTAAATCGGATCTAGGGTTTCCCCTGGAGCAATAGGCAGTAGGCGGAGGCCACACGGCAACGATACCTTCAGCAAGGAGATGACATCGGAAGACGCCACCATCGTCGACTCAAATAATCGGAGCCCGGCTCTCACCGGCCAGCCACTTCCGCTCCACCCGGCGCACAGCCGCAGTAAGGAGTCTGCCACGTCCTCGCCGTAGATCAGCCTGGAGAAGAATCCACAATCCGGGGCCGCTGCCCCGGCATCCACCAACCCGTCGACCAGAACGCCGCCACAACCTCCAATCCGGGATCCGAAGGGGAAGGCCCCCAAGGACCACGGCGCCGGAACGCCGCCAGATGGGAGTGGAGCTTGGGGCGGCCCAAGACCGGCCTCCACCAATCACGCCTGCGCCGGCAAGGACTCCGGGACTCGCCGAGCGCCGCCAGACCGCCACAACCGGCCGCCATGGCCGCCGCCGCGACCAGGTAAGACGTCGTCGCGCCTAGAGCCCGGGACCGGCACCCCGTCGAGACCGCCGCCTCCGCCTCGGAACGGCCGCCGCCTCGAAAATGCCCCGCCGCCGCCGTCACGGACTCCGCCCGGGCTTAGCCCGACGAGGTCTCGGGCGACGACGAGGAGGGCGCTGGAGAGAGGGGGCGGCTCGGGCCGGAGGCGGCATTCTCCCCCCCCCCCCCCCCCCCCCGGGGGCGGCTCGAGGGCGGCGGTGCGAGGGTTGTGGGAGGGGTTAGGGTCGCAGGAAGACCTAGTTTGAGCCCTGAAATTTAATCGTTCTACAGAAAGCGATCCATGCAAAAACAAAAAGCGATCCATGCAGGATGAATCGAATCGAACCTGTGTATGCGTACGTGTATCATGTACTGGTAGTCAACCGGCATGTACGTGTATATCCGATTTAAGAGGGGGGGGAAAAGATGAGGCTAGCACACGCGCGCGCACATATGCAACTAGGTCACGAACTCAGCTTATCTGCAATACGTGGAATCTCGTTCGCTTTTACACAACGGACATGTGACACTAGCAAATATGGTAGCAAACACAAAACGAAATCACCAAACCGTGTCTCCTCTTCCAAAACAAGAAAAAAACACCGTGCGATAAACCACACAGAGCCGTGAGAGTATCAAATCAAATATGGCAGGATTTCAACACCGATGACCTAGTGTTACCTGCCGCGCCAAGCCACCACAGATGCACTAGCCATCCCTCGTTAAATACCCAGATGCACAAATTCCAAGCTCGCACCCAGGATTTCAACACCAGAAAGAAAGTGAGAGAATGGATCGGAGCATCAAGCGAAGACTCATGGACACAGCCATCTGGTCTTCGCTTCCCAGCGCTCTGCTCATGGTGATCGCCGGCTACCTCCTCGCCACCGGCGACGTCGACTACTACGTCGACATGCGGGCCGTCGTCCCTGGATGGCGCGCCGCCATGGACGACCCCAAGGACTACCCCACAGACCTCCGCTTCCTCCTCAAGCAGTGGGTCATGCTGGACGAGGAGCATGGCCGCACAACCACCTTGGACGGTCACCTCTTCCTCAACACTGTCACCGGCCGGTTCCTCCGCATCAAGCTCCCTGGCCTCGCCGACTATTGCAGCGTCATCAGCACCGGTGGCCTCCTCGTCCTCGCGAGCCGGAGGCCTCCACACACGGTATGTGTCGCCAACCCACTGACGGGTTCCTGCATCAAGTTTAGGGCGCCCATGCCTGATATGCTTCTCCGCACCACTACTGCCCACCTGCGGTTGGGTGGCGCTACTCCGACTCTAGTTCTGGAGCATCCATCGCGTGATATGGCGTACTTGGCCAGCCCATACGACGAGCAATTTTCCATGGCGAAGTACAACTCGCTCCACAAGGCACACGACACCTGGGGCATCACGGATGACACGCTGGATGATCAATTGAGCAGCATTATCGCCGCCAGGTCCTGGGGAAAGTACTATCGCTGCCACTTCCTCAAATCAGATGGAGAGATGTTGCTTGCTGTTGGTCGAAAACACCCAGACCGTGGCGTTGAGATCTTCAAGATGAACTTTCAGCAGAGGGAGATCGAGCCAATGAAAAGTATTGGAAGCCGTGCTCTCTTCCTTGGTGACAGGTGCGTGTCGGTTGATGCTCGTAAGTTCCTTTCCACTGACGGAAACCGCATCTTTTACCGTGCTAGAGACGAGCATGGTAGAAGCGACGGAATCTACATGTATGACCTCACAACTGCAAAGGAGGAGTTGATCACCACGGATCTTATTGAATTATTTGGATTTACCGGCAAACCGGTGCCTCCCTCCATCATTCAGCTACTCGTGAACTACTGCACAAACATCCCATGCATGGAACCAGCTACCGAATGAATAGGGAGAAAGGCAATAAGTGCACAAGGGGAAGTAACTTATATGTTGAGCCTCCAGATACTACTGAGTCTATGTATGCCATGGCACTAGATTGGTTAATTTACAAGAAATGTTTCTAGTGCCATTTCTATTTTCAATTAATGTGTTGTTTGGTTTATCTGTATTGGTTCCAATATTTTTCCATGTGAGTTGAAAGGATGTTAAACATCTTGATGAGTTGGGACTCTTATCTACCAGACAGTTTTCTGATATTTTAATCTAAATTATATGAAGTACGTGTTTAGTAAGTGGTTATGTCGATCTCGGATAATATGCACCTGGTACACTCAATTTGATATCGTCTGCAAAATATCTACCAGCCCGTCAGTTTTAGATTAACTAGCACACTCCACATACAAAAGGCCACTTTAAATACTTTTATACAGAAATAGTTGCTCAAATAGTTCTCGCTTTAAGAGCTAGTAGCAGATGAAATTTATGCAAATTATAGGGATGCATATATAAACTGTTGGACCGTGTCTAATTCAAATATGATTTGGGATACTATAGAACGTGCATTAGTAGATACAAGTAAGCCGTGTTTGAACCGAACATATGTATCGTAGGCTCCTGTAACAAAAGAGCACCAAATATGTAACCGTAGGAGACAATGCATTCATGGAGGAGAGACCCAGCTACAAAATGAACGGGACTAAAGGCAAGCAGTGCACATGGGGAAGTAACATATATGTTGTGCCTCCGGAACACTATTTTTTCTATGTAGGCCATCGCACCATTTGGTCAACTTAAAACATTTGTCTGTAGCGGGGTTTTCATTTCCAATTTGTGAGTTAGTCGACCATCTTCATGGATCCGCACATTTTCTATTCATTTGAGTTGAAGCTTGTTAAATAGCTTGTTGAGTTGAAGTTTACTCAATCCGATTTATTTACAAGATTCTAATCTACGTGCTATGATGCTTATTAAGTGTGTGTGTGTCGGTTGCGGATCCTCTCCTCGGTGCAAATCACCCCCCGCGTCGATCTCATCTACAATATAATTAGCACCACGAGATTTTTTGATCGAACACATATTCTTGTACATTTGTAAATCCATGAAAGTCTGACGCTCTGCGTCCGCCGAAGATTCATAAAAGAAACATGTAAACACCAAAATTAGTTGATGACAAACTGCTATAAATATCCAATATTAAAATTTAAAATAGCCAGGAAATTACAAAACATGGTTTTTTGCTCGCAAGTTCAAAGTGATAAAATCATAACGACGGTATATAGTGGAATGACACAATTCTGGTAAAAAAGGCTCTATATTTGTGCATGACTTCCATCACACAAAGTCAAAAGAATGATAATTTGCCTTTAATTTCTGAAACGTATAGCTAACACATGAAATCCAATACTATATATGACAGATCGATGTAGAGTGTCTTTATCTCAGAGTTGCATATTTATATATACCACTGCTGGATCAGGATAGATTTTGAGATATTCGAATGTTGATTAACAGCTACGATAGTCCGTGTACATGGATTCACCATGTCAGCTATTTTACCTGTTGAATACTCAAAACTGGGTGTCACGAATTAGCAAATGACAACCAATTTTTAAAAGGGCTTATGTTGACATTTTTTCATAAACCTAGCTATTATTAATAACATATTTTCATAATATTACTATGTAAATTTTAATTAAAATATTCTTTCAAAAGAAAAAATAAACGCTATACATTTAAGATGGTGAGAATTTCTAAAACGTAATGCATCTTCTTAAACGGTTCGGTCATCATTTTCTTTTGAATATCAAAGATCCATACAGGAAAAGTAATTAATACATATAGAGATACGCCTAGGCAAGTGAAATTATCCAAAGAACAGAGACAAACCTTTATTGTCGTAAAAAAAACCCTAGAAAAGCATGTATACATATGAGTACCATGATTTTCTCTGATTATAAAAGCATGGCCCATATACAACTCCGCCTTCTAACTGGAAAGGTTTCCATAAGGTGTTGGCACTTCTTGTTGAATCTGTATTTTATGTTGTCGGTAAGTATTAATATTACTGTAGGCATGTTTTTGTCTTATTGATTGTAAGTGTTTATAGGTTGTTCAGTGTCACTTTAATTCTAGGCTAAGATTTAAGAAGGTAAATAAATCAACATATGGAAATCCTAGAAGAGAACACCACAACGGACAAGGTTGAAAACGCCCATCGCCACCGACCTATCTCATGTTGGAAGGAACATCAAAATGGAGGTGCGACTGTGTGCACTTGGTTTTTCTAAAACTTAAAGCTGTGGGAAGGGGTATATGTAAAATGCTTATAAAATACAATGATAAATATTGCATATGCACATCTATTTCTTTTACATTATATGAAATTTAAATACATCATGATGGATTTGTAGTATGACATTGCCTTCAGGAGCTCCACAGATAGACCCATATTTAGGTGAACCCTCGGCATGGCATTTAATAGGTACCAATGTGAACTTTATACCACGACCATTTCACATGTAACCTTTTATATACTATTTTGTGGCTGAAGCCAAAAATAGAACAATATGGATGCTTTTTAAGCACTTTTTTGATTGCTAGCTAACATACATTTATTTACTGAAGCCCATATATTAAATATAGTATCGAGCGATATTTTTAGTCCCTAATGTTTTTTATTTTTAACGAAATACGGTGGACCGATGAATTATATAGTATTGATAAAAATTTTACTCTCTCTTGCATGTGTTGGCCGCCACCCCACCTACCCTTAGTGGGAGAGTGTGCATCACCTTGCGCCCCAATCCCCAAAACCTAGTCTTGGTTAACGTGGGTCCCACCAACATGACCAATGTCCCGTGGGTGACTCGAACTCGAGTTACCTTAAGCTGGATCAAATCCGCCTTCTCCTCCGCACTCTTAAGTATGTGACCCGTAAGCGTATTGTTAAGATGGACCACTAGTGGAGAACGGGGCTTTTGCTAGGTGGTGAGCACCCCTTTCTCCCTGGCTCGGCCTCCACCCGGTGCAAAAGGCTACATAGGTGGGGCTGGGGCGAGCAAGGCGCGTTGTGGGGGGTCTTTTTCCCCAGTTGGAGCCACCAACCGGGGTAAAAGGCCCGCAATACCTTTTACCCCGGTTGGTGGCTCCAACCGGAGCAGAAGACACCCCCCCTTCCCCCCCCCCCACACACACTATACAAGCCCTGCCAGCCCTCTCCTCTCCTCATGCCACTCAATTTGGAGGCCATCTAGTTGTGTGGTGTGTGCTCATTTGTTTTTCCCTCCTATGCACAAGACGTGTTCAATGAAATTCTCGGGAGCACAACGCCATCTCAGCTCACAGAAAACAAACATGATTTAACTTGTCCGAGCCACACTTAATTAAATAAGATTTCTCGTCCTTCTTTCCTCCTCGGTCGAGGTACCAAATTTATCCTTTCATCTGTCAATGTACCATTGCTAATTTCTCTATTCACGGTGTTCTGTAACAGTTCTTAATTAATAATCATATAATGCAGATGAACCGGCAATGGATGTACGCTAACCGACGCTCTGTTGCGTTCATGAAAGGCATGGGTTATTTTCTCGAGGTGTCCCAGGCAAACAAGCGGAATAATTTTATGTGTTGTCCGTGTGATGTATGTAGGAATCAGAAGGAACACTCTTCGCACAAAGTGATCCACTTCCACCTATTTCAGTCTGGTTTCATGTCCGGCTATAATTGTTGGACCAAGCACGGAGAAAGAGGGGTTATGATGGAAGCCAACGAAGAAGAAGAGAATGATGACAACTATCAAGTTATGTTCCCTGGATACGGTGCCAGTACTGGAATGGAATATAACGCTGAAGTAGAAGCAGAAGACCGGGCACCAGATGAGCCCATCGATGATCTTGGCCAGGCCATTACGGATGCAAAGACAGAAAAAGAGATTGAAAAGGTGAGGGTGAAGTTCGACCAGATGTTAAAGGATCACAAAACATTGTTGTATCCAAATTGCGAAGATGGGCAGAAAAAGCTGGGAAGCACACTGAAATTGCTGCAATGGAAGGCCGAGAACGGTGTGACTAACAGCGGATTTACAAAGTTGCTGCAAAAAGTGAAGAAGCAGCTTCCAAGAAACAATCAATTGCCCGACAGTACATACCAAGCAAATAAGGTTGTATTCCCCCCTAGGATTAGACGTGGAGAAGATACATGCCTGCATTAATGACTGCATCCTCTACCGCGGTGATAAGTACGATAATTTGGAACAATGCCCGGTATGCACTGCATTGCGGTATAAGATCGGACCTGACGATCCTGGCGATGTTGAGGGTGAGCGCCCCAGGAAGAGGGTTCCTGCAAAGGTGATGTGGTATGCTCCTATAATACCATGGTAGAAACATTTGTTCAGAAACAAAGAGCATGCCAAACTTTTACGATGGCACATGGAAGATCTAAAGAAAGACGAGATGTTGAGACACCCCGCTGATGGGTCACACTAGAGAAAAATCGAGAGAAAGTTCCCACGCTTTGCAGGTGACGCAAGGAACTTATGGTTTGGTCTAAGTACAGATGACATGAATCCATTTAGTGAGCAGAGCTGCAGCCGTAGCACCTGGCATGTGACTCTTTGTATATATAACCATCCTCCTTGGTTGTGCATTAATAGGAAGTTCATCATGATGCCAGTGCTGATCTAAGGCCCGAGGCAACCGGGCAACAAAATTGATGTGTATCTAAGGCCATTAGTTGATGAACTTTTACAGTTGTGGCGTGACTAAGATGTACATGTGTGGGACGAGCACAAACAAAAAGAATTTAACCTACGAGTGTTGTTGTTCGTAACCATCAACGATTGGCCTGCTCTTAGTAACATTTCTGGACATACAAACAAGGGATACAATGCATGCACACACTGTTTATATGACACCTAAAGTATATATATGGATAAATGTAAGAAGGTTGTGTACCTCGGGTATCGTTGTTTTCTTCCGCGCAAGCATCCCTTAAGAAAAGCACGCAAACATTTCAATGGTGAAGCAGATACCCGTGAGACGCCTATTCTCAAACCTGGTGATGATGTATTTGGTATGGTGAAGGATTTGAATGTAATCTTTGGAAAGGGTCCTGGAAGACAACCTGTTCCGAATGATGCTGACGGACACGCACCCATGTGGAAGAAGAAATCTATATTTTGGGATCTACCCTATTGGAAAATACTAGATGTCCGCTCTGGGATCGACGTGATGCGCTTGAAGAAGAATCTCTGCGTGAACCTGCTAAGCTTGTTTGGCTTGTATGTGAAGTCAAAATATACATCTGAAACACGGCAGGGCCAGCGACACACGAAAGGACAAGACATCAAGAATCCTGTGCGGTTTCAAGGTGGTCCTGCCAGCTACGCTCTTACCAAGGAAGAGAAGGAAATATTTTTTGAAGCACTAAGTAGTATCAAGGTCCCGTATGGCTTCTCGTTGAATATAAAGGGAATAATAAATGTGGCGGAGAAAAAATTTCAAAACCTGAAGTCTCATGACTGCCACGTGCTGATGACGCAATTGCTTCCGATTGCGTTGAGGGGGATTCTACCAGAAAATTTTCGACTACCCATTGTGAAGTTATGTACATTCCTCAATGCTTTCGCAGAAGGTAATCAATCTAGAAAGTCTATCAGTGTTACAGACAAATGTGGTCCATTGTCTTGTTAGCTTCGAGTTGGTGTACCCACCATCCTTCTTCAATATTATGACGCACCTCCTAGTTCACCTAGTCAAAGAGTTACCATTCTCGGTCATGTGTTTCTACACAATATGTTCCCCCGTTGAGAGGTTTATGGGAGTCTTTAAAAAATATGTTCACAACCATGTTAGGCAAGAAGGGAGCATCTCCAAGGGTTATGGAACAGAGGAGGTCATTGAGTTTTGTCTTGACTTTCTTCCAGACCTTAAGTCGATTGGTGTTCCCGAATCGCGACATGAGGGGAAAATGAGTGGAAAAGGAACGCTAGGAAGGAAAGCAAAGATATTTATGGACGTATATTCGTTCACTAAACCACACTACACGGTTCTACAAATGTCCATCTTGGTGGCTCCTTATATCGAGGAACACAAGAATATTATACGGCCCAAAAACCCGGGGTTGTCTGAATCCTTGATTAATGATGAACACATGGATAGTTTCAGCGCTGGTTGCAGACATAACTCATGAATAACTACATTGTTGGAGATCAGCTCTACTTGTTGGCCAGGTCACCATCTTCGACTGTACTGACTTTCCAAGGGTAAGAAATAAATAGGAATACATTTTACACTATCGCAGAAGATAAAAAGAGCACCAACCAAAACAGTGGTGTCTGTATTGATGCAACCGGATACAGTGGAAAAAAGGAGACATATTATGGTTACATAGAGGAGATATGGGAACTTGACTATGGACCTAATTTTAAGGTCCCTCTGTTTTGGTGTCAATGGGTTAAGATGACAGGAGTAGAGGTAGACCAGCAGTACGGAATGACAATTGTGGATCTCAACAATCCTGGGTATAGAAACGAACCATTCGTCCTAGCCAAAGATGCGGCTCAAGTTTTCTATGTGAAGGACAAGTCTACCCAACCAAGGAAAAGAAAAGATAAGAATTCTAGTACATCATGCGGTGAGCCGAAGGGCCGCATAGTTCTTTCAGGGAAAAGAAACATCGTGGGAGTGGAGGACAAGACAGACATGTCAGAAGATTATAATAACTTTGAAGAAATTCCGCCCTTTATAATGAAAACTGACCCAAGCATCGCGTTAAATAATGAAGATGCTCCATGGCTACGACAGAAAAGTAAACAATGGCGGCACTAGTTGGGGATAATGTATTAAACCTTCATGGTACATGTAATATTGCTAGACTAATGTGTATTAATGTATCAAACCCTTCATGGTTAATGTATTTGGATTAGTCCACCTCTGTTTTCCATATGTTTTATATCATGTGCACTGTTGGGGATATGCATGCGAATCTGAATGATTTGTATACGGTTTATGAACTGGAGGATTTTTAGATATATAGAACAAAACACACGGTTTCTCCTTTATGCAGCCCGACTGTGGATCCTAATCAAGTGCCCTCATATCAAATGCACCGTCGGGCCTATGAAGGGGAATCTGAATGCTTTGTATACGGTCGATGAACTAGAGGATTTGTAGATATATATAGAACAGAACACACAGTTTCTCCTTCATACAGCCCGACTGTGGCTCTTGATCAAGGGCCCGCATATCAAATGCACCGTCGGGCGTATGAAGTGGAATCTGAATGCTTTGTATACGGTTTATGAACTGGAGGATTTGTAGATATATAGAACAAAACACACGGTTTCATTTTCATACAGCCCGACTGTGGCTCCTGGTCAGGTGCCCGCATATCAAATGCACTGTCAGGCGTATGAAGGGGAACCTGAATGCTTTGTATGGCAGATGAGTACCCACCGAGTGCTGAACATGTATGAGAGGTGGGCTATATATACAGCGATGATCCAACAGTTCAGAACCCCCGAAAATAAACACGCCATTTATCAAACGGTTCATAAGCGCTCGACAGAAACACACGACCAGTGTGATTCTTTCTAATTGGTCCAAACGAAACCTTAACTATTTAGTCCTGGTTGGTATAGCAGGACGGAACTAAAGGGTCTATTTCTTCTCACTATATATATATGTATGCATCGCCATCACGAACTACTACTACCACGAGCTCACGCCGAAGCAGCAGAGGGATCCCCGTTGGAATCCCAATTACCGCCCTACTTGGGGCGCCTTCTTCATTAATCGACATGGGAGGGCGCTCGCCAGGTACGAGGAGAATGGCCCGACTCCTTCGAACTTCAATGAGTCTGGTCGTCAGCTGTGGTGGGGCGGAGGACGGACTCTTCAGAGCGTTATGAACTATATCAGGACCAGCGATAACCCCCGCATGCGCTACCGCCACGCCCAGTACAGGCGTTCTGATCCTCTGAGGGTCACTCCCCGAGCACCGTCCGACGATAGTGACGACGACGGCGGCGAATACGACGACTACGAGTCGGAGTACTGTATGCCTAGGCAGGAGTATGACTAGCAGATCAGATCCACTCTTTCCATTATGTACTGCCTTGTTTATCTAGATCTATACTCTCTATTTAGATTTAGATCCACTCTTGCCATTATGTACTGCCTTGTTTATCTATCTAGATGTACCGGCCTCCTCCCTAATGTTAGCTCTATTATGTCGGAGATAGAACCAAAAGCACCAAAATGATCGGAAGAAGTTGTATCAAACCTTTTACGTCGAAGATAGAACAAAACAATCGATATCGTTGTCATACAGCCCAACCGCGGCTCGTGAGTCCATATATGTATATCAAATACACGGTTCGACGTATGATGGCGAATCTAAATGATTTGTATTCGGTCGAAGAACTGAAAGATGTATGCATGTAATCCGAGAGGTGGACTATATATAGGGGTGTGTGGCTCACCAAGTTCTCGTGCGTCTGAATCCCACCAATAAGGAAGAATCACATGGATCGTGTGTTTCTTTCTAGCTCTTCTCGTTCGTTGAATCAGGTGTGTGTTTTTTTCAAGCTCTTGTGAGCCGCTGGATCAGTGGTTCTCGAGCGTCTGAATCTCACCAATTATGAATAATCACACGGATCGTGTGTTTCTTTCTAGCTCTTGTGAGTCGTTCGATCAGGGGTGTGTTTCTTTATAGCTCTTGTGAGCCGTTGGATCAGTGGCTCTCGAGTGATGAGGTTGCAGATATGAGTTCACATGTGATATGGCAATGTCGGACAAGCCTACATACATATATGGGGTGGAATGCACGGGAAGAGAAAGCGCGGGAAGAAAGATGGCGGGAAGAATAAGCGCGGGAAGAAAGATGGCGGGAAGAAATATGGCGGGATGAAATGTTTGAAAATTCAAAAATTGTTACTTGTTTAAATAGTTAGAATAATTATTTTTTAAAAGAAAAAATGTATTTGAAATGTTTATGCAATTTTAAACACTTTTCATAATGAAAGTTTATCCAAATTCAAAATCATTCATAAACTAGGTTTTTTTAAATGTTTGAAAATTCAAAAACTGCTACTAGTTTAAATAGTTAGAATAATTATTTTTCAAAAAAAAAAAATTTGAGATGTTTATGCAATTTTAAACACTTTTCATATTGAAAGTTTCTCCAAATTCAAAACCATTCATAAACTAGGTTTTTAAAAATGTTTGAAATTTAAAAAATTGTTACTAGTTTAAATAGTTAGAATAATTATTTTTGAAAACAAAAAATGTATTTGGAATATTTATGCAATTTTAAACACTTTTCATATTGAAAGTTTCTCCAAATTCAAAACCATTCATAAACTAGGTTTTTTTAAATGTTTGAAAATTCAAAAATTGTTACTACTTTAAATAGTTTTAATAATTATTATTTTTTAAACAAAAAATGTATTTGAAATGTTCATGCAATTTTAAACACTTTTCGTATTGCAAGTTTCTCCAAATTCAAAACCATTTGAAATGTATTTGAAAAAGTATTTCAAACGTGGTAGAAAAAAATGGCGACAGGAAAAAAATGGAAATTTTGGTCTTTTGCCCGGGTTGGCGGCACCAACCGGGGCAAAAGGCCCCTCCGTATACAACCTCGGGCGGTGGCTTCGCCCGAGAAAAGCCGCAGAAACGCTTAAGTCCCAGACGCGACGAAATCCAGAACCACGCCGACGAGCTGCCGGATTTCGCCGCCGTCAGAGAGCCTCCTCCACGTCGCGCCGCCGTGCCCATGCCCGTGCCCGCGCCCGTAACAGTGCCCGTGCTGTTCGACCTCTCCGTTGCCCCCGAGCCGGCGCCCGCAGACCTCACTGTCGGCTACTCGCCCCCAAGTCCTCTCTGCTGCCACATCCGGCCTCCTCGAGGTGAGGGGGAGCCACTGCACGCCATCCCCCCCGCGCGAGCTAGCGAGAGATTTTTTTAAGTATTAGTTTTTGTTTACTGTTAATATTTTTTACTATTAGTACTTTTTAGTGTAAGTATTTTTTTACTATTAGTACTTTTTAGTGTTAGTATTATTAGTTGTTGTTAGTAGTATTATTAGTATTATTAGCTATATTTAGAAATTGTTAATATATCATTAGAAATTTTAGAATATTGGCTAATTTTAGAAATTGTTGTTAGTATTATTATTAGTTGTTTTTTAGTGTTAGTATTTTGAATTGACCAGAGAGTCAGAGAAATGTGAGGGAACCGAGGGGGACAGAGAGAAGAGAATGAGGGGGGCAGCCGCGCCATCACCGCGCCTCTCCTCGACGCCGTGAGTAGTGTCGCGCCCCCTATGTAACATCCCAAGTATGAAAACTTACCTTTAAAATGTTTGTTTCCTGTTTTATTAAAGTTTTGCATCATGTCATCATACTCATTGATTTGTTTGCAATTGTTTTGCATCTGTTTTCAATTGTTTTCTATTTCAAATTCAAACAAATATTCAAACCTTTGTTTCATACTTGTTATGTTACAATTTTTTGTTTCAAATAAAAAGTTCAACTCAAAACCTCAATTGTTTCCATTTAATCCATAAGGTTCAACTATTAAAAATGGTGGCTTTTAATCAATCACTTAATTCAAATGTTATTCAAATTCAAAATACATTTTCCAAACAGCAACCATGTTGAACTTATGAAAATTACAAAAACAATTCTAATCATTTGTTCTAATTAAACAATAAGGTTCACCCTATTGAATTCTTGTTTTCAATAAATCTTTTAATCCAAAATTCATTCAAATTTGAACCAATTTACAAACAGCAAGTTTTTGAACTTTTTGGAAATCAAAACTTGGCAAGTGGTTGCTGTTGACCTAATCAACTCACACAAATTTTACCTAATTTTCCTAACTCAAAACCTATCTATTTTCTTCCTAATTCTATTTCTGTAAAAAAAAAAGAAACAGAGAAAAAAAAAATAAAAAAACGCTCAGAGGAGGGGAGCAGCGCAGGCCCAGCCCAACCTTTTCTTCCCCCTCGGCCTGGTACCATTTCGCTCCCCCCCTCTTTTCTTCCCCGCGTACGGCAGAGAATCCGCCGGCGCCACGTCGACGGCGCGCACAGGCAACGGCCAGAAGCTGCCCCCTAGCCCTATAAAACCTAGCCTAGGCCCCCCCGAGCTTGCCCTAGCCACCTACCACCCCTCTCCCTCGAGCTCCGCCGCCAATTCCCCTCTCTCTACCCGGAATATCCCCACCTTTGAACCTCACCGGAGCGCCACCTATCTGAACCCGCGATGATCGCCGTCACCCTGGTCGTTCTCCCCTCGGGCTGACCACAGGAACGAGATCCCCGTAGTCTCCTCGAGCTGGTGGACATCTCTGCGAGCACGGGAGGCGCTTGGATCTCAGCCGCCATCCTCGCCGCTGTCGGCGACGTCCACCTCGCCGTCGAGCTCCTTCCTCTGCAATCCTCCCGGTGATCACCTCCTCCACATCTCTCTCCTTCCACCCCTCTGCATCATGTCCGCGAGCTCGCAGCACCCCACGCTAGCACAACAGCACGGCCCGAGCAGCAACCACGGCAAGCCGCCGTCCGCCGGCGAGTTGTTTCCGTCAGGTTCAGAAAGGCGCGGGTTTTCGACAGTTTCAGTTAACTAGCTGAAACTGAATGTTATCCTCACTGCGTAGCGTATACTGACAAGAACGAATCGATCACCGCACTGGTAGCAGCACAGTGCACGCACGCGTTCGCTCGCGGGTTCGAGCCCTGGCGCTCGCGATTAAACCCAACCCTTTTTTCGCTAAGGGTGCTGACAGGCGTGGCCCACCTGTAAGTGCCCAGTGCTGCCACGTGAGCGCCACGCAGCCATGGGCCCCTCTGTCAGTGGCTGTAGCTAGCCACTTCAGAGTAAAAATTGGTTTTTGAGCCTTTTCTTTTTCAATCAAGTCCCTTTATTACAGTTTGGTCCCTGAATTTAATATAAATAAAATATGTTTGTTGAACCAAATTTAATTCTCTACGTGTTCATCACATTTGTTTTCTGTTTTGAATAATTCAAATGCATTCAAATTTCAAATTCAAACAATTCCTTTAAAATTTGATTAAATGCATAAGTAATTCATACTTAATTCAAATCACACAAATAAAATATGTTTTCCATGCCATTTTAAACCACCTTTTCAAATATAAATTTTGTTTCATGTTTTGAATAATTCAAATTGCTTAAATAATTTAAACCCTGTTTAAATCATTTAAATTTGCTAAATTCATAACTTGCTCAAATTAAATTATTTTTGAACATGTAAAATATGTTTTCAAACTAGAAAAGTATAACCTTTTCAAATATGAAGTTGAATTTATGTTTTGAACAAATAAAATTCAAATAATATTCATACTTGTTTTAAATTCAACTAAATCTTGTTTAAACTTGTTTAATTCATAATTAAATCATTGTAATTCCTTTTTCAATAATTGAAACATGTAATCCACCTAAAATTTTATGTTCTTTTCAAATATGAACTTTGTTATTTGTTTTGAACAACTTAAATTGGTGAAAACAACAAATGCTTGTGTAACACCTTTAAGGAACCAAAACTCCTTAACTTAATAACTAAAATTCCAAACTTGGTAAACCTTATTTCAAAATTGTTCTATTGTTGTTATTTTTATATTTTCCTTATCCATGCATCATACTAATCCACTTTCACCTGTTGATTAGTTGTAAAACAATTATTCCAACCTTAATTGATGGGCTTTTCATATGCAACTCAAATTGCATGTGGGTCCATTTAATCATGTTGTTACCATGTCAACTAGGTTATTTCTATGCATCAATTAAATGGTCATGCATCATCCCATGATTGTGCACTATGCCATGTTATTGATTGTTTATCTCTCTGCGTTGTTTGTTTGCTTCTTCTCGGATAGACGACGACGTTGAGACAGACGATACTTACGACACCCCTTCTGAGGATCTAGATCAGTACCAGGCTGCTGAGTTTGCAGGCAAGTATTCACTCACATGAACCATTGTGTTCCTTTCAACATTGGATACCGATACTTTCCGTTATCTATTCTGCTAGCCTTTTAGATCGTTGCTTCTGTTACGAACCTATCACATGTTACCTTTAACCCTGATATAGCCTCACCTCCACACCTATAACCCCTTGCTTGTTGCCCGTGTCTTACTAGCATGCTTAGGCTTGGTTATGCTCGAGTCTGTTAACCGTTACTTTCCGTTACTATATTTCTATTATGTTCTGGGGCTCGATGTTAAACAACAACCTGTTAATTTTGAGGTAATAATAATTTGCTGATAAGGCACCGGCAGGAGGCCCGGCGTGGTTTTGAGGCCTGCTAGTGTCGACCCTAATTAGGAAAAGGGTCTTGTCTACTGATCCATGATGAGCGCACTATCCGCATGTGGGAAGCGTGTATGGGCGCCCCCCTCAATTTGATTCGATTCGCATCTCGTCCAAATCGCCACACTTAGTTCGGGCTTTCCATTTGATGCACTCATATGCAGGTACGAACCCGAGGCCAGGGTGGAACTTTTGTAGTCGGCATTTAGGGCGGCGTGGTCTTAGAGTGCTATGAGGGTCCCCTTTTCTTCGTGGGGCTCGATTAGCTGCGCACGCACAGCACGTGGTGCTTTGGGCTTGATGCGAAGAAGAGTTGAGTTGTGTAGAGTGCCTCGCTTGGTGGGTTTGATTCCCATCTGGCGGGATATTCTTACGTGTACGGCCAAATTGGTGCACCCCTGCAGGGATAAATCTTCTCGAGAAGCCGTGTTTTCCGCGGTTATGGTTAACTTGGTGAAAGTACTGGCTAACAAGTACTCAGAACAACTTACACCTAACTAATGATAACTTGACTAGTAATAGTCTTATTGACACAATAACTTGATCCATCACTAATCCAACTGTGTGAGTTATCCTCGGATTGCTTCTTTGGATAAGGGGCGAGATCCAGGATGGTTTGTTTGGAGTTAGATATAGTTGGTTACGATACGCTATCTTATCCCCTTTCTGTTAGCCGGAAGTTGTAGTTGTATCTGTAGTTGGTTAGTGCAGCCAGCTGCCGCATCTTTTGTATCACCTTTTCTTCCGTTGAACCCAAAGCATCTGTGCTTGGTGTTGACGGGTTACACTTTGGTGAACTGTGAGTCTTGCTTGCCAGTACGTTTATGTACTGACCCCTTTGGGGCTGTGGTTTCCGCAGACTACGCTTACGAGGATCCCCGTGACGGCTACTACGTGGAGTTTGACGAGGCTGCTGACGAGTAGATAGCGTACCTGGGCAGGATCCAAGACATCGTGGATGGGCTCCGTCTTTTCGTTTCCGGCTTCTTAAGCCTATTTGGATTTTGTCTGTACTCAGACCCTTTGAATGCTTCCGCTGAGATGTAATGATGATATGTTGGGACATGTGTCCTCTGGATGATTGTATTTGCTATCTCTGCTCTAGTGAGAGCTATTTGCAACTTATTTCTATTTATTTGTGTCTTAGAGATATGTTGTGTTATCATCTTGTTAAACGTCGTTGACGTACCATGTGTGTATGGTATGAAGTACGTCAATGGTAGTATCCTGATTTCTATGGGATGGTTTACGTAGACGATGAACAGTAGGGGTTGGTTGTCACACATACGTGTGTTGGCCTACTCGTAAGAGATGCGGGTGCCGGTAAGCCCCGTAATCCAATCAACTACTGTTCAACGGAACTGCGAGTATCCTCTAGAAGTCCGGGTGCGACAAATGGTATCAGAGCCTGTCTGCCTGTAGGATCCCTTTTACTGGTCGCAGTTGAGTCTAGAAACTATTTTGTAGCTACATAGGAAAAATGAAACGTGAGAGTAGGAATTCTGCCATTTTTTCTTCTTTCCCCACCCACCCACCCTTTTCTGGTAAGGAAGTGCAACGTTGTTTTCTCTTCTCACCTAAACTTTCAAGTTAGGTTTTCACGTATCGTGGTTTCTCTGGGATAGTTATATCTACTAGACCATAGGAATGGAGGTGGTTGTGACATGATTTATCATGTTGCCTACTCATGATTGAGAACGGAGGCGTGTAAGCCCCGGAAGCAAATCCTCTATTCCTTAAGCAGTAGATATTGATCCTTTAGAAACCCGGATGGGTTTTCCGTAGTACCTCAGGAGTTTTTGGTCTCGTGTTTCCCGATGTTGCTTCGATATCCTGTTCTTCTCAACATCCTTTCGTCCGTTGAAATCTTGTTGTTGCTTTCCACTTCAGTTCTTCTACCGGCGTCTAATCAAAACTTCCCCGATCATCTGCAGATGGATCTCAGGTTCTACCCGCAGGTGGTTCGGATGACTCGTTGCGAGAGCACTGCCGGTTATCCGGAGATGCTGAGAGACATGGTCACTTATCTGGGGTTCCGTTGGGCACCAGAGTACCAGGTCTACGAGCAGCAGCGAGAGTTTGACCAGACCTACTACCAGGCTATCGTCTACATTCTGTCAGATGATGGCATGAGCGTTGTCCACCGCTACGAGGCAGTAGGTTCCACAGTGGATATGGCTGTGCAGCAGGAAGCTTATGTGAGTCTCACCGTCCTTCGTGCTGACTACTGGGGGTTTGACGATTCCATCTATCGCCACATCCCCCGTGGTTACATCACTTCGGAGGGAGCTCACTTCACTCTCTACGACAACTTGGATGTCTACGAGCATGATAACTCCAGGCTGCACACCACCGCTCAGTTTGTGAGGCACAGTGACGCAGTTGCCAGCACACTATCTCAGGAGTTGGCTTCAGTCAGAGAGCAGCTCTACCTTGCTTTGACTCGTCTGGCGACGTACACCACAGACTTTGTTGGAGATGAGCGCTTTGCACGTTTCGATCAGCCAGTTGGTTGTCGTCTACCAGATGCTGGAGGTTACGAGCCGATCAGAGGTCCACTCCTCAACCTCGGTGCTGGTTACACTGGGATTCCACGCTTTGGAGCACAGGGAGTCGATGCTATGTACTTCACCACACCTAGAGTCGCTCTCAGACCACGTCAGATCTATGTGGATCGTCGTTCTACCTACTTTCGTGGGCGTGCTCCTCACCGTACCTCTCGTCGTACTACTCACCGCCGTCCTGCGTGATGAGCATGGGAGTACCGATGTATCCATTCTTGGCTATGTTAGTTATCCTTTGGCTTTCGAACCATTTGTGGTGTGTTGGATATTCTGATGTAATTGAACATGTGATGATGTACCTGTTGGTTATCTATTCATGCGTCGGAATAATCTCTCTTTCGGTTTCCAAGTCTATCCTTTTCTGTTGTTGTGCTAAAATGCATGTCTATTCCGGATGCCGCCAACAAGGAACAACCCGCCTGAGCCACCGCCAATCACGGAGCTGTTGACTCAGATGACCCAAGTCATGGCAAGGATGGCCCAGTTCCAGACTAACCAGCACAACAACCAGAATGCTCCACGAGTCAGTATCAAGGAGTTTCTGAGTCTGGGCCCGAGAGCTTTCGTGGCAACACGCGAGCCTCTGGATGCTGATGACTGGATCCGTGAGATAGCTAGGGCTCTGGAGATTGCTCACGTTGCTGAGGAAGACAAGGTCAAGTATGCATCCTATCTGCTGAAGGGTCAGGCACCTACTCGGTGGGAAAACTACCAGACCATGAGAGCTGGCTATCCAATCACCTGGGGTTGTTTCAAGGAAGCTTTCCTGAAGCACCACATTCCAGATGGTCTCATGGAAAGGATGCGTGAAGAGTTTTGCTCACTCAAGCAGGGCAAGCTGGACTTCATTGGCTATCAGAGTGAGTTCAATCGCCTCGCTCGTTACGCTGGTGATGAGGTGTCCACTGAGGCTAAGAAGATGGCAAGGTTCCGCAGAGGTTTTAACCCGGAGCTCAAGTACGCCCTCACCAACATCAATACCAAAGACTTCGAGGAGCTCGTTAACACCGCGCTCAATGAAGAAAATGGGCGCACGGTGTTCGAGGAGTCTCGAAAGCACTCGCGTGAGGGTGATTCCTCCTCCAACATGACCACCCCTCCGCAGAAGCGCCGCATCTGGGTGCCAAATAGTGCTGTCACTAGGGCCCCATATGCCCAAGCTTCTCCAGGCTTTGCTCCCCGCCCACCCAACCCATCTCAGATGCATGGTCAGAGGTTTTCAATGGGGCAGCCAAGGCCAGATACTCCTCGTGTCGTCACTTGCTACAAATGCAAGCAGACGGGGCACTACGCTGACAAGTGCACGCAGAGGCAGCTACCTCCACCACCACCTCGTCCCAACACAAACCAGGCAATGGTGCGTGCTCCCCCGGCTAAAGCCTTCAACTCCAACAACAGGCCTGTCGGGAGGACCGCGAGGGTGAATCATGTCAAGGTCGACAAAGCTGAGGAAGCTGCTGACGTCGTTCTCGGTACATTCCCCGTAAACTCTTTTCCAGCTAAAGTGTTGTTTGATACCGGGGCATCACATTCTTTCGTGTCAAAGATCTTTGCGACAGCAGTTAAACTCCCTTTTGTTGGTTTGGGTTCCCCGCTAGTAGTAAACTCCCCTGGAGCAACTATGCAAACTTCCAAGATCAGTCATGAAAATCAGATCCTAATTGGAGGTCACATATTCCTTGCTTCTCTCATTCTGCTTGGCAATTCTGACATTGATGTCATTCTTGGCATGGATTGGTTGAAGGCCAATAAAGCTACGATTGACTATGCTCAAAAGTCAATAACTCTGTTCCACCCTTCTGGCCAGATAGTCTATTCTCCAAAGGAATCAAGTTCTGTTCAGCTATACACCCTCGATGCTAAACCTCTACCTCTACTCGAAAATGTTCCGGTGGTTTGCGAATTCCCTGACGTCTTTCCAGAAGAGTTGCCAGGGATGCCTCTGGACAGAGCAGTTGAGTTCGTGATCGAGCTTGAACTAGGTACTGCTCCAATCTCTAAGCATCCATACAAGATAGCTCCTCCTGAACTGAAGTTGTTGAAGGAGCAAATCGATATGTACATGGAAAAAGGTTACATTCAACCTAGTTCCTCGGCTTGGGGTTGCCCAACTCTGTTCGTTGCGAAGAAGGATCAAACCAAGAGACTCGTTGTTGACTATCGTCCTCTTAACGAGAAAACCATCAAAAACAAGTATCCAATTCCTCGTATCGATGATCTTTTTGATCAACTTGCTGGAGCCTCAATATTCTCAAAGTTGGACTTGAGAATGGGTTACCATCAAATAAAGATCAGAAAGGAAGATATTCCAAAAACAGCCTTCACCACTCGGTACGGTCTATATGAATACACCGTCATGTCCTTTGGTCTCACCAATGCACCGGCGACCTTTTCTCGACTCATGAATTCTGTTTTCCATGAATACCTCGACAAGTTCGTTGTGGTATATCTTGACGACATCCTTGTCTACTCAAAATCCGAGGAAGAGCATGGAGAACATCTTCGTCTCACTCTCATGAAACTTCACGAGCATCGTCTATATGCCAAATGCTCCAAATGTGAGTTCTGGATTCCAGAAGTTGCTTACCTTGGTCATGTCATCTCTGCCAAGGGCATAGCCATTGATCCAGAAAAGGTTAAAGCAATTGTTGATTGGAAACCTCCTAAGACGGTAAAGCAAGTACGAAGTTTTCTTGGCTTGCCTAGCTATTGCCGTCGTTTCGTCCAAAAATTTTCCAAGATTGCCAAACCTCTCACTGATCTCGCAAAGAAGGACAAGAAGTTCGTTTGGTCTCCACAATGTGATGAAAGTTTCAATCTCCTGAAGACTAAACTCACTTCTACACCAGTTCTGGTTGGCCCAGATACTACCAAACCTTTCCAGATATTCTGCGATGTATCTCTCCAAGGTCTAGGTGCAGTTCTTATGCAAGAACGTCAAGTTGTGGCTTATGCTTCGCGTCAGTTGAATGCACATGAGCAAAACTATCCCACACATGACCTTGAGCTTGCAGCAGTTGTGTTTGCACTCAAGAAATGGAGGCAATACTTGTTGGGTAACCGCACTGAAATCTTTTCCAATCATAAGAGTCTGAAATACATCTTCACTCAACCAGATCTAAACCTCAGGCAAAGGAGATGGATTGAAAAGATTAAAGACTTTGATCTCACCATTTCTTACACTCCAGGCAAGGCTAATGTTATGGCCGATGCTCTCAGTCGCAAGTCGTATTGCAATAACCTCATGATCATGGAAAGCCAACCTCCACTTCATGAAGAATTCCAGAAGCTGAACCTTGGTCTTGTTCCTCAAGGCTATCTTGCAAGCTTGACAGCCAGTCCAACTCTCGAGGACAAGATTCGTTCTGAAAAACTTCGTGATGCTGAAATCAAGAAGATGGTAGAGCACATCAAAGAAGGCAAGGAGAAATTTAAGTCCTTCTCAATTGATGACAAAGGAACTGTGTTCTTCGAAGGACGCATGGCAGTTCCTCAAGTTCAAAGTCTCAAAGATGTCATTCTCAAGGAGGCTCATGAAACTCCTCTTTCCATTCACCCAGGAAGTACAAAGATGTACCAGGATCTCAAGACGCTGTATTGGTGGCCTGGCATGAAACGTGAAATTGCTCAATACGTTTCTGAATGCGATGTTTGTCAACGTGTTAAGGCAGTCCATCAGAAAACAGCCGGTCTACTCCAACCTCTGAAAATTCCTGAGTGGAAGTGGGACATGATTGAAATGGACTTCTTCACTGGTTTTCCAAAGTCCAAGAAGGGAAACGATGCAATCTTCGTTGTCATTGATCGTCTCACTAAAGTAGCTCACTTCTTTCCTGTCAAAGAATCAATCTCAGCTAGCCAGTTAGCAGAGCTCTACACAGCAAAGATTGTTCCTCTTCATGGTGTTCCATTGGAAATAAGCTCAGACTGTGGAAGTATCTTCACTTCTCATTTCTGGAAAAGCTTTCAAGAAGCATTGGGCACCAAACTTCTGTTCAGCACAGCTTATCACCCTCAGTCTCAGGGGCAAGTCGAAAGAGTCAATCAGATTCTCGAAGATATGCTCAGAGCATGTGGTCTCTCCTTTGGCATGAAATGGGAGGATTGCCTTCCATATGCTGAATTCTCCTACAACAACAGCTTCCAGGCAAGCCTAGGCATGGCACCATTTGAAGCTCTCTATGGCCGCAGATGCAGGAGTCCAATCAATTGGTATGGAGCTGGTGAACGTTCACTCTTAGGCCCTGACATTGTTAAGGAAGCCGAGGAGAAAGTTCGTATCATTCGTGACAATCTCAAGATTGCTCAGTCTCGTCAGAAAAGCTACTATGACAGCAAGCACAGGGATATGATATATGCACCTGGTGACAAAGCATATCTCCGTGTAACTCCCCTCAGAGGCACTCATCGTTTTGGTGTGAAAGGAAAGCTTGCACCAAGATACATTGGTCCTTTCAACATTCTCTCAAGGCGTGCGGAAAATGCCTATCGTCTTGAACTTCCAGAAAAACTATCCAAGGTGCACGATGTGTTTCACGTGTCACAACTCAAGAGGTGTTTCAAAGATCCAGATCGTGCAGTTGATCATGATTCCATTGAACTGCAAGATGATCTATCTTATGAGGAGCACCCTGTTCGTATTCTCGATGAGACCGAGCGTAAGACTCGCAACAAGAGCACCAAGTTCTTGAAAGTGCAGTGGTCTCATCATTCCGATAAAAAGGCAACGTGGGAGACCGTAGAGGATCTTCGCAAGAAGTATCCGGACCTTTTCTCTTCTCAGTAAGGAATCTCGGGGCGCGATTCCTTCAAGGGGGGGCGTTTTGTAACATCCCAAGTATGAAAACTTACCTTTAAAATGTTTGTTTCCTGTTTTATTAAAGTTTTGCATCATGTCATCATACTCATTGATTTGTTTGCAATTGTTTTGCATCTGTTTTCAATTGTTTTCTATTTCAAATTCAAACCAATATTCAAACCTTTGTTTCATACTTGTTATGTTACAATTTTTTGTTTCAAATAAAAAGTTCAACTCAAAACCTCAATTGTTTCCATTTAATCCATAAGGTTCAACTATTAAAAATGGTGGCTTTTAATCAATCACTTAATTCAAATGTTATTCAAATTCAAAATACATTTTCCAAACAGCAACCATGTTGAACTTATGAAAATTACCAAAACAATTCTAATCATTTGTTCTAATTAAACAATAAGGTTCACCCTATTGAATTCTTGTTTTCAATAAATCTTTTAATCCAAAATTCATTCAAATTTGAACCAATTTACAAACAGCAAGTTTTTGAACTTTTTGGAAATCAAAACTTGGCAAGTGGTTGCTGTTGACCTAATCAACTCACACAAATTTTACCTAATTTTCCTAACTCAAAACCTATCTATTTTCTTCCTAATTCTATTTCTGCAAAAAAAAAAAGAAACAGAGAAAAAAAAAACGCTCAGAGGAGGGGAGCAGCGCAGGCCCAGCCCAACCTTTTCTTCCCCCTCGGCCTGGTACCTTTTCGCTCCCCCCTGCTCTTTTCTTCCCCGCGTACGGCAGAGAATCCGCCAGCGCCACGTCGACGGCGCGCACAGGCAACGGCCAGCAGCTGCCCCCTAGCCCTATAAAACCTAGCCTAGGCCCCCCCGAGCTTGCCCTAGCCACCTACCACCCCTCTCCCTCGAGCTCCGCCGCCAATTCCCCTCTCTCTACCCGGAATATCCCCACCTCTGAACCTCACCGGAGCGCCACCTATCTGAACCTGCGATGATCGCCGTCACCCTGGTCGTTCTCCCCTCGGGCTGACCATAGGAACGAGATCCCCGTAGTCTCCTCGAGCTGGTGGACATCTCTGCGAGCACGGGAGGCGCTTGGATCTCCGCCGCCATCCTCGCCGCTGTCGGCGACGTCCACCTCGCCGTCGAGCTCCTTCCTCTGCAATCCTCCCGGTGATCATCTCCTCCACATCTCTCTCCTTCCACCCCTCTGCATCATGTCCGCGAGCTCGCAGCACCCCACGCTAGCACAGCAGCACGGCCCGAGCAGCAACCACGGCAAGCCGTCGTCCGCCGGCGAGTTGTTTCCGTCAGGTTCAGAAAGGCGCGGGTTTTCGACAGTTTCAGTTAACTAGCTGAAACTGAATGTTATCCTCACTGCGTAGCGTATACTGACAAGAACGAATCGATCACCGCACTGGTAGCAGCACAGTGCACGCACGCGTTCGCTCGCGGGTTCGAGCCCTGGCGCTCGCGATTAAACCCAACCCTTTTTTCGCTAAGGGTGCTGACAGGCGTGGCCCACCTGTAAGTGCCCAGTGCTGCCACGTGAGGGCCACGCAGCCATGGGCCCCTCTGTCAGTGGCTGTAGCTAGCCACTGCAGAGTAAAAATTGGTTTTTCAGCCTTTTCTTTTTCAATCAAGTCCTTTTATTACAGTTTGGTCCCTGAATTTAAATTGCTAATAACTTTTAAATTACAAATCCAAATAATATAAATAAAATATGTTTGTTGAACCAAATTTAATTCTCTACCTGTTCATAACATTTGTTTTCTGTTTTGAATAATTCAAATGCATTAAAATTTCAAATTCAAACAATTCCTTTAAAATTTGATTAAATGCATAAGTAATTCATACTTAATTCAAATCACACAAATAAAATATGTTTTCCATGCCATTTTGAACCACTTTTTCAAATATAATTTTTTTTCATTTTTTGAATAATTCAAATTGCTTAAATAATTTAAACCCTGTTTAAATCATTTAAATTTGCTAAATTCATAACTTGCTCAAATTAAATTATTTTTGAACATGTAAAATATGTTTTCAAACTAGAAAAGTATAACCTTTTCAAATATGAAGTTGAATTTATGTTTTGAACGAATAAAATTCAAATAATATTCATACTTGTTTTAAATTCAATTAAATCTTGTTTAAACTTGTTTAATTCATAATTAAATCATTGTAATTCCTTTTTCAATAATTGAAACATGTAATCCACCTAAAATTTTATGTTCTTTTCAAATATGAACTTTGTTATTTTTTTGAACAATTTAAATTGGTGAAAACAACAAATGCTTGTGTAACACCTTTAAGGAACCAAAACTCCTTAACTTAATAACTAAAATTCCAAACTTGGTAAACCTTATTTCAAAATTGTTCTATTGTTGTTATTTTTCTGTTTTCCTTATCCATGCATCATACTAATCCACTTTCACCTGTTGATTAGTTGTAAAACAATTATTCCAACCTTAATTGATGGGCTTTTCATATGCAACTCAAATTGCATGTGGGTCTATTTAATCATGTTACCATGTCAACTAGGTTATTTCTATGCAACAATTAAATGGTCATGCATCATCCCATGATTGTGCACTATGCCATGTTATTGATTGTTTATCTCTCTGCGTTGTTTGTTTGCTTCTTCTCGGATAGACGACGACGTTGAGACAGACGATACTTACGACACCCCTTCTGAGGATCTAGCTCAGTACCAGGCTGCTGAGTTTGCAGGCAAGTATTCACTCACATGAACCATTGTGTTCCTTTCAACATTGGATACCGATACTTTCCGTTATCTATTCTGCTAGCCTTTTGGATCGTTGCTTCTGTTACGAACCTATCACATGTTACCTTTAACCCTGATATAGCCTCACCTCCACACCTATAACCCCTTGCTTGTTGCCCGTGTCTTACTAGCATGCTTAGGGTTGGTTATGCTCGAGTCTGTTAACCGTTACTTTCCGTTACTATATTTCTATTATGTTATGGGGCTCGATGTTAAACAACAACCTGTTAATTTTGAGGTAATAATAATTTGCTGATAAGGCACCGGCAGGAGGCCCGACGTGGTTTTGAGGCCTGCTAGTGTCGACCCTAATTAGGAAAAGGGTCTTGTCTACTGATCCATGATGAGCGCACTATCCGCATGTGGGAAGCGTGTATGGGCGCCCCCCTCAATTTGATTCGATTCGCATCTCGTCCAAATCGCCACACTTAGTTCGGGCTTTCCATTTGATGCACTCATATGCAGGTACGAACCCGAGTCCAGGGTGGAACTTTTGTAGTCGGCATTTAGGGCGGCGTGGTCTTAGAGTGCTATGAGGGTCCCCTTTTCTTCGTGGGGCTCGATTAGCCGCGCACGCACAGCACGTGGTGCTTTGGGCTTGATGCGAAGAAGAGTTGAGTTGTGTAGAGTGCCTCGCTTGGTGGGTTTGATTCCCATCTGGCGGGATATTCTTACGTGTACGGCCAAATTGGTGCACCCCTGCAGGGATAAATCTTCTCGAGAAGCCGTGTTTTCCGCGGTTATGGTTAACTTGGCGAAAGTACTGGCTAACAAGTACTCAGAACAACTTACACCTAACTAATGATAACTTGACTAGTAATAGTCTTATTGACACAATAACTTGATCCATCACTAATCCAACTGTGTGAGTTATCCTCGGATTGCTTCTTTGGATAATGGGCGAGATCCAGGATGGGTTTGTTGGGAGTTAGATATAGTTGGTTACGATACGCTATCTTATCCCCTTTCTGTTAGCCGGAAGTTGTAGTTGTATCTGTAGTTGGTTAGTGCGGCCAGTTGCCGCATCTTTTGTATCACCTTTTCTTCCGTTGAACCCAAAGCATCTGTGCTTGGTGTTGACGGGTTACACTTTGGTGAACTGTGAGTCTTGCTTGCCAGTACGTTTATGTACTGACCCCTTTGGGGCTGTGGTTTCCGCAGACTACGCTTACGAGGATCCCCGTGACGGCTACTACGTGAAGTTTGACGAGGCTGCTGAAGAGTAGATAGCGGACCTAGGCAGGATCCGAGACATCGTGGATGGGCTCCGTCTTTTCGTTTCCGTCTTCTTAAGTCTATTTGGATTTTGTCTGTACTCAGACCCTTTGAATGCTTCCGCTGAGATGTAATGATGATATGTTGGGACATGTGTCCTCTGGATGATTGTATTTGCTATCTCTGCTCTAGTGAGAGCTATTTGCAACTTATTTCTATTTATTTGTGTCTTAGAGATATGTTGTGTTATCATCTTGTTAAACGCCGTTGACGTACCATGTGTGTATGGTATGAAGTACGTCAATGGTAGTATCCTGATTTCTATGGGATGGTTTACGTAGACGATGAACAGTAGGGGTTGGTTGTCACACATACGTGTGTTGGCCTACTCGTAAGAGATGCGGGTGCCGGTAAGCCCCGTAATCCAATCAACTACTGTTCAACGGAACTGCGAGTATCCTCTAGAAGTCCGGGTGCGACACCCTAAGAACCCTAGCCAACCGTTGCACGTCGAGGGCACGCCCGGGAGCACGCTCCCGTGCTCACCGTGGCATGGCCGAGAGCGCACGCACGACCCCGACCACGGTGCCGCGCGTATAAGACCCCGTCCACGCCACCCTCTCGCCACACCACTCCTCACGCCCATCGCAACCACCCCGACATGATCCCGACCATGGCGCCGCGCATATAAGACCCCGTCTACGCCACCCTCTCGCCATACCACTCCTCACACCCACTGCAACCACCCTGACACGATCCTGACCACGACGCCGCGTGTATAAAATCATGTCCATGCCACCCTCTCGCCACACCACTCCTCACACCCAGCACAAACACCCCGACACGATCCCGACCATGGCGCCACGAGTATAAGACCCTGTCCACACCACCCTCTCGCCACACCACTCCTCACACCCACCGCAACCACCCCGACACGATCCACCGAGCCCGGAAACTCCCAGTCAGCTCCACGGGAACAAACCTCACCGCCGGCCACCGGTGAAAACAAAGGTGGAAATGGTGAAATAAATATTATGGGTGGTGAAAACAAACATAAGATGGTAAAAGCAATAGTAATCACTGTGAAAACAAAAGTATGGACGGTAAAAACAAGGGTATGGATTATGAAAACATGTGTGGGATGGTGAAATCATTAATGGTTATGGTGAAAACAAAGGTGGGCATGGTGAAAACAAAGTGAAAACATTTTTTCCTTCATTTCAAATCACTTTGTTAACAAGGTTGATCAAGTCTGGTTACCAAAACAATTTTTATGAAGCAAAACATTCTATGTCACTAAATGAGTATGTTACGGTTGCGAGCTAGCTAGAGGTAGCACAGCGCACCATTTGGTTACTGATTTTAGGATGTTATCACATGTGATAGCTTAATTATTTTGCACTCTATTGTTTTCACTAGTATGTGTAGTGTTGTGATGATTCTTTAGTGGAATATTATTTTTCCAAGAGAATTTAGAGCTTGATTTTTCCAAGATGGTATAAATATTCTTATTATTACTTGTCTGATCTACACAATTATCATATGCACCCAACATACATTCATTGAAACTTGTTCATTTGGGTGAGTTATAAAATGAGAGTACCTAATATAATCTATATAGAAATCCGTGAAAAGTAGCTTGACAGTGTTTTTTAGTACTTAGTGCTAATTAGACATATGTGAAACTTGATTGCATTTGAATTTATGAAAATATTGAAGTGATTGACTTGTTGAAATATTTGATTTACTAAAGTATTTTATATTCATTTGTATTAGTTGAGCTATGGACGGCAGATAGGGTGAAGAACAGGTGTTCGCGATAATAGAAGAAAGTATACTCCCCGGTGGACCCAATGACGGTGGAGGTTAAGACGACAGCTCGCAGTACCTGAATGAATTGGGTCAAGGAATGGAGGAAGAAGAGCAATTGCAAGGACCTGAATGGAACCGGAGAAAAGCATTGATGAACAAGCCTTAGTGAAGGCCGTGGAATCTACTTCAGCGACGTCATCTACCAAGAGGTCGAAACGAGGCCCGGCTCAAGAGATGAGCTCTAAAGTGCATCTGGTAATCGAGCAAGTCTATCGATCCGGCGAACCTGCTTGGCCCATCAGTACTGCAACTATGTTTACAAGTAAATGTGGAGTTATTGTTAGGGACATGATTCTGATAAGTATTGAAAAATCTAATGAGCCAGCAAAGGACAAGGACGATCCCGAGCGTCTGGCAGTTTCTTTTGTCTCAGACCGGTCCAAACATGCTCTTTGCGACAAGCTGATGAACCATTTCAGTCTCCCAGAATGTGATACCAAGGAGACAGAAAAAGGAAATGCGCACCGCAGTCATGCACTGGGTTCTCAAGAAGATGGCCGAGGCTTTCAATTCTTACAAAAAATATTATGAAAGGAATATCAAATGAAAAATGCAGTCCCAAAATTTGAGGGGCTGCTAGAGAAGCAGAAGGCACACCGGCCAGCATTTCTGGCGTACAAGCGATCAGAAAAGGGTAAGCAAAGGTCCGCAAAGAATGCGGCAAATGCGACGAAGAAGGTATATCACCATAAAATCGGTTCAGGTGGCTACAGAGTTGTAGTGCCTATGTTTGACAAACTTGAGGCAGATCTGCGAGAGCAGGGGATCATTCCAGGTACACAGAATTTTCCGCGGAGGTCGAGAAATTGGTTGCATGGGAATGGGGCAACGTTTGACCCAGAAGGGAACCTTATTATGACTGAAAAAATAAAGGCCCCCTTTGTGGCACTTGAGAAAGTGTTCAAAGAGGTTAAAGCGGGAGAGTTCAAGATGGATCGAGTGAATGACGAGCTATCGAAGGCCCTCGGGAATCCGGAACATGGCGGCTGGACACGAGGCAAGAGACGATATCCGTGGTGCTTTGGGTTTAAGAAGGAAGATTGTGTATATCCATATAGAAGCCGAGAGAGAAGAAAGAGAACGAAGGAGGTGCAGGTCGAAGAACGGGTTGGTTTCTTGGAAGCCGTAGTTATGCTGTAGCAACAGCAAATTAATGAGGTTACTGCATGGCCCTCCCAGGAGCAAGACCCTACATTCGACAAAGCAGGCCCATCTCAACGCCGGAGCAGCGTGGCTTCAACGGAGGTCCCGGCTGGTGCTGCAGTTATGATTGTTTATGCCGCTGCACACGGAAACCGTGGATAAAATCAAGGAGAAGACAAGTTGCGATCTATATGTGTCGATCTCGAACGTATCCATCAAGGTAGCGGATGGCTATGCTTTACCTTGTGTAGAGGGAGCGACCTGCCATGGCCGTCTAATTACACCTGGCTATGCTCGTGTCGGTGTGGATGATGTTCAGGCGGCTTGGAGGATATTGCGGCTTGACATCCCTTGAGGTGATGGGGTAGAGACACTGGGAGAAGCCCTCGATTCCATCATACAATGGAAAAAAGAAAGGCATAGTGTTTCCGATGAGCAGGCCGCTTTATGCGTCATAAACATATCCCTAATTTCTGATGTTCCATGTTGTTTTCATGTTGTTTCCCACAGGTTTTCCTTATACTTTATGTCATTTTAACACGTTTTCCGGGACTAACCTATTAATAAGACGCCACAGAGCCAGTTCCCTATTTTCTGTTGTTTTTTGTTTCAGAAAAGTTGTTCTGGAAATATTCTCGAAATTGGAAATTTCGAAAGCCAGAAGTCCTAAAAGTCCCGGAAGCTTCCAGAAGTCCCGAAGAGCCCCGGAGGGGGGCCACAGGGTGGCCACACCACGGGGTGGCGCGGGTCCCCCTGGCCGCGCAACCTAGGGGTGTGGGCCCCCTGACCACCTCCTGGCATCGCCCTTTCGCCCATATATACTCCCCGATGCATAAACCCTAGGAGATCGACGTTTTCCCCAAAATACATCCGCAGCTCCGCCGCCACCACCGACAAGTTTCGGGGGACAGATCTCTGTTCTGGCACCCTGCCGGGACGGGGAAGTGCCCCCGGAAGCATCTCCATCGACTCCACCGCCATCTCCATCGATGTTGTTGTGTCCTGTGATGAGGAGGGAGTAGTTCTCCACCGAGGCTGAGGGCTCTACCAGTAGCTATGTGGTTCATCTCTCTCTCCCATGGTGTGATATATATATGTGATCGTGAGCTTTGTAATCTATTTGAATTCTTAGATGTTACTCTTCATCTTTTGCTACTCAAGTGCTTTATTAATATGAACTTTAGAGTCACCTTGTATCGCGGTGTGAAGGTGACAGTGTGCACATCGTGTGTATCCTCTATGAATTGTGGTGTTTCTCTAGTACCATCTAGGGCGCTCATAGTGAAAGCGTGGGGTTAACTAGGCATGGGAATGCTTACTTTAAGGAATGCTTTTTGCAGCCCTACGCAATGATTTGTGTTCGTTATTTGTTATGAGATCTCCGTAAACTCTTTGATCACGGTGTAAAGGTGACAGTGTGTGCACCATGTGGTTTAGCATTATATTTATATTTTGTGTTGGATAACCCTATGAAATTGTGGTGTTTGCGTGGAACCATCTGGGTCCCATTTTACGATTAAATTGCACTTCAACGTACGTGCGTCCACTCCAGACGATCGTTCGCTTCTTCATCGTACCTTTCCTCGATCACACTGGTCGCCAAACTTGGCCCGGCTCACTAAGAGTATACTATGTTTATGTCTTTTCAAGAAGCCTTAATCCAAACTACCTAGGTACCAAGAGAGCAGAACTGCATACGAGCTAGGGTTTCTACTAGCCGCCGCTTGTCCGGCCGCGCTTCCCCGATCGCACTTTTCGACGCAGCAACCCTGGTTGTCGACCTCGCGGTAGACCACTCTGCCTCCTCCATGGCGCTGGTCATGGCAGTGGCTCAACTCTTCCTCTTTCCCACACGCTTCCCGCTCGCCGTCCCGTCCAGCGTCGCGCTCGACGTGCAGCCCACTTGGAGGTTCCAGCTCGCGGTGGACTCCTCCGCATGTGCCACTTCCTCCATGTTGCCACCCCGCCCGCCTTCCGCCAAGATCGGTGCACATCTGGTCCAACGCAGGTCGTCCTTCCCCTCTGTGTTGAGTCCGTCCTCCTAAAGAACCAGAGGCAAGTTGGGGCGACTCACAGCACGCGCATGCCTCGAGGTACTCGTCAAGATCCCGAGGTCTTCTCCTAGGCTGCCTCGAATAGGTGAAATTGACCTGAGGTTGGAGGCAAGATCAAATGCGTCCCCTTGTTCTCTTCTTAGATATATCAAGTCCAGTTTAATTCAATTTATCTTTTGAAGCTTTGATTCTGCAATTGTCTTCTTCTTTTACAATACACTGATGATCTTCCCGGTAAGGTTTTACTTGATCTGAGAAATACTTGTTAAACATGTTCAACAGTAAATGAACTTCAGTTTGATTCACTGAATTTCTTGGAAAAGTTTGATGGCCAGTTGTTTCGACGATTGATTGCTTCTTTTCAAAAATTGTGAAGGGTTTACTTGGTGAAATATGATTTAATTTTTGTTTTGTAGAGGGGAGCCCTCCAAGTGAAGATTGAAGAAGTGATCAACACATGTGTGGTTCCTTGATTCATTTTGTTCCTTACACCAGGTGAGGACAATCTGAATGAGACGTTGTGTTAATTTGGCAGTAGTTACATTCAATCACCCACGCTGACAAATAAAATACTTTGGTTTGATTGTTACAGTTTGAGCTTGCATGGGCGCACTTACAAACATATGCTCTATTTAAATGTGGCATGGTGATTCCATAGAAGGTTACAAAAAGTAATGATGATGCTCCATCCGCATGGATGGTCAAAGCTGACCGCTTGAAAGTGTTTTTTTATATCACCGGGCAATTTGCGAAGCAAAGAGCATGGTATCATTCCTTGAACTTCAGTCAACCGACTCCATATTGCGCAAGCTTCCCTAGACCATGGTGAATAATGAATGAGGTGCAGAAGCTTTTCTATTTTAATATTGTACTTGAATGATTTGATAACCGATAATATATAGTTTCTAAACTTTTCAGCTTTGGTGAAAACTGAATGCACATATACTGTTTCCGCTAAACCACGAGCAATATGCACTCTGAGTTTTCTCTATACCTATACATTTTGTGTGACATTGGTGAATTACAATTTTACGTAATGCAGCCTTTATGCCCATTCTCTTAGTTACATGTTGAAGAAATGTTATTATGCCCTTTTTGTGTGAAATGCTGATTTTTTTTTGGTATGCTCTTCTACATTACAAGTTGAACTCCTATTTTCATCATGTGCCAATTGTTCGGTTATAGTTCATTTGAGACGATATGGATTTCTATATATGTCAAAATTAATGTACAAAGGTGCAAAGTTCAGCACGGCAAGACCAGTTAACATCACATGATGACTTAGAGTACAAAATTATAGATTATACTGTTAGCTCAAATGTTCAATGTCATGTTAACCAAATGATGGGATATGATTTTTGCTCCTTTATATATTTACTGAATATAGTGTTTCCCATTATTTTGCACTCGAATTTTTTCATTATTGTCGTTGCACATGAAGAATATTCATCCAGCTCCTTCATCGCTTGCCTTAGGGGAGTGTTCACCGTTTAATGATCTTACAAACACGTCTATAGAGTGGAACGTTATTTCCATGAGTGGTAATCTGCTGGAGAAGAAACAAGACTAATATGGCCGAGCGACATATATCCCGACAACAAAATAAGGCGGCAATGTAGCCAACATGCTTCTTTATTACCATTTGTTCAACATACCACTTTGAGCAATGTAGCCAACACAAATAAATGGTACAATATATACTGTGAGCTTCTGCCATATTGATGGACCATCTCAAAAAACATTCTAGGTATAATAACCTCAACTTGCTACCCGCATGACCACTTGTATTATAAAACATTAGATTTTATCTATCATCTTCAAAAACATGCCATGTATTATATTTCTGCATGTAACGTAGGTATTGGTCAACACGATCCGACATAAGCTGTATGCTAGACACGCTATGCAAATAAAGTTCACTTTCCATGGCAGATATATGTAGTATGATTTGGAACAAGTAAATTAATTATTTTGATTTTATTGCATTCACCATTGTTCCTCAAAATGTAGATAGGTTAAGAGGAAATCAGTTGCGCCCTTGTTTCTACCACTTATAGCATGCTGAATTATAAGCTTTTTGAAAACACATTTCAAGCATTTGGAGCTGCAAAATGTCACAACATCAACTACTTATTGGTGATACTAACAGAAAGGCAACGATAAGTCTTTCAAAATTGTAGCACGAAATGCAAGTCATCGAGAGAGGCAGCACAAACACTGATATGTACAGGTTTAAACTTTGTTGGCTATGGCGACTTGATTCATGCACCTACTTTTTCCCCAATTGTTGATTTTGGTTCATTTCCTGCTTGCAATTTATCTTTAGTGGTGGTTGTTGCAGCCTAGCAGATTCAAGTCTAGAGCGGTAACTGGATAATTAACATAGTTGATGACTGAAATTTGTTCGCCCCATAATATCCATGTTGTCTCCTCTTTTCCTGAAAATTGTTTCACTGCTTGAATAAATTGTTGATAGTTGTTCTCGCCCGCAAGAAATGTATGTGCTTCAATCTTGTTATAGTTTAATTACGGAGTACATCGTTTGTTTGCATGTGGATGTTAGAATGTATAATCTGGTAGAATAAATAATTGTTTTGGCCGATACCAATTTTATAAGTCTTCAACTTTGTTCTTTTTCCATTTCACTTTCATCTTAGTCATTGTATATTGTTCAATGCCATATTTTGTTTTGTAGTGAAAAAATATCGGAATTTACATTGGGAAACCAAGAGATGAAGCACATGTTATTCCCGGTGGTTATCCCGGGAGAAAGTGTTTGTTGAGTAGGTTAAGCAGATGAAAAGGAAGTGGCACAAATGACAGAGGTGCAGGTCAACTGCGAGGGTTGTGCTCTTATGAAAATACAAAGCGGAAGTTCTATAGGTGAACAAGAAGTGAGAAGGAAAACCACTTATTTATTATATGTCTCATCTCTAAATGCTAGAGTTTTGTTTTAACCGGTAGAATAAAATTGACCTTTCCCGAGCTAGCAGTATTTTATATTGCAATATTTTTTATTTCAAAAAACTCATGCAATGTACTGGTGTTAGTTTAGAATCTTACTATGAGTTACATATTAAAAAAATGCCACATATATTTGGTTCAGATAGCTTTATGTTTATTCGTTTCGTGGATCCTCTGTTTTTCTCTTATACTTTATATTGGATATTTCATAGCTCAAATTTCAATATCTTTAACCTTTTGATGTATGAAAAACATGATTGAAATATATGATGGTCGATTTTGTTTTAAAACCTATCGTGACTGAAATTTAACTTATAGTGATGCGGTGCACTTGTTACTACGTGTCTAACAAGTATGGTGGACAAGAAACTTAGCACATGTGGCAACGCATGGGCATTCAACTAGTGGTGATGGCATGGGGGTTACTTAGTTGGGAAAGTACTTACTCTAAGGAGTGATGTTAAAGCCCTACGCATGGATTGGTGTTGTTATTCGACCGGAGAGTGGTTAAGAGTAGCATAGTGAAGAGAAGATATCTAGTGATTCAATTATGTGATCATTGTTGAGAGTGTCCTCTAGTGAAAGTAGGAGCCCTAGGTCTTATTTCCAAGCATTGAAACATTGTTTTCCGCCTGATCTGCTACTTGTTTGCTTGCTGCAATATTTATTTCATATTGTTATTATCACTTATAATCATCCATACTACTTGTATTTTACTCTCTGTTCGCCGAACTAGTGCACCTATATGCCTGGCAAGTATATTGGGTGTGTTGGGGACACAAGAGACTTCTCGTATCTTAATTGCAGGGTTGCTTGAGAGGGATATCTTTGACCTCTACCTCCCTGAGTTCGATAAACCTTGGGTGATCCAGCTCTTCTATCATTTAGATAAGCGGATGAAGCCACTAGTCCAGGTGTGTAAAGTCCTATCAACAAGTGAGATAAAGATTCTCTATTTGCGTCATCGTGATCTAAAACAGGGTCACAAAACATATGTAATTTTGAAGGTTTTAAAGGTAGAACACAAGCAATTTACTTGGAGTGGCGGTTAAATACAACATATAGGTAGGTATATGGACACAAATGGCATGGTTTTGGGGCTCAAGTTTTGGATGCACGAGAAACATTCCCTCTCAGTACAGGTTTTTGGCTAGCAAGGCTAGGTAGCAAGCATAAGAGTTGAGGGAAAACAAACAAATGTACATATGATAAAACCAATCATGCAATATTCCTTGAAGGTACAGACAATTTTACTTGAGAATTCTAAGCTTATGAGCTAACAAGAAAGAAAGATCATGGAATTATCTATCTACATGCAACTCTCTCTTTTCTACTTAAGCCTGAAAGTATTGTTGCTACTAACCAATGCTAAGTTTTCCAAAACCAACTAGATTAACTTGATGCTCTAATATTGATACCAATACCAATAACAAGATCAACCATATAACAAAAATTGCAAAATAAAATAAAGTGTAGAAATTAAACGTATCCTTAATTTCCGATGTCTCGTGTTGTTTTCATGTTATTTCACACATGTTTAATATACACTTTATGTCATTTTTATTGATTTCCGGGACTAACCTATTAACAAGATGTCACCGAGCCAGTTTCCTGTTTTCTGCTATTTATAGTTTCAGAAAAGTTGTTTTGAAAATATTCTCGGAATTGGAAAATTCGAAGCCCGAAGGTCTTAGAATTCCCGAAGGTTCCACAAAGCTCCGAAGATACCCGGAGAGGGGCCAAGGGGGGCCACAACATAGGGCGGCAAGCCCCCCCCCCCGGCCGCGCCTTGGGGTGGTCTAGGCCCCCCAGGTGCCCTCTGCCAGCGCCCTTTCGCCTATATAATCCCCCTGATATATCAACCCTAAAAATATAACACTCTTTTCCCGAGAAACACCCGAGGCCGCCGTCATCGTCATCCTGAGATCGGGACGGTTCTGGAGTTCTCCCGGGCACCCTGCTGGGAGGGGAATTCATTACCGGAGGGGTCTACACCACAATTCCCTCCTCCGAAGTGATATGTGAGTAGTTCATCCCTGGACTACGGGTCCATAGCAGTCGCTAGATGGTTGTCTCCTCCACTATATGCCTCATGTTTAGATCTCGTGAGCTGCTTCACATGATCGAGATCATCTTTATGTAATGCTACATGTTGTGTTTGCTGGGATCCGATGAATGTTGAATGCTATGTCTTTTGATTATCAATCTATCATGTTATCTTCATTCATTTGTTATTTATGATCTTCCATGCTTTCCGTTATTAGTAGATGCTCTGGCCAAGTAGATGCTAGTAACTCCAAGAGGGAGTATTTATTTTCGATAGTGGGTTCATGCCTCCTTTGCATCTGTGCTCGAGTGACATAAATTGACGAATGGAGGATGTGTTGTTTCCATTAGGGAGAAAACAACAATGCTTTGTCTAAGGATGATGTTATTGTTTACATTACACACTTTGCTTGATGCAATTATATGTTGCTTGCAACTTAATACCCAACGTTTGTTCGGATGATATTCCGAGGGTGGATTATTAGTCATAGATGCAGCTGGATGACGGTCTATGTATCTTGTTGTAATACCCGCATGAATCACATAGTGATCTTTATGTCTTGCATATGCACAACGGTGCAGCCTTCATTTCTGTCTATTGCCCAGCTGTAATTTTTTCACCACACATGTTATTTATCTTTCACGGAGAGACACCACTAGTGAACTGTGGACCCCGGTCCATTTTCCTCATACTGATAATACACACACTGCTTCCGCTGCTTTCCCACTACTGCTACCGTTTTCATACTGTTTTCCACACCATACATTTAATCTCTTTGTGTTTAGCAAAACCGGTGAGATTGACAACCTCACTGATTCATTGGGGCTAAGTGATTTGATTGTGTTGTGTAGGTTCCACGTTGCTGCTGAACCGGTAGTGCGTCCTGCCATCTTAGTTGCATCAATCTTTTGAACTTACTCCTTCCTCCTACTAGTCGATTCAACCTTGGTTTCCTTCTGAGGGAAACTTGCTAATGTGCTCTTCATACCTTCCTCTTGGGGTCTCCCAACAAACGTGTGTCCCCTCACATCAAAGCATTTTCTGACGCAATTGCCGGGGATTTCAAAGTCATCAAGAAGCAACCTCTCCCTCGTGAACTCTTGCACCAGCAAATTTTCTGGCGCCGTTGCCGGGGAGGAAGAGAATTTCTGCAAGGGGAGTCTCTCACTCCCAATCTCTTTACTTTGTTTGAGTTTTTCTTAGTTTATTTTATTTCATCTTGTTTGCTTCTCTACATCAAAAACACACACAAAATAGTTCTTATTCTAGTTGTTATTTTTATTATTTTGTTGTTTTTCTTCATCATGTTGTTTCCTAAGTTTACCCTGAAAGATCTTCCAGTTGATATAGTGGTTCTATACTCGGAAAGGATACCATTAATAAATTATTTAATCATGTTAGTAAGCATGAAAATCTAGAGGAAAAATCCATAGTAGAACTTGCTCCAAATTATGAAACTGCTGCAACTTCTACTATTCACATGTTAGAAGCTAGGTTTGTTAACCTTCATCCCATATTGCAGTATATGTTCCTCAACTTGAATAATAGTGAAGACATCCAAAAAAGAAATTTTATTTTAGAAACCATGCTTAAAGGATTTGTAGATGTTGCTATAGAAGCTAGAAAAGTGTTCGATCATTTCAGTATGTTAGGCTTATGTGTAGATGTTGTTGGTGCTCTCAAAAAAGCTGAACCTAAAAAATGAAAATGAGGAAAAAATACCAATTCCCTTTAAATTGATAGCATTGCATAAAGCCCAAGAAAAGAATTTTGACTGGATTTTTCCTGAGAATCTTTTTGATGAGAATAGTAAACCTAAAAATTCTAAGAGAGGAAGATCTGAAACACATTTGGATAAAATACAATGCATTATTGATAAACTGCCTTATCTTGATTTGGATGCTTCTTCACTTAAAAATACTTGAATCCACTTTTCTAGGCCTAGCTAAAAGGCGTTAAAGAAAACCACTCCTTGGGAGATAACCCATGGTTTTATTGTTTTCTTTGTTTTTCTCTGTTTTCTTTGAGTCAAGGATGTATACTTCTGTAGAAGATGCTTTGTATATTTATTTTCATGTATTAGTTGTGCCAAGTAAAGTTTCTGACGAAAGTTGAAGTTGGTTTTGGGATTTCTTCTGTCCACCGTAAAGAAAATGTGAAAACTCCAGAAAGATCAGAATGACCTGAATTTTTGTGTGCTTATTCCTCAGCTAATTCTGCAACTTTTTTGTTCTTGAAGGTTTTTTATTTGAGCAGCGTAAGTGCCCCGAAAAAATTCGTATTTACAGCCTGTTCTGGTTTTGGCAGATCCTGCCATTTTTATTGCATTTGCTCTTTTATGATGTCAAGTGGATTTCTTTGCTTCACGAAACATCAGTGGCGGTAGATAATGTTTAAAAGTTTTAATAGCACTTGTGACCATATATAATGCATGGATTTTTTATTGTTGCACTAACACTCTAATGCGAATTACTCTTTGAGTGTCGTGTGAAGGAAGTTTTCAAGGGTCAAAAGAAGAGGTGATATATGTGATCAAGAAGAGTGCAAGGTCAAAGCTTGGGGATTCCCCTATGGTTCATCCTAGAAAATTTTAAGAAGAATCAAGCATCTAAGCTTGGGGATGCCCAAGGCATCCCCTTCTTCATCAACCATTTATCAGGTCACTTCTAGTGAAACTATATTTTTATTCGGTCACATCATATGAAATATACTTGGAGCGTCTGTTATCTTTCGTTTTGTTTTCTTTTTGTTTTCCTTGCTGAAATAATATAATTGGAACCTAGAATCCTTGTTTAGAAGAGAGACACGCTCCGTTGTTTCGTTTGAATAACCGTTAAGCTCGTATTCTTAGTTTTTCTTCTAGCTGCTGCGAAAATTCTTGTTTACCTCTTATTTTCATTGCATATCTTATTCATAGCTGTTAGTTTTAGTAGTGGTATGTGAGTAATATCATGCTTGCTTGCTGTATCATCTAGAGACTTTTTGTTAAAACATATTTTTAATGGTTCTTGTTGGAAAAAGAAACTACTGCATTTGGTAAAAATTAGAAACGATGCAAATAGAAGCGTGTATGGACTGTGGCTAGACTTTTTCATATCATGATAGATTTTATTTTAATTATAAATACTAGTGGTTATTGAGTATCATGATTTGTTTCAAATAGCTGAGAGTGTTTAATGTGCCACTGAAAGAATCATGAGTTGTTCTTGTCTTATTGAAGCATAAATTTGTGGTGTTCTCTTTTGAATGTTTTATTTGGTTGACTTGGTGTATGCTCACACCATGTTTATGACTACGAACCAGTCACTAATAACCTCCATGATCATTTAGTTTTTGAACTTGTGGTACCACTTATGCTTTGATTAATGATGTTTATGTCTCTATGCATGATTATGGCCATTATTGCTCTCTTGATTTTTCGCTCCCAGTCCTTTGCTAGCATCCACCTGTATTAAGTATGAGGTCTCCTCGTGCAATCCAACTCCCAAAAACCAAAGTATGCAAAATTTGTCCACCATACCTACCTACATATGGTAATTAAGTGCCACTCCAAGTAAATTGCTCATGTGCTACTTTTAAAACTTTCAAAATTACTCATGTTTTGTGTTCCTGTTTTTGCTCATGAGGACGTAAATAGAGAATCTTTATCTCACTTGTTGATTGGATTTCACACCCTGGACTAGTGGCTTAATCATCTTATCCAATTGATAGAAGAGCTGACAGCAGGGTGCCCAGCGCCAAATTAGTACAAACAAATTCTCTTAACTACTTTTGCCGCTGATTTATCAGTCAAAGCATAATTGTGTAAACAAAAGAGAAAGAGGGATGACCTTCTACACCAGTTGTGTCCTTCATATGGGAGCCACTCTTGTGAAGTCTAGTTGGCTTGTGACGTACTGTATTTTCTGTTTACCATTCGTTGACATTAGCATACACCTCCCTGAAAATAGACACTCCTCCACGATATGTGATTGTTGGTAGGCACCCGAGGATTCGGTTAGCCATGGTTTGTGTAAAATGGATGGGAGGAGTGTCAAACATTTTATACCTCTGTTTAATAAAATAAAAGCTCTAGCACATGATTTATCCATGCTTCCCTCTGCGAAGGGCCTTTCTTTTACTTTTTGTGTTGAGTCTCCATCTTCTAACTTTATGCATAGTTGAGAGAGCATAGTTGTCATTATAAGTTTAATGTGCATTTGTCCCAAAAACATTATTAACTGATTCATGATGTGTTGTTGCTTGCTCTCAAATTATTTGTTCTAGTCTTGCTCATAAACTTTGAAAGTGTCCTGGCATTTATGTTTTGCCCCACTCTTAAGGACTTGCGAAATATCACTTTGCCATGCTTTCTCTATACTTGAAACAAACGTACAACTTTTGATGCATTGTTATTTATGATCCTTTATTTGTGTTACTCCTCATGATGCAAGGTGATTGCTATGCTTTATTATTAAAGTTTTATTTATCATGCTTGAGTTAAAGTTCTATGATCTCACCTTACATATGCTTTTATATTATTGATGATCAAGTTCATGTTGGTAGCATGTCACCTCAGAAATTATGTGTTTTTATCGTTTACCTACTCGAGGACGAGTAGGAACTAAGCTTAAGGAATGTTGATACGTCATAAACGTATCCTTCATTTCTGATGTCCCATGTTGTTTTCATGTTATTTCCCACAGTTTTGCTATACACTTTATGTAATTTTTGTCGATTTCTGGGACTAACCTATTAACAAGATGCCACAGAGCCAGTTCCCTGCTTTCTGCCGTTTTTAGTTTCAGAAAATTTGTTCCGGAAATATTCTCGGAATTGGAAATTTCGAAGCCTGGAAGTCTTAGAATTCCCGAAGGTTCCATGGAGTCACGAAGAGACCCGGAGAGGGGCCAAGGGGGGCACACCATAGGGCGGCGCGCCCCCCTGGCCACGCCTGGGGGTGGTCTGGCCCCCCAGGTACCCTCTACCATCGCCCTTTCGCCTATATAACCCCCCTTATATATCAACTCCAAAAATATACCACTTTTCCCGCGAAACACCCGAGGCCGCCGTCGTCGTCATCCCGAGACCGGGAGGGTTCTCGAGATCTCCCAAGCACCTTTCCGGGAGGGGAATTCATCACTGGAGGGGACTATACCACAATGCCCTCCTCTGAAGTGATGCGTGAGTAGTTCATCCCTGGACTAAGGGTCCATAGCAGTAGCTAGATGGTTGTCTCCTCCACTTTATGCCTCATGTTTAGATCTCGTGAGCTGCCTCACATGATCGAGATCATCTTTATGTAATGGTACATGTTGCGTTTGCTGGGATCGGCTGAATGTTGAATGCTATTTCTTTTGATTATCAATCTATCATGTTATCTTCATACCTATGTTATTTCTTATATTTCATGCTCTCCGTTATTAGTAGATTCTCTGGCCAAGTAGATGCTAGTAACTCCAAGAGGGGGTATTTATGCTCGATAGTGGGTTCATGCCTCCTTTACATCTGTGCTCGAGTGACAAAAATGTGACAGATGGAGAATGTGTTGTTGCCATTAGGGAGAAAACAACAATGCTTTGACTAAGGATGATGTTATTGTTTACATTACACACTTTTCTTAATGCAATTATCTGTTGCTTGGAACTTAATACCCAAAGTTTGTTCGGATGATGTTCGGAGGGTGGATTATTAGTCATAGATGCAGTTGGATGACGGTCTATGTATCTTGTTGTAATGCCCACTTGAATCACATAGTAATCTTTATGTCTTGAATATGCACTACGGTGCAGCCTTCATTTTTGTCAATTGCCCAGCTGTAATTTGTTCACCACACATGTTATTTATCTTTCACGGAGAGACACCATTAGTAAACTGTGGACCCCAGTCCATTTTCCTCATACTGATAATACACACACTCCTTCCACTTTTTAACACTGCTGCTAGTGTTTTCATATTGTTCTCATACTATTTTCCACACCATACGTTTAACCTCTTTGTAATCAGCAAAACCGGTGAGATTTACAACCTCACTGGTTGGGGCAAATTGATTTGATTTTGTTGTGTAGGTTCCATGTTGCTGCTGAACCAGTAGTGCGCCCTGCCATCTCAGCTGCATCAAGCTTCTGAAGGTACTCCTTCATCATACTGGTCGATTCAACCTTGGTCACTTTCTGAGGGAAACTTGCTATTGTGCTGTTCATACCTTCCTCCTGGGGTCTCCCAACGAACGTGTGTCCACACGTATCACTCCTCTTGAAGTATCTCCACCTCGATCCTTAGAGCTCGGTACCGATCACATAACTCATCGGCGACTCGAAGGGCTTCCTCTACTCCAGGGATGGGGTCGAGGCCCGGAACTGATGGTTTTGGTTCCTGCATGCTACAAGAAGAAACCCTTCCCTCGCTGCTTGATGACATCTTCTTTGCTTCTCTCTTGACACCTTGATCCATGTCCTTGCGCTTGGGACCTTGGGGATCATCCTCCATAGGCACCTTCCCCTTGTTGTTGTTGTTGTCGGAGGCCATGGTGCTTCTAAAACTGAAAACATATCCTGGTAGAAACACGACGAGAAAACGATATACGGACCTCGGGGGTCCGGAGGGTTAAATATCAGAAACATGCGCAACGAAAGGAAAGTCTAGGTCGAAAACGAGTCGGAGAGGGGCTCCAGGGCACCCACGCCATAGGGTGGCGCGGCCAGGGGTGGGCCCGTGCCCTCAGGTGGTATGGTTCCCTCGGGTACTGTCTCCTACCCTTTTTCGTCTCAATATATTTCATATTTCCAAAGAATGAATAATTTATAACTGGGAAGTAATTCGTGGACTTTTTCTGAACATAACTGTTAACTATTCAAAAACAGACTCTGTAGATTCTGGAATCTTCCCTCTAATAATCTTCTCTGGAGTCATTACTTGACTAGCATCAACATCTTTTAAGAATCCTCCTATCATGCAATTGTTTAACTTTATCTTTAAAGAGCCTAGCATTTCCATAAGCTTCACATCTCCATTCATCCAGATGATTCAAATCAAGCATTCTTTTCTTACTAGCAAGTTTAAAAACTTTATTAAGTTCTTTCACTGCCCAATAAGCTTTGCGTTCTAATTCGAAAGGCAAGTGACAAGGTTTTCCATAAACCATTTTATAAGGAGACATGCCCATAGGATTTTTATAAGCAGTTCTATAAGCCCAAAAGGCATCATTCAACTTGTCAGACCATTTTTTCCTAGATTTATTAACAGTCTTTTGCAAAATAGATTTAATTTCTCTATTTGATAATTCTACTTGCCCACTGGTTTGAGGATGATAAGCTGGGGCAATTCTATGATTAACATCATATTTAGTAAGGGTTTTTCTAAAACCACCATGAATAAAATGAGAACCTCCATCAGTCATAAGATATTTAGGCACACCAAACCTAGGGAAAATAACATCTTTAAACATTTTTAAAGAGGTCCCACCATCAGCACTTTTTGTAGGTATAACTTCTACCCACTTAGTAACATAATCAATAGCAACACGAATATGAGTGTAACTATTCAAAGGAAGAAAAGGACCCATAAAGTCAAATCCCCAACAATCAAAAGGTTCAATAACAAAAGAATAACTCGTAGGAATTTCATGACGTCTAGAAATATTACCAACTCTTTGACATTCATCACAAGATAAAACAAATTTACGTGCATCTTTAAAGAGAGTAGGCCAATAGAAACCTGATTGTAGAACCTTATGTGCGGTTCTATCTCTAGCGTGATGTCCTCCATAAGCACTACCATGGCACTTTTTCAATATTTCACGTTGTTCATGATCTGGAACACATCTTCTCGTAATACCATCTACTCCTTCTTTATATAAGTGTGGGTCATGCCAAAAATAATGCCTCAAATCTTAAAAGAATTTTCTTATTTGTTGAGTTGTAAATGTTGGAGGCAAATACTTGGAAACAATAAAGTTAGCATAATCAGCATACCTTGGACTATCTTGGGAGTTTACCTTTATTGCAGCCAACTTTTCATTTGGAAAACTATCGTTAACAGAAATAGGGTCATAAGCAATGTTTTCCAATCTAGACATGTTATCAGCAACATGATTTTAAGCACCCTTCCTAAATATGCAAATCAAACTCTTGTAAAAGCAACACCCATCTAACAAGCCTAGGCTTATCATCTTTCTTTTTCGTAAGCTATCTAATAGCAGCATGATCAGTATGAATAGTAACTTTTGAATCAACAATATAAGGTCTAAACTTTTCACATGCAAAAACTACGGCCAAAAACTCTTTTTCAGTTGTAGCATAATTCTTTTGATCAACATCAAGAGTCTTACTAGCATAATGAATAACATTCAATTTCTTATCTACTCGTTGTCCAAGAACAACACCTATGGAAAAATCACTAGCATCACACATAATTTCAAAACGTAAACTCCAATCAGGTGGTTGAACAATAGGAGCAGTAGTTAAAGCCGTCTCAAAAGTTTCAAAAGCTTCGCTAAAACCATCATCAAAAACAAAAGGTACATCTTTTTGAAGAAGATTAGTAAGAGGCTTCGATATTTTAGAGAAATCTTTAATAAACCTCCTATAAAAGCCAGCATGACCGAGAACACTACGAATACCTTTAACATCTCTGGGATAGGTCATTTTCTCCATTTCTTCCACTTTAGCTCTGTCAACTTCAATACCTCTTTCAGAAATTTTATGTCCAAGAACAATTACTTCATTCACCATAAAGTGGCATTTCTCCCAATTAAGAATAAGCTTAGTTTCCTCACACCTCTGCAAAACTTTATCAAGGTTGTGCAAGCACATATCAAAAGAAGTTCCATAGACAGAGAAATCATCCATGAATACCACCACATTATCTTCACAAAACCCATGAAAAATAGCAGACATGCATCTTTGAAACGTAGCAGTAGCATTACACAAACCAAAAGGCATACGTTTATAAGCATAAGTACCATAAGGACAAGTAAAGGTTGTTTTCTCTTGATCTTGCTTTCTAACAGCAATTTGAGAAAACCCAGAATAGCACTCAAGAAAGCAAAAATGAGTTTTCTCAGACAACCTATCTAACATTTGATCAATAAAAGGCAAAGGGTAATGATCTTTCTTAGTAACATTGTTAACTTTCCTAAAATCAATGCATGTTCTATAACCAACTACTACTCTTTGGGGGAATAAGCTCATTATTTTCATTAGGAACAACAGTCGATCCTCCCTTCTTAGGGTCACAATGCACATGACTCACCCATCTACTATCAGCAATAGGAAAAATAATACCAGCATCAAGGAGGTTTAATAACTCATTTCTTACCACTTCCTTCATCTTAGGAATTAAACGGCGTTGATGTTCAACTACTGGCTTTGCATCAGGTTCAATATTAATAACATGCTGACATATAGAGGGATAAATCCCTTTCAAATCATCAAGAGTATATCCAATAGCTCCACGGTGTTTCTTCAATATTCCCAATAATCTTTCCTCTTCTTCACCTGAAAGTTTAGCACTAATAATAACATGATATATTTTCTTATCATCAATATAAGCATATTTTAGATCATCAGGCAAAGGTTTTAAATCAAAAACAGGATCCTCCTTGGGTAAATTATGTTTCAGTATCACCGGTTGCCGAAGAAGAATATCATCAATCTCATTTCTCTATTCCATAAAGACCTCACTTTCATGGTCCTCCATATATTGCTTCAAAGAATTGTTAGTATCAAGAGCAATAGAGGCAAGCTGTTCAACTCTAAAATTCTCATTACGCAATTCAGATTCATAAGGTGCTCTAGCAAATTTGGAGAAATTGAACTCATAAGATTTTCCATCAAATTTAGTCAATATCTTCTCCCTCTTACAATCTATAATAGCACCATAAGTGTTCAAGAAAGGTCTACCAATAATAATAGGAAAAATTTTACTAGCAGCCTTACCTAGTACTAGAAAATCAGTAGGATATTTAGTTTTACCACATAAAACTTCCACATCTCTAACAATACCAATCGGGAAGATCATTTATCTATTAGCAAGCTGAATAACCACATCAATATCCTGAAGCTCACAAGAACCAATTTCATGCATAATTTCTTTATAAAGCTCATAAGGAATAGCACTAGAAATTGCACCAATGTCACACAAACCATAATAGAAATGATCACCAATCCAAATAGAAAGCACAGGAACACTAGTTTTCTTAGGTCTATTGGGATGTGAGACAATATTAGAAGCATCCTCACATCCTCTACATTTCCAAAAACAAGGTCTTTCACTATTTCTATAGCAGGTTCAACGGTTATTTGTTCATCAGGTTCAATAGATTTTTTATGCTCTTATTAACCACACTAGCTACAATATAATGTTCTTTTAACTCAGTAGGGAAATACATTTTCTCAATATAAGGCTCATGCACAGTAGGATTAACAACATGCACCTTTGTATTTCTAGCAGGAACAATATCTTTATAAGGTGCATGGTACTTGTGATACTCTTTTTTCGAAATATCAAGATAAGAGGCAAAAGCTTTAAGACAATTTTCAAAGATTTGAGAATCAATACCACAAACAACACTAACATTATAGAAATCATCAGTTCCCATAAAAGGTTTAATGCATTCATAATCATAATTTATACCTAACTTTCTACCTTTATCATTCTCCCATCCTTCAGTGTTTTCTTGAATACGGCCAAGAAGATCTCATTTAGTTTCTTCCTTCATACGCGTGAATGATCTACAACAAGAATCATCCAATAATCCTTATCATGAAGAGAAAGCCTTGCGTAAAAATTATTTCTAACAATATTACTTGGGAGCTCATGAACGGGACATTTGAGCATTAATAACTTCATTCTCCCCCACGCTTGGGAAAATACTCTCTCCATCATGAGGCCAGAAATTATATATTTTATTCCGGTCTTTATGAATCTCACTTGGAGGATGGAATTTAGAACAAAAGAGAGGGACAATTTCCCCCAATCCAATAGATTCACCATTTTTCAGCAATTTGAACCATTCATCAACTCTTCCTTTCAGAGATAAAGAGAATTATTTCCTTTTAACTTGATCCATTGTAATACCTGCACACCTGAATAACTCGCATAATTCATGTATAAAGAGCAAATGATCACCGGGATGGACAATTCCATCTCCATAATAGCAGTTATCCATAACATGTCCAACAATTTTCATAGGGATTTTATAAGAATCTAATTCAGCAGATAACAGGTCACCTACTACCCTAGCAGTAATAGTAGTACCCCTAAACAAAGAACCAAAAGAATTATCCATAATGAAATAAAGAAGCAGACAGAAATAAAAACATCACTCACAGTAAAAGTTTCCCTTACCAATAGCGATTCACTCCCCGGCAACGGCGCCATAAATAAGTCTTGATGACCCACAAGTATATGGGGTATATCGTAGTACTTTCGATAAATAAGAGTATCAAACCCAACGAGGAGCAGAAGGTGTTGACAAGAAGGTTGGATAGAGCAGACAGGTTTTTGGTGGTTTTTGATATAGCAGATAAGTAAAGTGAGAGTAAATAAATAACAGTAAATATAATTGCATCGAGTGGCCCAATCCTTTTGAGAGCAAAGGACAAGACGATTGTACTACTTATGATTATCACACGTTCTCGAGAACACATGGGAAATTCGTCAAGTGCTTTTGCTTCATACGGTTGATTAATATTTATTGGTTCGTTAGGTGTTGTGTGAGTGAACCTATGCTAATCCACCGCCCAACTAGGACTAATACCTACTTGTGATTATACCCCTCGTAAGCATCCACAAATACAAGAAAGTAATTAAGATAAATCTAACCACAACCTTAAAACTTCGGGATTATACGCTCCCTCGTGCATTGGTTTCCTAACGGGAGTTTAGGTTTCTGTCACTCCGTCAACCCCACAATTAGTATTCAAATACACAATGCATCCTCCTAGGCCCATAAAGGTGTAGTATCATGTAGTCGACGTTCACATGACACCACTAGAAGAATAGAACCACAACTTAAATACCAAACCACTAGATATTACTTCAACATAATTCAACTACTAACAACATGACTTCTCCCATGTCCTCAAGAACTAAACGAACTACTCACAAGACATCATATGGATCATAACTAGAGGTGATATAATCCATAATAACAATCTGGTCATGAAGTGTAAACACCGATAAATCTCACAAGCATCAACTACTAATAAGTAATCCACACCGGGGGAGAGATCTAGTGGAGAACAACGATAAAGACCCCTAATTGTTACAACAGGATGAAGTTGGATTATGAGGTTGATGGTGCTGGTGGTGATTATGATGACGATGACGATCTTGATGATGCCCGGAGTGATGATGGCGACGATGGCGATGATTCCCCCTCTTCGGGGAGGAATTTCCCCGGCAGATTTCTCCCTGCCGTAGATATTTTCTCTCTCTATTGTTTTCCGTCCCGAGGCGGCAGAGGAATGTTTATTCGATGATGTTCTAGGGCTTAGGGTTCCTAGGGGGTCAAGTACACGAAAGGGGGGCGCCCAGAAGTGGGCAAGGGGGGCATACCACCCCCAGGCGTGGCCAGGGGGTGCCGCATGTTGGTGTGGGCCCCTGGTGGCCCCCTCCGGGTGTCCTTATAGCTGGCTTCCTCCTTGGGACTTCTAAGACTTCTCGTATACCCCCTTCTTCTTCCGATCTTCTTAAATAAGGTCTCTCGACGGTACTTTTTCCATCAGATTTCTGGTCCCGGTGTTTATTGTCCAAAAATTATGAAACATACAAAAATAAGATGAAATAACATAAGTAATGAATCATAACACGAAATTTATCTATGAATAACAGAAAATAAAAATATAAAATAGTGATGCAAAATGGACGTATCATTCACCTTGGAATGCCACGTCGTTGCGATGTTTCCAAAGGCTCCAGCAACAGAGGATCATGAAGGACGCAACCACGGAGTTGCAGACGCAGGGAGGGGCTTCATAGGTGTGTAGGTGACAGACATGCTCGTCGTTGGGAAAACGGCCGCTAAGCCGCGCCCAGAACGTACCTGCAAAAGGGCATTCGAAGATGATGTGGGTGGCAGTCTTGCTTGGCGCGCCGCTATACATTTAAGATGGTGAGAATTTCTAAAACGTAATGCATCTTCTTAAACGGTTCGGTCATCATTTTCTTTTGAATATCAAAGATCCATACAGGAAAAGTAAATAATACATATAGAGATACGCCTAGGCAAGTGAAATTATCCAAAGAACAGAGACAAACCTTTATTGTCGTAAAAAAAACCTACAAAAGCATGTATACATATGAGTACCATGATTTTCTCTGATTATAAAAGCATGGCCCATATACAACTCTGCCTTCTAACTGGAAAGGTTTCCATAAGGTGTTGGCACTTCTTGTTGAATCTGTATTTTATGTTGTCGGTAAGTATTAATATTACTGTAGGCATGTTTTTGTCTTGTTGATTGTAAGTGTTTATAGGTTGTTCAGTGTCACTTTAATTCTAGGCTAAGATTTAAGAAGGTAAATAAATCAACATATGGAAATTCTAGAAGAGAACACCACAACGGACAAGGTTGAAAACGCCCATCGCCACCGACCTATCTCATGTTGGAAGGAACATCAAAATGGAGGTGCGACTGTGTGCACTTGGTTTTTCTAAAACTTAAAGATGTGGGAAGGGGTATATGTAATATGCTTATAAAATACAATGATAAATATTGCATATGCACATCTATTTCTTTTACATTATATGAAATTTAAATACATCATGATGGATTTGTAGTATGACATTGCCTTCAGGAGCTCCACAGATAGACCCATATTTAGGTGAACCCTCGGCATGGCATGAAATAGGTACCAATCTGAACTTTATACCACGGCCATTTCACATGTAACCTTTTATATACTATTTTGTAGTTTTTTTGTGGCTGAAGCCAAAAATAGAACAATATGGATGCTTTTTAAGCACTTTTTTGATTGCTAGCTAACATACATTTATTTACTGAAGCCCATATATTAAATATAGAATCGAGCGATATTTTTAGTCCCTAATGTTTTTTATTTTTAACGAAATACGGTGGGCAGATGAATTATATAGTATTGATAAAAAAATTACTCTCTCTTGCATGTGTTGGCCGCCACCCCACCTACCCTTAGTGGGAGAGTGTGCATCACCTTGCGCCCCAATCCCCAAAACCTAGTCTTGGTTAACGTGGGTCCCACCAAGATGACCAATGTCCCGTGGGTGACTCGAACTCGAGTTACCTTAAGCCGGATCAAATCCGCCTTCTGCTCCGCACTCTTAAGTATGTGCCCCATAAGCGTATTGTTAAGATGGACCACTAGTGGACAACGGGGCTTTTGCTAGGTGGTGAGCACCCCTTTCTCCCTGGCTCGGCCTCCACCCGGTGCAAAAGGCTACATAGGTGGGGCTGGGGCGAGCAAGGCGCGTTGTGGGGGAGTCTTTTTCCCCAGTTGGAGCCACCAACCGGGGTAAAAGGCCTGCAATACCTTTTACCCCGGTTGGTGGCTCCAACCGGAGCAGAAGACCCCCTCCCCACACACACACTATACAAGCCCTACCAGCCCTCTCCTCTCCTCATGCCACTCAGTTTGGAGTTCATTTGTTTTTCCCTCCTACGCACAAGAGGTGTTCGATGAAATTCCCGGGAGCATAACGCCATCTCAGCTCGCAGAAAACAAACATGATTTAATTTGTCCGAGCCACACTTAATTAAATAAGATTTCTCGTCCTTCTTTCCTCCTCGGTCGAGGTACCAAATTTATCCTTTCATCTCTCGATGTACCATTGGTAATTTCTCTATTCACGGTGTTCTGTAACAGTTCTTAATTAATAATCATATAATGCAGATGAACCGGCAATGGATGTACGCTGACCGACGCTCTGTCGCGTTCATGAAAGGCATGGGTTATTTTCTCGAGGTGTCCCAGGCAAACAAGCGGAATAATTTTATGTGTTGTCCGTGTGATGTATGTCGGAATCAGAAGGAACACTCTTCGCACAAAGTGATCCACTTCCACCTATTTCAGTCTGGTTTCATGTCCGGCTATAATTGTTGGAACAAGCACGGAGAAAGAGGGGTTATGATGGAAGCCAACGAAGAAGAAGAGAATGATGACAACTATCAAGTTATGTTCCCTGGATACAGTGCCAGTACTGGAATGGAATATAACACTGAAGTAGAAGCAGAAGACCGGGCACCAGATGAGCCCATCGATGATCTTGGCCAAGCCATTACGGATGCAAAGACAGAAAAAGAGATTGAAAAGGTGAGGGTGAAGTTCGACCAGATGTTAAAGGATCACAAAACATTGTTGTATCCAAATTGCGAAGATGGGCAGAAAAAGCTGGGAAGCACACCGAAATTGCTGCGATGGAAGGCCGAGAACGGTGTGACTAACAGCTGATTTACAAAATTGCTGCAAAAAGTGAAGAAGCAGCTTCCAAGAAACAATCAATTGCCCGACAGTACATACCAAGCAAAGAAGGTTGTATTCCCCCCTAGGATTAGACGTGGAGAAGATACATGCCTACATTAATGACGGCATCCTCTACCGCGGTGATAAGTACGATAATTTGGAACAATGCCCGGTATGCACTGTATTGCGGTATAAGATCGGACCTGACGATCCTGGTGATGTTGAGGGTGAGCGCCCCAGGAAGAGGGTTCCTGCAAAGGTGATGTGGTATGCTCCTATAATACCATGGTAGAAACATTTGTTCAGAAACAAAGAGCATGCCAAACTTTTGCGATGGCACATGGAAGATCTAAAGAAAGACGAGATGTTGAGACAACCCGCTGATGGGTCGCACTAGAGAAAAATCGAGAGAAAGTTCCCGCGCTTTGCAGGTGACGCAAGGAACTTATGGTTTGGTCTAACTACAGATGACATGAATCCATTTAGTGAGCAGAGCTGCATCCATAGCACCTGGCATGTGACTCTTTGTATATATAATCATCCTCCTTGGTTGTGCATGAATAGGAAGTTCATTATGATGCCAGTGCTGATCCAAGGCCCGAGGCAACCGGGCAACAAAATTGATGTGTATCTAAGGCCATTAGTCGATGAACTTTTACAGTTGTGGCGTGACGAATATGTACCTGTGTGGGACGAGAACGAACAAAAAGAATTTAACCTACGAGTGTTGTTGTTCGTAACCATCAATGATTGGCCTGCTCTTAGTAACATTTCTGGACATACAAACAAGGGATACAATGCATGCACACACTGTTTATATGACACCTAAAGTATATATCTGGATAAATGTAAGAAGGTTGTGTACCTCGGGTATCGTTGTTTTCTTCCGCGCAAGCATCCCTTAAGAAAAGCACGCAAACATTTCAATGGTGAAGCAGATACCGGTGAGACGCCTATTCTCAAACCTGGTGATGATGTATTTGGTATGGTGAAGGATTTGAAAGTAATCTTTGGAAAGGGTCCTGGAAGACAACCTGTTCCGAATGATGCTGACGGACACGCACCCATGTGGAAGAAGAAATCTATATTTTGGGATCTACCCTATTGGAAAATACTAGATGTACGCTCTGGGATCGACGTGATGCGCTTGAAGAAGAATCTCTGCATGAACCTGCTAGGCTTGTTTGGCTTTTATGTGAAGTCAAAAGATACATCTGAAACACGGCAGGACCAGCGACACACGAAAGGACAAGACATCAAGAATCCTGTGCGGTTTCAAGGTGGTCCTTCCAGCTACGCTCTTACCAAGGAAGAGAAGGAAATATTTATTGAAGCACTAAGTAGTATCAAGGTCCCGTATGGCTTCGCGTCGAATATAAAGGGAATAATAAATGTGGCGGAGAAAAAATTCCAAAACCTGAAGTCTCATGACTGCCACGTGCTGATGACGCAATTGCTTCCGATTGCGTTGAGGGGGATTCTACCAGAAAATGTTCGACTACCCATTGTGAAGTTATGTACATTCCTCAATGCTTTCGCAGAAGGTAATCAATCTAGAAAGTCTATCAGTGTTACAGACAAATGTGGTCCATTGTCTTGTTAGCTTCGAGTTGGTGTACCCACCATCCTTCTTCAATATTATGACGCACCTCCTAGTTCACCTAGTCAAAGAGTTACCATTCTCGGTCATGTGTTTCTACACAATATGTTCCCCTGTTGAGAGGTTTATGGGAGTCTTTAAAAAATATGTTCACAACCATGTTAGGCAAGAAGGGAGCATCTCCAAGGGTTATGGAACAGAGGAGGTCATTGAGATTTGTCTTGATTTTCTTCTAGACCTTAAGTCGATTGGTGTTCCCGAATCGCGGCATGAGGGGAAAATGAGTGGAAAAGGAACGCTAGGAAGGAAAGCAAAGATATTTATGGACGTATATTCGTTCACTAAACCACACTACACGGTTCTACAAATGTCCATCTTGGTGGCTCCTTATATCGAGGAACACAAGAATATTATACGGCCCAAAAACCCGGGGTTGTCTGAATCCTTGATTAATGATGAACACATGGATAGTTTCAGCGCCTGGTTGCAGACAGAACTCATGAATAACTACATTGTTGGAGATCAGCTCTACTTGTTGGCCAGGTCACCATCTTCGACTATACTGACTTTCCAAGGGTAAGAAATAAATAGGAATACATTTTACACTATCGCACAAGATAAAAAGAACCTAAACAGTGGTGTTCGTATTGATGCAACCGGATACAGTGGGAAAAAGGAGACATATTATGGTTACATAGAGGAGATATGGGAACTTGACTATGGACCTAATTTTAAGGTCCCTCTGTTTTGGTGTCAATGGGTCAAGATGACAGGAGTAGAGGTAGACCAGCAGTACGGAATGACAATTGTGGATCTCAACAATCCTGGGTATAGAAACGAACCATTCGTCCTAGACAAAGATGCGGCTCAAGTTTTCTATGTGAAGGACAAGTCTACCCAACCAAGGAAAAGAAAAGATAAGAATTCTAGTACATCATGCGGTGAGACGAAGCGCCGCATAGTTCTTTCAGGCAAAAGAAACATCGTGGGAGTGGAGGACAAGACAGACATGTCAGAAGATTATAATAACTTTGAAGAAATTCCGCCCTTTATAGTGAAAACTGACCCAAGCATCGCGTTAAATAATGAAGATGCTCCATGGCTACGACAGAAAAGTAAACAATGGCGGCACTAGTTGGGGATAATGTATTAAACCTTCATGGTACATGTAATATTGCTAGACTACTGTGTAATAATGTATCAAACCTTCATGGTTAATGTATTTGGATTAGTCCACCTCTGTTTTCCATATGTTTTATATCAAGTGCACTGTTGGGGATATGCAGGCGAATCTGAATGCTTTGTATACGGTTGATGAACTGGAGGATTTTTAGATATATAGAACAAAACACATGGTTTCTCCTTTATGCAGCCCGACTGTGGATCCTGATCAAGTGCCCGCATATCAAATGCACCGTCGGGCGTATGAAGGGGAATCTGAATGCTTTGTATACGGTCGATGAACTAGAGGATTTGTAGATATATATAGAACGGAACACACAGTTTCTCCTTCATACAGCCCGACTGTGGCTCCTGATCAAGGGCCCGCATATCAAATGCACCGTCGGGCGTATGAAGTGGAATCTGAATGCTTTGTATACGGTTTATGAACTGGAGGATTTGTAGATATATAGAACAAAACACACGGTTTCTCCTTCATACAGCCCGACTGTGGCTCCTGGTCAGGTGCCCGCATATAAAATGCACTGTCGGGCGTATGAAGGGGAACCTGAATGCTTTGTATGGCAGATGAGTACCCACTGGGTGCCGAACATGTATGAGAGGTGGGCTATATATACAGCGATGATCCAACAGTTCAGAACCCCCAAAAATAAACACGCCGTTGATCAAACGGTTCATAAGCGCTCGACAGAAACACACGACCCGTGTGATTCTTTCTAATTGGTCCAGACGAAACCCTAACTATTTAGTTCTGGTTGGTAAAGCAGGATGGAACTAAAGGGTCTATTTCTTCTCACTATATATATATATATATGTATGCATCGCCATCACGAACTACTACTACCACGAGCTCACGCTGAAGCAGCAGAGGGATCCCCGTTGGAATCCCAATTACCGCCCTACTTGGGGCGCCTTCTTCATTAATCGACATGAGAGGGCGCTCGCCAGGTATGAGGAGAATGGCCCGACTCCTTCGAACTTCAATGAGTCTGGTCGTCAGCTATGGTGGGGCGGAGGACGGACTCTTCAGAGCGTCATGAACTATATCAGGACCAGCGATAACCCCCGCATGCGCTACCGCCACGCCTAGTACAGGCATTCTGATCCTCTGAGGGTCACTCCCCGAGCACCGTTCGACGATAGTGACGACGACGGCGGCGACTACGACGACTACGAGTCTGAGTACTGTAGGCCTAGGCAGGAGTATGACTAGCAGATCAGATCCACTCTTTCCATTATGTACTTCCTTGTTTATCTAAATCTATACTCTCTATTTAGATTTAGATCCACTCTTGCCATTATGTACTGCCTTGTTTATCTATCTAGATGTACCGGCCTCCTCCCTAATGTTAGCTCTATTATGTCGGAGATAGAACCAAAAGCACCAAAATGATCGGAAGAAGTTGTATCAAACCTTTTACGTCGAAGATAGAACAAAACAATCAATATCGTCGTCATACATCCCAACCGCGGCTCGTGAGTCCATATATGTATATCAAATACACGGTTCGACGTATGATGGCGAATCCGAATGATTTGTATTCGGTCGAAGAACTGAAAGATGTATGCAGGTAATCCGAGAGGTGGACTATATATAGGGGTGTGTGGCTCACAAAGTTCTCGTGCGTCTGAATCCCACCAATTAGGAAGAATCACATGGATCGTGTGTTTCTTTCTAGCTCTTCTCGTTCGTTGAATCAGGTGTGTGTTTCTTTCAAGCTCTTGTGAGCCGCTGGATCAGTGGTTCTCGAGCGTCTGAATCTCACCAATTAGGATGAATCACACGGATCGTGTGTTTTTCCTAGCTCTTGTGAGTCGTTCGATCAGGGGTGTGTTTCTTTCTAGCTCTTGTGAGTCGTTGGATCAGTGGCTCTCGAGTGATAAGGTTGCAGATATGAGTTCACATGTGATATGGCAATGTCGGACAAGCCTACATACATATATGGGGTGGAAAGCGCGGGAAGAAATATGGCGGGAAGAATAAGCGCGGGAAGAAAGATGGCGGGATGAAATGTTTGAAAATTCAAAAATTGTTACTTGTTTAAATATTTAGAATAATTATTTTTTAAAACAAAAAATGTATTTGAAATGTTTATGCAATTTTAAACACTTTTCATAATGAAAGTTTATCCAAATTCAAAATCATTCATAAACTAGGTTTTTTTAAATGTTTGAAAATTCAAAAACTGTTACTAGTTTAAATAGTTAGAATAATTATTTTTCAAACAAATTTATTTTTTGAGATGTTTATGCAATTTTAAACACTTCTCATATTGAAAGTTTCTCCAAATTCAAAACCATTCATAAACTATGTTTTTAAAAATGTTTGAAATTTCAAAAATTCTTACTAGTTTAAATAGTTAGAATAATTATTTTTGAAAACAAAAAATGTATTTGAAATTTTTATGCAATTTTAAACACTTTTCATATTGAAAGTTTCTCCAAATTCAAAACCATTCATAAACTAGGTTTTTTTAAATGTTTTAAAATTCAAAAACTGTTTCTAGTTTAAATAGTTTTAATAATTATTATTTTTTAAACAAAAAATGTATTTGAAATGTTCATGCAATTTTAACAATTTTCGTATTGCAAGTTTCTCCAAATTCAAAACCATTTGAAATGTATTTGAAAAAGTATTTCAAACGTGGTAGAAAAAATGGCGACAGGAAAAAAAATGAAAATTTTGGTCTTTTGCCCCGGTTGGTGGCACCAACCGGGGCAAAAGGCCCCTCCGTATACAACCTCGGGCGGTGGCTTCGCCCGGGAAAAGCCGCAGAAACCCTTAAGTCCCAGACGCGACGAAATCCAGAACCACGCCGACGAGCTGCCGGATTTCGCCGCCGTAGGAGAGCCTCCTCCACGCCGCGCCGCCGTGCCCATGCCCGTGCCCGCGCCCGTAACAGTGCCCGTGCTGTTCGACCTCTCCGTCGCCCCCGAGCCGGCGCCCACGGACCTCACTGTCGGCTACTCGCCCCCCAAGTCCTCTCCGCTGCCACCTCCGGCCTCCTCGAGGTGAGGGGGGAGCCACTGCACGCCATCCCCCCCGCGCGAGCTAGCGAGATTTTTTTTTAAGTATTAGCTTTTGTTTACTGTTAATATTTTTTACTATTAGTACTTTTTAGTGTTAGTATTTTTTTACTATTAGTATTATTAGTTGTTGTTAGTAGTATTATTAGTATTATTAGCTATATTTAAAAATTGTTAATATATCATTAGAAATTTTAGAATATTGGCTAATTTTAGAAATTGTTGTTAGTAGTATTATTAGTTGTTTTTTAGTGTTAGTATTTTGAATTGACCAGAGAGTCGGAGAAATGTGAGGGAACCGAGCGGGACAGAGAGGAGAGAATGAGGGGGGCAGCCGCGCCATCACCGTGCCTCTCCTCGACGCCGTGAGTAGTGTCGCGCCCCCTAAGAACCCTAGCCAACCGTTGCATGTCGAGGGCACGCCCGAGAGCACGCTCCCGTGCTCACCGTGGCATGGCCGAGAGCGCACGCACGACCCCGACCACGGTGCCGCGCGTATAAGACCCCGTCCACGCCACCCTCTCGCCATACCACTCCTCACACCCACCGCAACCACCCCGACATTATCCCGACCACGGCGCCGCACATATAAGACCCTGTCTACGCCACCCTCTCGCCACACCACTCCTCACACCCGCCGCAACCACCCCGACACGATCCTGACCACGGCGCCGCGTGTATAAAATCATGTCCATGCCACCCTCTCGCCACACCACTCCTCACAACCAGCACAAACACCCCGACACGATCCCGACCATGGCGCCACGAGTATAAGACCCTGTCCACACCACCCTCTCGCCACACCACTCCTCACACCCACCGCAACCACCCCGACACGATCCACCGAGCCCAGAAACTCCTAGTCAGCTCCACGGGAACAAACCTCACCGCCGGCCACCGGTGAAAACAAAGGTGGAAATGGTGAAATAAATGTTATGGGTGGTGAAAACAAACATAAGATGGTGAAAGCAATAGTAATCACTGTGAAAACAAAAGTATCGACGGTAAAAACAAGGGTATGGATTATGAAAACATGTGTGGGATGGTGAAATCAATAATGGTTATGGTGAAAACAAAGGTGGGCATGGTGAAAACAAAGTGAAAACATTTTTTCCTTCATTTCAAATCACTTTGTTAACAAGGTTGATCAAGTCTTGTTACCAAAAAAAAATTTATGAAGCAAAACTTTCTATGTCACTAAATGAATATGTTACGGTTGCGAGCTAGCTAGAGGTAGCACAGCGCACCATTTTGGTTCTGATTTTAGGATGTTATCACATGTGATAGCTTAATTATTTTGCACTCTATTGTTTTCACTAGTATGTGTAGTGTTGTGATGATTCTTTAGTGGAATATTATTTTTCCAAGAGAATTTAGAGCTTGATTTTTCCAAGATGGTATAAATATTCTTATTATTACTTGTCTGGTCTACACAATTATCATATGCACCCAACATACATTCATTGAAACTTGTTCATTTGGGTGAGTTATAAAATGAGAGTACCTAATATAATCTATACAGAAATCCGTGAAAAGTAGCTTGACAGTGTTTTTTAGTACTTAGTGCTAATTAGACATATGTGAAACTTGATTACATTTGAATTTATTAAAATATTGAAGTGATTGAATTGTTGAAATATTTGATTTACTAAAGTATTTTATCTTCCATTTGTATTAGTTGAGCTATGGACGGCAGATAGGGTGAAGAACAGGTGTTCGCGATAATAGAAGAAAGTATACTCCCCGGTGGACCCAATGACGGTGGAGGTTAAGACGACAGCTCGCAGTACCTGAATGAATTGGGTCAAGGAATGGAGGAAGAAGAGCAATTGCAAGGACCGGAATGGAACCGGAGAAACGCATTGATGAACAAGCCTTAATGAAGGCCGTGGAACCTACTTCAGCGACGTCGTCTACCAAGAGGTCGAAACGAGGCCCGGCTCAAGAGATGAGCTCTAAAGTGCATCTGGTAATCGAGCAAGTCTATCGATCCGGCGAACCTGCTTGGCCCATCAGTACTGCAACTATGTTTACAAGTCAATGTGGAGTTATTGTTAGGGACATGATCCCGATAAGTATTGAAGAATGTAATGAGCCAGCAAAGGACAAGGACGATCCCGAGCGTCTGGCAGTTTCTTTTGTCTCAGACCGGTCCAAACATGCTCTTTGCGACAAGCTGATGAACGATTTCAGTCTCCCAGAATATGATACCATGGAGACAGAAAAAGGAAATGCGCACCGCAGTCATGCACTGGGTTCTGAAGAAGATGGCTGAGGCTTTCAATGCTTACAAAAAATATTATGAAAGGAATATCAAAAGAAAAATGCAGCCCCAAAATTTGAGGGGCCGCTAGAGAAGCAGAAGGCACACCGGCCAGCATTTCTGGCATACAAGCGATCAGAAAAGGGTAAGCAAAGGTCAGCAAAGAATGCGGCAAATGCGACGAAGAAGGTATATCACCATAAAATCGGTTCAGGTGGCTACAGAGTTGTAGTGCCTATGTTTGACAAACTTGAGGCAGATCTGCGAGAGCAGGGGATCATTCCAGGTACACAGAATTTTCTGCGGAGGTTGAGAAATTGGTTGCATGGGAATGGGGCAACGTTTGACCCAGAAGGGAACCTTATTATGACTGAAAAAATAAAGGCCCCCTTTGCAGCACTTGAGAAAGTGTTCAAAGAGGTTAAAGCGGGAGAGTTCAAGATGGATCGAGTGAATGACGAGCTATCGAAGGCCCTCGGGAATCCGGAACATGGCGGCTGGACACGAGGCAAGGGACGATATCTGTGGTGCTTTGGGTTTAAGAAGGAAGATTGTGTATATCCATATAGAAGCCGAGAGAGAAGAAAGAGAACGAAGGAGGTGCAGGTCGAAGAACGGGTTGGTTTCTTGGAAGCCGTAGTTATGTTGTAGCAACAGCAAATTAATGAGCTTACTACATGGCCCTCCCAGGAGCAAGACCCTACATTCGACAAAGCAGACCCATCTCAACGCCGGAGCAGCGTGGCTTCAACGGAGGTCCCGGCTGGTGCTGCAGTTATGATTGTTGATGCCGCTGCACACGGAAACCGTGGATAGAATCAAGGAGAAGACAAGTTGCGATCTATATGTGTCGATCTCGAACGTATCCATCAAGGTAGCGGACGGCTATGCTTTACCTTGTGTAGAGGGAGCGACCTGCCATGGCCGTCTAATTACACCTGGCTATGCTCGTGTCGGTGTGGATGATGTTCAGGCGGCTTGGAGGATATTGCGGCTTGACATCCCTTGAGGTGATGGGGTAGAGACACTGGGAGAAGCCCTCGATTCCATCATACAATGGAAAAAAGAAAGGCATAGTGTTTCCGATGAGCAGTCCGCTGATACGTCATAAACATATCCCTAATTTCTGATATTCCATGTTGTTTTCATGTTGTTTCCCACAGGTTTTCCTTATACTTTATGTCATTTTAACACGTTTTCTGGGACTAACCTATTAATAAGACGCCACAGAGCCAGTTCACTATTTTCTGTTGTTTTTAGTTTCAGAAAAGTTGTTATGGAAATATTCTCGAAATTGGAAATTCCGAAAGCCAGAAGTCCTAAAAGTCCCGAAACCTTCCAGAAGTCCCGAAGAGCCCCGGAGGGGGCCCACAGGGTGGCCACACCATAGGGTGGCGCGGGTCCCCCTAGCCGCGCAACCTAGGGGTGTGGGCCTCCTGACCACCTCCTGGCATCGCCCTATCGCCCATATATACTCCCTGATGCATAAACCCTAGTAGATCGATGTTTTCCACAAACTACATCCGTAGCTCCGCCGCCACCACCGACAAATTTCGGGGAACAGATCTCTGTTCTGGCACCCTGCCGGGACGGGGAAGTGCCCCCGGAACCATCTCCATCGACTCCACCGCCATCTCCATCGATGTTGTTGTCTCCTATGACGAGGAGGGAGTAGTTCTCCACCGAGGCTGAGGGCTCTACCAGTAGCTATGTGGTTCATCTCTCTCTCCCATGGTGTGATGTATATGTGATCGTGAGCTTTGTAATCTATTTGAATTCTTAGATGTTACTCTTCATCTTTTGCTACTCAAGTGCTTTATTAATATGAACTTTAGAGTCACCTTGTATCGCGGTGTGAAGGTGACAGTGTGCACATCGTGTGTGTATCCTCTATGAATTGTGGTGTTTGTCTAGTACCATCTAGGGCGCTCATAGTGAAAGCGTGGGGTTAACTAGACATGGGAATGCTTACTTTAAGGAATGCTTTTTGCAGCCCTACGCAATGATTTGTGTTCGTTATTTGTTATGAGATCTCCGTAAACTCTTTGATCACGAAAGGAAAGTCTAGGTCAAAAACGATTCGGAGAGGGGCTCCGGGGCACCCACGCCATAGGGTGGCGCGGCCAGGGGTGGGCCCGTGCCCCCAGGTGGTGTGGTTCCCTCGTGTACTGTCTCCTACCTTTTTTTGTCTCAATATATTTCATATTTCCAAAGAACGAATAATTTATAACTGGCAAGTAATTCGTGGACTTTTTCTGAACATAACTGTTAACTATTCGAAAACAAACTCTGTAGATTCTGGAATCTTCCCTCTAATAATCTTCTCCGGAGTCATTACTTGAATAGCATCAACATCTTTTAAGAATTCTCCTATCATGCAATTTTTTAACTTTATCTTTAAAGAGCCTAGCATTTCCATAAGCTTCACATCTCCATTCATCCAGATGATTCAAATCAAGCATTATTTTCTTACTAGCAAGTTTAAAAACTTTATTAAGTTCTTTCACTGCCCAATAAGCTTTGCGTTCTAATTCTAAAGGCAAGTGATAAGGTTTTCCATAAACCATTTTAAAAGGAGACATGCCCATAGGATTTTTATAAGCAGTTCTATAAGCCCAAAAAGCATCATTCAACTTATCAGACCATTTTTTCCTAGATTTATTAACAGTCTTTTGCAAAATAGATTTAATTTCTCTATTTGATAATTCTACTTGCCCACTGGTTTGAGGATGATAAGCTGGGGCAATTCTATGATTAACATCATATTTAGTAAGGGTTTTTCTAAAACCACCATGAATAAAATGAGAACCTCCATCAGTCATAAGATATTTAGGCACACCAAACCTAGGGAAAATAACATCTTTAAGCATTTTTAAAGAGGTCCCACCATCAGCACTTTTTGTAGGTATAACTTCTACCCACTTAGTAACATAATAAATAGCAACACGAATATGAGTGTAACCATTCAAAGGAAGAAAAGGACCCATAAAGTCAAATCCCCAACAATCAAAAGGTTCAATAACCAGAGAATAACTCGTAGGAATTTCATGACGTCTAGAAATATTGCCAACTCTTTGACATTCATCACAAGATAAAACAAATTTACGTGCATCTTTAAAGAGAGTAGGCCAGTAGAAACCTGATTGTAGAACCTTATGTGCGGTTCTATCTCTAGTGTGATGTCCTCCATAAGCACTACCATGGCACTTTTTCAATATTTCACGTTGTTCATGATCTGGAACACATCTTCTCGTAATACCATCTACTCCTTCTTTATATAAGCATGAATTTCCTGAAGGTGAAGACGGAGAGGTGACTAAACTCGGAGAAGCCAAGAAGTTGACGGTTCTATGGCTAAAGGAATGCATTGTGCTTCCAAGTTAGATGGCAAGGCCCTCGACTCCTCACCATTCTCCAGCGCAACAGTCTCCAGCACGGTCGTCTCCGCCGTGCATGCCGTCTCCAGCGCGGTCGCCTACGATGTTCATGCCGTCTCCAGCGCGGTCTTCTACGCCGCCGCGTCAGCCTTCTCCACCACTAAGTTTATGCGGACTCGTAAAAGATCACCCAAACGTCAACGGTCACCCCTCCCGAAGGTACCAAAGGACTTACCCGAGTTACCTTACGACTAGACTCCTGAGCAAACCCAAAAAATCGCAAGGGACGAATACGAGGCGTGGAAATCAAAGCCGAAGGAGCAGAAAAAAGAAGATTTCCCCGACACCGAAGAAGATGTAGAACGAGCGTGGAAAATGGTGAAGACTCTTCATCAACCCGAGCCGAATCTGTCATCTGACTATGACCGCTCTATTCTGAAGTCACACCAGGAAATGGTGCGGTCGACGAAGAGTAGTAGCGCAGAAAAAACAATCCATATCCCCGCTCAAAGTGATTTCCAATACCCAGGTGGAGCCGAGCACTAATGCTGACAAGCAAATTGATCTGGAGTTTATAGAACTGTATGGACCAGGGGAAGCTGCTACGGGTTTTTCCATCGCTGAGTACATGCAAACAGTAGAGTACTTCCCCGCTTCTGAACGTGCTTACAAATACCAGCACGGGAATCCTCTCGTCAAACCCGAGGAGGTAAAGAATCTACCTACCAAAATGGGAAGAGTGCATAATTGGTATATGGAAGCCGCTCAAAAATCTCAGGACTGGATAGTTTTCGGAGTTAGAGACGAGCACTACGGGTATGGAGATGGGTTGGTTTTGATTCAATTTGACGAATTATTTCAGTTATTCCAGCAGAAGGCCCTCGTCAAATCTATCGTTAGCTATTGTCTGTAAGTACTTATTTCTCTAATTAAGTCTCTAGCTAGCTCACCTCGTTCATTGCATTCATATATATAGTAAACTCATTATATTATAATTGCGGAATGAAAATTCTCGAATGCAAAAGAGGACAAATCTATGATATTGGGTTCATTGACCCATATTTTGTTAATCATAAGACTCTTGAGCTATCTCCCAAGGATACAAGAGATAGCCTTCTAAATGCAATAAGGTTTCAAGAACACAGAAGAGAAATAATATTTCCTTATAACTTCGGGTGAGTGTTACTGTGTTGTGCACATTCTGTTTACCTTACTCGATGTTTAGTGTATAATTGATGAGTTATGCGTGCACAACTTTCACTATATTCTGCTAATCTTCCAAGGTGACAAAGGAAAAGTAAACCCCTAGAGCTTTACTGGTAATGGACCCAAAATGTAAACCCCTAGAGCTTTGGGCGGACATGCAGGAAATGATCCAGCGGTGATTTCAATCTTTATATATGGCACTATCGACTACTTTGTTTCATTTTCGGATATCAATTAATTACTAACTCTTTTTATTCTTTTTCTTTCCCCGGCAGCGTTTGGAAGAGGTTCACAAAAAAGGCCAGGGGTGAATGGAAATCAGAGCTTACATTTGAAATTGTGCAAGTAAGTACTACTATCTAGATCCGCGCATCTCCTTGATTCTAGTTTCGATACAATTGTCATGGCTGGTTTATTATTATTTTGATTGAAACCATGTTCGTGTCAAGTGCTTGCAACAGGGAGACGGGAATCACTTGTGTGGATACTACGTCTGCGAGTTCATTCGTCAGACGACATGTCCCAGGAGCAGAGATTTCAACAAACTTCATGTACGTCAGTCGTGGATTTTTCTTATTACCATCTATTTTAGTTACTTAATTAGTTTCATTATTATATATTGACCACTCTTCTTTATATTAGATCGAACGCCTACGGGGCGGTCTTCTACCAAGGGACCGCATACGAGCAGTTCAGGAGGAAATTGCGGGCTTCTTAGATGCGGAGGTCCTAAATGTAAATGGAGAGTATTATAGCGCTTGGGAATGAAATTGATTTTGTTATTCATTGCATCGGTCATGTAATATGCTCGTTATACTTTGATTATGTAATATAAGTGTTCCTTCTTTTGCTATGTGTGTGTGTGTGTGTGTGTATGTATGTATGTATTACTTATTCACTCGTGGGATCCGGGGAGGGTCCACCGAGGCTCCTCTCTTCTCGTGGGATCCGGGAGGTCCGGGGAGGGGCCACCGAGGCTCCTCTCTTCTCGTGGGATCCGGGAGATTCGGGGAAGGGCCACCGGGCTCCTCTCTTATCCCTAGATCCGGGAGGTCCGGGGACGGGCCACCAAGGCTCCTTATTAGTGTATGGTGACAGGGGTATCGTACAATCGAATTGATCGCAAAATATAAAATAAAAAGGAAAACAATAAATAGAAAAAACAACTCTACCGCGGCAGAGAAAATGGCGAAAGTGCTGCCGCGGCAGAGGAGGCATTCATCCCGGTTCGTGTTAAGAACCGGGACGAATGGCCCTGGCCAGATTCCAGCGCACCCTACCACGTGGTCAACCCCATGCATCCTGGGTCCTAGCACAACCGGGACCAATGGGGTTGGGCATTTGTCCCGGCTGCCCCATCCCGGTTGCACAACCGGGATGAATGACCCTAAACAACCGGGATCAAAGCCCTTGTTTGTACCAGTGTGCATCCATTGAGCTACTCCCTCCGTTCAACAATAGATGACTTGCATTTGTCTATATATGAGTGTATCTAGACACTAAAACATGTCTAGATACATCCGTATATAGATAAGTGGAAGTCATCTATTGTTGAACGGAGGGAGTATCTGCTAAGCACATCCATCCATCCCTCTCTTGATTTGTAGGTAGACACAGTCTACTATTTTTTTGAACAAAAGACACAGTCTACTTGAAACGCCATACAAACTGACTTACACAGTTTGCCTCGAACTTTTGAGAAAAATTTAAGCGACGAAAATGCCAAACCTCAAGTAACATATATGTACTTAGAGTATCTGTAACCGTCACTATAAACCACCGGACTAGAAATGCGGTCTTCAGGTCGTGTTTTGGAGAGTTTACCGGCCCAAACATTGTCGCCTAGAGTAGAAACTGAAATCAGAACCGAAAATTTAGTTTTAATGATTTCAGGGGAACAAACAGACAAACACGTAGGCGTAGTGCATGGAAAAATACAGATCTCGGAGCTCATCCTAACCCTAATATTCACGCCATCCCTAACATTGCCTCACCGAAGGCCTCGGGAGTGGCGGCGACGCAGTGGCTCCTCTCGCTCATCGTCCGAGACGAGGTCGACGAAGAGTCACTAGTAGAAAACAGGGCATTGAGCCAAGCCCAATGGAACCGGATGTGATACAAACCGGTTCAGAAGGGTCTGTTCCTGGGCCCCACCCACGCAGCAAAATGGCCGCAAGGCCTTTAGGACCGGTTTGTAACACAAACCGGTCCTAAAGGCCTTGCGGGCTATTTGCTGCATGGAGGGGGGCCCATGGGCAGACCCTTTAGAACCGGGTTGTATCACAAACCGGTTCTACAGGATTTCTCATTTTTTGCAGGCGTTGCGGGTCCCGCTGTCATATCCTTTAGAACCGGTTTGTAACACAAACCGGTCCTAAAGCCCTCCCCTAAACCCTACATACCACCCCGAGCTCAGCTCATTTTTTCCAGCTCGAGCTCAACTCCATTTTTGCTCTCTCCTTCCTCTTGTGAGGTCTAATCCATCCCCATTTTCTCCACCATTTGTCAAGATTGTTGGTACCCATCGGTTCTACGGTTAGCATCAACGTTCCCTCTTCCGGCATTGCAGGTTTTGCTCGTTTTCTTGCTCATTTCATTTTTGTTGTGCTAGCTAGGTGTTTGATGAAATGCCTAGCTAAGCTAGAATTTGTTATTCATTTTGTTATGTATACAAATTGATGCAATTTGAGCTCAAACTTAATTATGATTTGTGCTTTTTTTAGTGTCGCGCGCCTAGTCCCCTTCCTCACTACCGTCAATCGCCCCATCACCAACACAACCTTGGTGAGCCTATTGTTTTTATTTACCAAAACAAATTTTAATTTGTATGATTTACGTATTTACTTGTATATAATTTTCTAGAGCCATGGTTTTGATATCCGTCCCCGTTGGCCCTCGTCCAGTCTATGATTCGGATGTGGTATATATTTTTTTTCACTACATATTTTCATTTCCTAATTATACGACAATTACTTACGCCGACCAACTTGACATAGATATTTTTATATAGGAGGTAGTGGAACCGGAAATGCCAATCGACCCTATTGTTGAGAAGTTATACTTAGTTGAACAAGAAAATATTGGCTTGAAAGAAAGATTGAAAAAAACTGAAGAAAGGTTGGAAAAAACTGAAAGAGAGAAGATGACCTTGGAAAAGGTTCTTGCCGGTGTCGTCGATAGTCACAAGAGCGAGATGGACGCAATGCGGCTGAAGATTAGAAAGATTAGGAAATATGCAATTAGTAAAGAGGCTTGGTATCATTATGTCGTCGGGTCAATTGTTACCTTTGTTGCGATTTTGATCGCATTTGTTGTTGTTTCTAAATGCATTAATTAGAGAGAGTTTTTATGGATGGTTTCAGTGTGTATGTTTCTGAGAACTATATATGTATGGTCACTATATGCTAGTTTGGTATTAACGTGTGATGAACTTTTTGTATTAATTAATTAATTTAGTCATGATGATTTAGCATAATGGTTGTTGATAAATTTATATAATGCAGATGAACCGGCAATGGATGTACAGTGATCGACGTCGTCCCGAATTCCTTAATGGCATGCATAGTTTTCTCAATGTGGCTGAGAAAAACAGGCAGAATGGATTTATTTTTTGTCCATGTAAAAAATGCCAGAATAGGAGGAATTTCCCTAGCTCAAGAACCATACACACCCACCTGTTGCAAGAAGGCTTCATGCCCAGTTATTTTTGTTGGACCAAGCACGGAGAAAGAGGGGTTATAATGGAAGACAATGAAGAAGAAGAGGATAATGATAAGTATCCTATGTTCGATGAACACGGTGATACTGAAATGGGGGAAGATGAGCCTGAACTTGAGGACATTGTTGATGAGTCTGATGATGATCTTCGTCAGGTCATTCGTGAAGAACAGATAAACTGCGCAAGTGAAAACGAGAGGTTGAAGTTGAAGCGCATGTTAGAAGACCACAAAAAATTGTTGTACCCAACTTGCGAAGATGGCCAGAAAAAACTGGGCACCACCCTTGAATTGCTGCAATGGAAGGCAGAGAATGGATTATCTGACAAGGGATTTGAAAACCTGCTGAAAATAATGAAGAAGATGCTTCCAAGAAATAACGTGCTGCCCTGCAGTACATACGAAGCAAAGAAGGTTGTCTGCCCTCTAGGATTGGAAGTGCATAAGATACATGCATGCATCAATGACTGCATCCTCTACCGCGGCCAGCACGAGAATTTAAATGCCTGCTCGGTATGCGGTGCATTTCGGTATAAGATCAGGCGAGATGACCCTGGTGATGTTGAGGGCGACGATCGCCCCAGGAAGAGGGTTCCTGCCAAGGTGATGTGGCATGCTCCTATAATACCACGGTTGAAACGTTTGTTCCGAAACAAAGAGCATGCCAAGTTGTTGCGATGGCACAAAGAAGACCGTAAGGAAGACGATATGCTGAGACACCCCGCTGATGGGTCGCAGTGGAGAAACATCGACGATAAGTACGAGGACTTTGCACGTGACGCAAGAAACTTAAGGTTTGGTCTGAGTACAGATGGCCTGAATCCATTTGGGGAGCAGAGTAGCAGTCATAGCACCTGGCCCGTGACTCTATGTATCTATAACCTTCCTCCTTGGTTATGCATGAAGCGTAAGTTCATTATGATGCCAGTGCTTATCCCAGGCCCGTCGCAACCCGGCAACAACATTGATGTGTACCTGAGGCCACTGGTTGATGAACTTTTAGAGTTGTGGGCTGACGAAGGTGTACGTGTGTGGGACGAGTACAAACAAGAGGAATTTGACCTACGAGGGTTGCTGTTTGTTACCATCAATGATTGGCCCGCTCTTAGTAACATCTCAGGACAGTCAAACAAGGGATACAGCGCATGCACACACTGTTTAGGCGAGACAGAAAGTATACATATAGGCAAGAATGTGTACCCGGGGCATCGTCGATTTCTTCCAGACAGGCATCCCGTAAGAAAGAAAGGAAAGCATTTCAAAGGCGAGGCAGATACACGGAGGAAGCCAACCCTCCCTAAAGGTACTGATATATATGACATGGTCAAAGATATAAAAGTAATCTTTGGAAAGGGTCCTGGCGCACAATCTGTTCCAAATGACGCTGACAACCACGTAGCCATGTGGAAGAAGAAATCTATATTCTGGGAACTACCCTATTGGAAATTCCTAGAGGTTCGCTCTGCGATCGACGTGATGCACGTGACGAAAAATATTTGCGTGAACCTGCTAAACTTATTGGGCGTGTATGGGAAGAAGTCGAGAGATACACCAAAAGCACGGCTGCACCACCAACGTATGCACGAACGAGACGACCTGATGAATCCAGAGAATTTCAAAGGTCCTGCCAGCTACGCTCTTACCAAGGAAGAGAAGGAGATCTTTTTCCAAGTCCTGAGTAGTATCAAGGTCCCGTCTGGCTACTCGTCGAACATAAAAGGATTACTAAACCTGGAAGAGAAAAAGTTCCAAAACCTTAAGTCTCATGACTGCCACGTGATCATGACCCAGTTACTTCCGATTGCATTGAGGGGGCTTCTGCCAGAAAACGTGCGAGTACCCATTGTGAAGCTATGTGCATTCCTCAATGCAATTTCTCAGAAGGCAATCGATCCAGCAACTCTACCAAGTTTACAGAAGGACGTGGTCCAATGTCTTGTCAGCTTCGAGTTGGTGTTCCCACCAACCTTTTTCAATATTATGACGCACCTCATAGTTCACCTAGTCCAAGAGATTTCCGTTCTCGGTCCTGTATTCTTACACAATATGTTCCCCTTTGAGAGGTTCATGGGAGTCTTGAAGAATTATGTTAGAAACCGTGCTAGACCAGAAGGAAGCATGGTCAAGGGCTATGGAACAGAGGAGGTCATTGAGTTTTGTGTTGACTTTATTCCTGACCTGAACCCGATCGGGGTTCCTCAGTCGCGCCATGAGGGGAGACTGCGTGGAAAAGGCACACTAGGAAAGAAATCAACAACATGTATGGACGAGCAATCTTTCAGTCAAGCACACTACACAGTTCTAGTTAATTCCAGGTTGGCGGCTCCATATATCCAGGAACACACGGATATTTTACGCTCGGAATATCCGGAGCAACCTGAAGATTTCATTGCTAAAGAACACGCGAAGACTTTCGGAGGTTGGTTGCAAAGACGTCTGATTAATGACAACATTGTTGAAGATGAGCTATACTTGTTGGCCAAGCAACCATCTTCGACTGTATTGACCTTTAAAGGGTACGAGATAAATGGTAACATATTTTACACGGCAGAACAAGATAAAAAGAGCACCAACCAAAACAGTGGCGTCCGGTTTGATGCAAAAGACGACAACGGGCAAAGGGTCACATACTATGGTTACATAGAGCAGATATGGGAACTTGACTACGGACCTTCCTTTAAGGTCCCTTTGTTCTGGTGCAAATGGTTCAACCTGTCAGGCGTGAAGGTAGACCCGAAGTACGGAATGACAACAGTGGATCAGAAGAATCTTGGGTACGGCAATGATCAATTCGTCCTAGCCAATGATGTGGCTCAGGTTTTCTATGTGAAGGACATGTCTAGCAGACCGAGAAAAACAAAAGATAAGGAAACGAATACATCAGACGATGAGCCAAGGCGCCACATAGTTCTTTCAGGGAAAAGAAACATCGTGGGAGTCGAGGACAAGACAGACATGTCAGAAGATTACATTAAATTTGATGAAATTCCTCCCTTCAAAGTCAAAGATGATCCTAGCATTCAGTTAAATGATGAAGATGTTCCATGGTTACGGCGCAATCTGAAGAAAGGCAAGAAGAAAAATAGAAACGGATCGTCCCTTTAATAAAGGCAAGAAGAAAAATAGAAACGGATCGTCCCTTTAGTACCGGTTGGGGACACCAACCGGGACTAAATGGGTTAGGGTTTCGTTTGGACCAATCAGATAGAATCACACGGATCGTGTGTTTGTTTCAACCGCTTGTGAGTCGTTGGATCCGGGTGTGTTTCTTTCCAGCTGTTGTGAGCCGTTCGATCAGGGCTACGGTGTGTTTCTTTCGAGCTGTTGTGAGCCGTTGGATGAGATGTTTCTTAACCGTTGGATCAAAACCCTAGCTCAACACTTTGTGAGCCAGAGGACCCTATATATAGCCCAGCTTCATACACCGTTCAGTTCATCTCTCCCAAATACAAAACATCCGGATTCGCCAGCATACGCCCCGCGGTGCATTTGGTATGCATATATGCACTCAGTAGCCACTGCGGGGTTGTATACTGGCGATACCGTTTGTTTTGTTCTAGACCCTCCTTTAAGGTTTGATACATCATATACTCAGTTCATCGAGCAAATACAAAACATCCGGATTCGCCATCATACGTCCGACCGTGCATTTGGTATGCATATATGCACCCAGTAGCCACGGTCGGGCTGTATGATGGTGATACCGTCTGTTTTGTTCCACACCCCCCTTAAGGTTTGATACATCATATACTCAGTTCATCGAGCAAATACAAAACATCCGGATTCGCCGTCATACGTCCAGCCGTGCATTTGGTATGCATATATGCACCCAGTAGCTAGCCACGGTTGGGCTGTATGACGGCGATACCGTTTGTTTTGTTCTACACCACCCTTTAAGGTTTGATACATCATATATTCAGTTCATCGAGCAAATACAAAACATCCGGATTCGCCATCATACGTCCAGCCGTGCATTTGGTATGCATATATGTACCCAGTAGCCATTTGGCCCTCATTACCCACCCTAACTTACCACAGGCGCATAGAATACAATATGCGCCTGGGGTAACATTAGTACAGGCGCATATTCGCATAGACAAAATATGCGCCTGGGCTAAGATCTATACCACAGGCGCATAGTGTATAATGTGCGCCTGGGGTAAGTGATCAGATTACATTAAATTTGATGAAATTCCTCCCTTCAAAGTCAAAGATGATCCTAGCATTCAGTTAAATGATGAAGATGTTCCATGGTTACGGCGCAATCAGAAGAAAGACAAGAAGAAAAATAGAAACGGATCGTCCCTTTAGTACCGGTTGGGGACACCAACCGGGACTAAATGGGTTAGGGTTTCGTTTGGACCAATCAGATAGAATTACACGGATCGTGTGTTTGTTTCAACCGCTTGTGAGTCGTTGGATCCGGGGTGTGTTTCTTTCCAGCTGTTGTGAGCCGTTCGATCAGGGCTACGGTGTGTTTCTTTCGAACTGTTGTGAGCCGTTGGATGAGATGTTTCTTAACCGTTGGATCAAAACCCTAGCTCAACACTCTGTGAGCCAGAGGACCCTATATATGCACCCGCGCCTCGAGCGCTTCTTCTCCATCCCTCTGCACCGTCGCGCTTCCACCATGCCTCCGAGGAGGAACAGCACCACCGGTTTCCGCGGCGTCCGAGCACGGCAGAACGGAATGTTCAGCGCAGATATCCGTTGGGGGGACGACCGCATCCCCCTCGGCACCTTTGCGACGGCGGTAGAGGCAGCCCGCGCCTGGGACGCGGCGGCCTGGCGCCTCAACCGCCCGCGGTCGCTGATGAACTTCAACGACTGCCACACAGTCTGGGAAGCGGAGGCCAGGGCGACGAAGCCACAGATCATCACTGCCGCCGACCACCTCCACCTCCGCCACCGCGCGTTTCAGGGCCTAGTCGACGCTAGGGAAGACCGCGTCGTCCGCGACTATTACCGGAACAACCCGGGGGAGGAGAGCGCCGACGAGGAGCTCTGGCAGACCCGCGCGGGTCAGCGGGCGGAGCGCCGCCTCGAACGGCACCTCGCGTTGGATGAGGCTCGGGAGGTGAGGACGAGGGCGCTGCAAGAGCTTCGTCGGGCCGACCGCGCCGGCGAAGTCTGGGCCTCCGACGATCCGAGGTGGGGGCCTATCTCGGACATACCATCATGCACCTCCGATGATGACGAGGAGGTCACCGACGAGTTCGGCGACGATGATGACCCGGAGGAGGTCACCGACGAGTTCCCCGACGACGACGGCGAGGAGTAGTATTCGTCTGTTTTCCCTTTTTAATAAAAGGATTTGTATTCCGGCGACACTGCGATCGCTAAATCAATCTGTATGGTATCTCGCTAAATCAATCTATATATATGTATCCACGATATATATGCTCGATGTATCACTTGCGCTCTCACTTCTCGTTGCCTTACTCATTACCCACCCTAACTTACCACAGGCGCATAAACAGCAAAATGCGTCTAGGGTAATTTTACCGCAGGCGCACAGTAAAGACATGCGCCTGGGAGAAGAGATTTACCGCAGGCGCATTGTGTGCAAAGTGCGCCTGGGGTAAGTGATCACATATACAGAAACAGTAGTTTTTCTGTTTTGTTTTCTTGATGTGTTTTTGTTTGTTTGTTTTGAAATGTGTGTTTGACATAATATAGAAATAGTATAGCTAGGAATTAATATAGAAATAATATCCATTACATAATAATATATACATTACATGATAATATATCCATTACATACTAATATATCCATTACATGCATATATCGAACACAAGATGCGGTACACAAACAACATCTATGGACCCGTCGAGTAGAAGCGGAACAACTCGTAGGAGACGTATGCATCTATGGCTGCATACGTGATGTTGGTCCAGTCCAGTGGGTTCTTCGCCCACAACCAGTGATTCTTCGAGGGGAAATCAGTCTTCATGGTTTCGTAGCCCCCGTGGAGGAAGAAAGTTGCCATGAGAGCCATCCCGGTCTTCGGCCTGTTCAAATCAGCAAAATGGATAAGATCCTGAAGATCAATGTAGTGATCTTCAGGTATCACAATACCCAAACGCATCAACTTCGGACGGTCTTGCGTGTTGTCAACGCTGCAAAAGTCATACCCCTTGTTGACAAGAAAATCAACAAGTGCCGGAGAATGCTTTGAACTACTGCAACAACAAAAATTTGATACGTGTACGTGTTAGATATATGGCAGCACATGTATTCTTCACATGCAACAAACAAATCGAAGATGCAAGATTGTACGTGTGCGTTACCTTGACCATTGGAAGACCAAAACGGCCTCCTTGAATGCAATCTGGATGACTGCAACATTCCGTTGATCCGCCGTATACTCTAAATCAAGCCCGAAAAACCGGTGTTCTTCGGGAGAGGAGAAATACAGATTGGTCAAATACCCAAGAGCACCGGGGATCTCCTCGCAATTGTTGGTGTAGAACACGTCGAGAATTTTGCCGCATGGTGTGGGCACATCATATCTCTTAGAAATTTCAGCCATGGTGCTTAGTGGAAGAAGATGAAGAGAGGAAGAAGAAAAGACAGAGGAAGAAGAGAAGAAACTAACAGAGAGACTCGCGATCGCGCACTGTAGCAATAAACCGCCGCGCGCGGGAGGCGGGCGGTTTGTATTAAGACCTTTAGCACCGGTTGCTAACACAAACCGGTGCTAAAGGCCTGTAGTGGGCGCGCAGTCTGGGTGTGGCCCCAGCTACAGGCCTTTAGCACCGGTTCGTGTTAGCAACCGGTGCTAAAGACCCTTTCGCACCGGTTGCTAACACGAACCGGTGCTAAAGGCCTGTAGGGCGGCGATATCTCCACACTTCTGAAAAATTTGGCTCATTTCTTTCGCGCGCGCGTCTTCTTCTCTACCACGGCGAAGCCCTGCTCCGCCTCGTCGCCGTCGCCGTCTGCCTCCGCGTCCTCGGTCCGCCGCGCCTCCGTCGCCGTCTGCCTCCGCGCGGCCCCGCGTCCGTCGCCGTCGTCGTCGATCCCCCGCGCGGCCCCGCGTCCGTCGCCTCCGCGGTGGCCGTCCGTCCGCCTCCGTCGCGCCGTCCGCCTCCGCGTCGCGCCGTCGCGCCGTCCGCCTCCGTCGCGCGTCCGTCTCTCCTCCGCCTCCGCCGCCCCGCCTCTCGCCCCTCGATCGCCGTCGCCCCGTCGCCGGCCACGTACGGTAAGTGTTAGAGTTTAGTTCTATTTCTTTTTTTTTCAATTTTGTTTTAGTGTCGTTTTTTTAGAGTTATTAGTTAGATTGTTTAGTGTTAGATTGTTTTTAGAGTTAGTGTTAGTGTTAGAAATTTTTAGATTTAATTAGTGTTAGATTTTTTTAGAGTTATTAGTGTTAGTGTTAGAATTTAGTGTTAGAAATTTTTAGAGTTAGTGTTAGATTTTTTTTAGTGCTTTATTTTGTTTTTTTTCAATTTTGTTTTACTGTTACAATTTTTAGAGTTAGTGTTAGTGTTTAGTGTTAGAAATTTTTAGATTTAGTGTTAGATTGTTTTTAGAGTTAGTGTTAGTGTTAGAAATTTTTAGATTTAGTGTTAGATTTTTTTAGAGTTATTAGTGCTAGTGTTAGAATTTAGTGTTAGAAATTTTTAGAGTTAGTGTTAGATTTTTCTAGTGCTTTATTTTGTTTTTACAATTTTGTTTAGTGTTAGAATTTTTCTGTTAGAATGTTGTGTTAGAAAATTTCACTAAGTTAGTGTTAGAAAATTTCAGAAAGTTAGAATATATATATAATTTAAGTAAGTTAAATTTTTTCACTAAGTTACCATATTGTTCCTGTTTAACTTTCATCTTATTTCTGTTTTATTTCTCAATATACTATTTTTTACTAAGTTAGAAACACTAAAGGTATTTTACTTAATTATGGAATATTTACTTAGTCCGGGCAGGTTTTTAGTTCATGTCTTTGTTGGACCCGCCGGGGGATGTCCGGGACTGGGCCCCGCCAGGCTGGCATTGGGAGCTCCTTAGTACCGGGGCACGCGGCTTGGTGAGAAATCCGGGTGACGTGGTCGACCCGGATATTCTTTGGTGGCCATCGCGTGGGCCACGCTCGGTGCGGAGAGAGCCGGCCCCTGAGGAGGTGGTACAACAGCGTATCAGGGAGGAGGACGAGCACGTCCGTCGCTACATGTACTTGCTCGATAGGCAGTATAGGCAGTATAGCAGCAGTTGGTCGATTATTCGGAGGGTTCCTTACCACGTGAGCTATGACCCTGTGAGGGTTCCTTATCTATGGATGCGTAGCACCCGTGACTCAGCACCCCGCGGCTTAGGACCCGGTCGGAGTTAATTATTTTGAGAGATGTCACGAGACTATGTATAAGTGATATTATTCGATCGTGATGTATTAGGGTTAAAAAAAATCAACCCGAGCTATGTAACTCTTGGTGTGTGTCAAGAACTATTATTTCATTAATATGTCCAGAACTATTATTTTATTACTGTCCGATGAAATAATTTCGCCAAGTGCCCGATGAAAATTTCTCTAAGTGTTCTTCATTTTATAAATTTTACTAGCAGGTGTTGAGCTATGGATCCCCAAGAACCTGCACATGATCCGCACGCCGATCAGCTCGCGGGAATGGGTGAGGCGGAGAAGGAAAGATACATGCGCGAGATGATTTTTAATAATGCAACGGCCATATATCGTGATGACGACGATGGACAGGCGTTTAGCAATCAATTTTTGAACGACTCCGGTGACGGAGATGAGAATATAGAAGATGTAGTAGATGATGACGACGACAACGTCGAGGATGAAGAAGTGCCCTCCAGAACAAACTCTGCGAATGTATATCTCAAGTCACTGTTCACGCAACAATTAATTTGTATTGCACTTACTAACGAATCATTATTTTCCCATTTAGGCGCCCTCCGGAACAGCTAGCGCAAGTACTGAGACAAAGTCGAAACGAGGCCCGGCCGCAAGGTTGAAAGATACCGCAATCTACCCGATCGATACAGTTGCTGCTGATGGCAAACCACTCCAGCCCCCAGAAACTTATCGCAAACTCGTAAATCAGTGCGGAGTTATTGTAAGAGATCTGGTCCCGATCAACTTAATAGAATGGAATCAGCCGAAGACCGGGGCCAACGTTGGAGCTAGTTATGTCGATGAAAGATTGAAAAAAATTCTTTGCGAAACGCTATGGCTAAATTTCAGCGTAGCGGAAGATAAGAAGAAGAAAGTCGAGAAGTGGGCTTTGAAGAAGATGGCCATACAATTCCAGAGGTGGAAGAAAGAACTGTGGAAGAAATATAAGGAAAAAGATCCAGTTTTCACTGGGAACCTAGTGAAGATAAGCGACGCTTGGGATGAATTTAAGGCGTACAAGAAATCGGGTGTCTTTGCATCCCGATCGGCCAAAAATTCGGAGAATGCGAAGAAGAAGCAATATCACCATATTTTGGGGTCAGGTGGCTACAGGACTGCCCTGCCTAGGTGGCGAAGCTATGAAAATGCGCTTCTGAAAAGAGGTATCATTCCACAGACACATGACTGGCCCGATAGGTCCAAGTTCTGGTTGTTCGCGCATGGAGCAACGTTGGATCCTGAGACTGGGATGATTGTTTCTCAGGGACCATGGTCGGCGAAAATAACAACAGTCGTAGCACAGATAGAGAAGGCAATAGAAGATGTTCGAAAAGGAACTTTTGTTCCCGATAGAGAGAACGACGAGCTGACGAGGGCACTCGGGAACCCCGAAAAGTGGGGACGAACACGAGGCTTTGGAGCGGATACCCCGTGGAGAGATGGGTTTGCAGCGGACATTGCCACTTACAGAAGCCGTGATAGAAGCAAGAAAAAGGCGAGTGAACGGTTATCGACATTAGAACAAAAGGTGGAATTTCTCATGAAGAAAGGGGGACACCCTTTACCTGACACTGAAGAGGAGGTAGAACATCGTCCTGCTTCCGATCAGCTGCAAATAGAAGACGATCATGCCGTCCCATCTCAGCATAGAAGCAGCGTGGGTTCCACGCACCTGCAGCTGGAAGACGGTCGTGCAGTCGAACCGTCGGCGCCTCACTACCCCGTGGATGATATCACGGAGAAGACAAACTGTGAGATACACATGCCAATGGGGAACATAACCTTTAGGGTGGCGTCAGGCTATGCTTTACCGAATCAACCTGGAGCAACCTACCATGGTGGTCAGATTCCAGCATCCCATGCTCGTGTAGGGTTGTCAACAATTACGCCGGGGTGCCAGTCAATTGAGCTCAGTATTCCTGGAGGTGAAGGCGAGAAGACACTGGGAGAAATGGAGCTTGGTATCATCTTGTGGAATAAGAAACACATCGTGTTCCCTAACTCGGCGCCAAGGCCACCGACTCCTCCAGGTACGAATGCACCATACCTCCATCAATTACTGAATGTTGCACCACATGTAAGCTTATTTTTAATAGTTTTTTCACTTTCGTACAGAGAATGCACGACCTCCAAGTCCACCCCCCAACGAACCTCCAAGTCCACCCAACAACGAAGATTGGCCGGAGCCCGAGGCCGAGGGTCCATCGCCCGTGCACTCCCGTGAGCCGACGGATGCGCCCACTACGGGTACGACAAAGCGGAAGCTGCAGTTCAGAAGAAACGGGACTCCTCCCAAGAAGAGACCAAGGAAACCCAAGAAAGTCGAGAGTCCCCCGAAGTTACCAGGCTTGATGACTCAGGAGGAACTAAGCAATACAGTGAAAGCCAAAACCAAGGCATGGTTCGCACAGTTTCCCCATAAGGCCCCTCCAGACCAATGGAAGGAAACTCTGAAGAACATCCCAAAGTGGAAAATTGAGCGGACCATCGACAACTTATATTATCCTGCACCGCCGCCACCGCCGCCCCTTTCAGACTATGAACGGTACATTGAAAAGAAGCACGCCGCGGAGATGAAGCAGGCGGAGGAGATGAAGCAGGCGGAGCACCCGAAATGCGGGAAACAAGTTCCCCAGCTCGGACAACAAGAAGTACGGTCAGTTGCCCCGCTCAAGGTGTTATCTGACCAGGCTTCAGTGTCCGGTCCACGCATGGGCGACGCGGGTTACGCTATTGCTGATGTGGTATATACATACAAGCGCGGGCACCCTCTGGTCGAAAATCCTAGTGCTCTAACAACCCAACTACGGAGTTTACATGATTGGTACTTGGAGGCCGCAAGGCAGCAGAGAGACTGTATCATGGCGACAATTCAGGATCAACACTACTTCGGAGATTACGGTGTCGAGATTGGGTTCGATGATTTCTTCCAGATGTACAATCAACGTGCCCTCGACAAGTCTATCCTCAGCTGCTACTGTTTGTAAGTGATTTAATTGTGTAATTTAATTATTTAGTTAAGCTCGCGTTGATAGCCCGTATAATTATCACTCACGACATTCTTTTTGTACGCTACTATGCAGAATGAAGATTCGTGAATGCAGGCTGGCAGGAATCTGGGACTTTGGGTTCATTGACCCGTATTCGTATCATCAAAACACAGTAGAAGTGTTCAACAAGGATACACCGGATGATTTGCTAAGGTTTTTGAAGCGACAAAGTACCAAAAAAGAAATACTTTGGCCCTACGGATTCAAGTGAGTGTTACTGTCTTGTAGACATTCCATTTTGCTTACCTGATGTTAAGTGTAATTGATGAGTATGCATGACTGCGTGTGTACACGTGCGCAGCGGCCACTTCATATTGTTCATCATTAGAATCGATAAAGGACAAGTTGAAGTCTGGGACTCGTTAACCTGGGGCCCTGACACATGGAAGAGCGCGCGTCAGATGCTTCAAAAGTATATATATATATATATATCGACCTCTTTCGTTCATCGGGCTCTTTTTCGTTCATCCCCTCATATCAAGTAAGTAATAATTAACTCTTCTATCCATTTTTCTTTTGTCGCCCAGGGTTTGGCAAATGTTCATCAAGGAAGAACCCGGTAAATGGGCAGACAAGCTCAACTTTCAGATTAACAAAGTAAGTTACTACGTACCCTGATTTAAATACCATTACCATTCTCTTGATTATTATTAATTTGACTGAATTATGTTTCTCGTATATAGAAAGTCCCGCAACAACCACAGGGAACCGATTATTGTGGATACTACGTTTGCGAGTTCATTCACAGGACGATCAATGAGAAATCCCGTACTACCAGAACTCTACAGGTACGTAACCGGATCTTCACAACTTTATTTATGTTGCCATTAATTATGTTTAGTTTTGTTCATAACTTAATTGTTTTCATCTACTTCTTTTTCAAGATGGCACGAAAGCGGGCGCAGCTCAAACCAATCGACCGTTGCAAGGCTATTGCAGAGGAATTGGCAGGATTTCTTCTCACGCAAGTCGTAGCAGAAGACGGAGAATTTTTCCATATTATGAACCAATTATAGCTAGCTCCCTTCTCTATGCAAGTATACAACTATTCAAAACGAACTTCGGATTATGTAATTCTCCGTCGATTACTTCGTGTTACATGTATATATGTATATATGTACTACTATTTGGTGCATCAACATTTAACCGCAAACAGAAACGGAAACACTAAACGGAAACCCTGAAAATACGGAACACGCCCTAAACCCTAAACCCTAAATACGGAATTGAAAAAAAAAAAGAAAAAAAAAAACTTTAGTACCGGTTGGTGTTACCAACCGGTTCTAAAGGTCCTCCCCCTGCGCGCTATCTTCGGTGCCCACGTGGAGGCCTTTAGAACCGGTTGGTGACTGACCGGTTCTAAAGGGGGAGGGGCTTTAGTCCCGGATACGTAGCACCGGTTTTGTATCCGAGTCCAAAGGCTCTTACAAACCGGTGCTACTGGCCTGTTCTCTACTAGTGAGTTTGGCCTCCTTCTCGGCGAGGTGGCGCCACTCATCCTTCTTATCCTACGTCTCGCACGATGTGGCGACGTAGGTCAAAGAGGAATCCGTCGAACTCGTCGAGGCAGCAGAGACGCTTCTTGAGGTCTGCCTCCTCGTCGGCATGCGCATCAGCGCGCCCGCGAGGAGCTCCCCGCGTCGGCGCGCCGATTGCAGCCAGGAAAAAAAAATCTCCGGCGCGCGATAGAGGAGATGAGAAGGCGGCGGCGGCATGCCCAGGTTGGTCAAGCGGCACGCTGCTTACTTCCTCACCGCGTTAGATATGATGACTTTCTTTAGCTCTTCGTCAGAGAAGTCTCCGTCACCGTCCGAGCCTATTCCGTGCTCGCTTGACTCCCTCTTGGGCCATATCGCGGTGCGGCATTGCCATATGCCTGCTCGGTGGCGGTGGATTTCTCGTCGGCACGACAGATTTCTAGGTGGATTGCACGTCAAGGGCCACGGTGAGACACGGTATGTGAACCAAATCCAACAATGAGATTCCACGAATCCAGACCCCCGGATTGGCATCCGCGCCTTGTATATGTCACCTGGTCCATAGAGTGTGCCTAAAGATTAAAAAAAATTACGTGCCGACTAGAAATCCCGCTGTGGAAATATTTGATTTTGCAGCCAAAATATTTATTTTGGACCGAGAGTGAATTCTGGGCCCGAAATACGGAAAGCTGGAGCGAACGGGCCATCTCTCTCCTCTCGGAATTCTGGGTGGATGCATGTCATTGCCACACAAAACCCCAGATATTTGTTTTGTATGTGTACTGGATTGACCAGACCAGAGAGAGGATCATCGAGTGTAAATAAGTATTGAACGTCTTACTAATTTTAGGAGCATTCCTCTTTCCGGACCATGCCACTCTTCGCGCTGAGCTGATGGTGCCTTTTATGTTCTCGCTGTTGACACTTGATGATACCCAGCTGACTATGTTTTTGTAGTATTGTAGTGTTGTAATAATATTGGCTGTGTCAGAAATGGGAAAGCTTGGTCTGTACCTTTGAAAGGTGGATCGTGTTAATCTTTGAGATGGGTGGCTATAGTTGGTTAAGCATGTACTTTAGGCCACTTGTGTAATTAATTAGAGGAGAGTAAGTGTTTACATTATACTTGTAAGCTTGGGTGTAAGGGCACGTTTTAAGTAGCTCGGTTAATTGAGAAAGAATGGGATAAGGTAGCACACAGTCGCAGGAAGACCTAGTTTGAGCCCTGAAATTTAATCGTTCTACAGAAAGCGATCCATGCAAAAAAACAAAGCAATCCATGCAGGATGAATCGAATCGAACATGTGTATGCGTACGTGTGTATCATGTACTGGTAGTCAACCGGCATGTACTAGTAGCACACGCGCACGCACACATATGCAACTAGGTCACGAACTCAGCTTATCTGCAATACGTGGAATCTCGTTCGCTTTTACACAACGGACATGTGACACTAGCAAATATGGTAGCAAACACAAAACGAAATCGCCAAACCGTGTCTCCTCTTCCAAAACAAGGAAAAAACACCGTGCGATAAACCACACAGCTAGCCGTGAGAGCATCAAATCAAATATGGCAGGATTTCAACACCGATGACCTAGTGTTACCTGCCGCGCCAAGCCACCACAGATGCACTAGCCATCCCTCGTTAAATACCCAGATGCACAAATTCCAAGCTCGCACCCAGGATTTCAACACCAGAAAGAAAGTGATCGAGAGAATGGATCGGAGCATCAAGCCAAGACTCATGGACACAGCCATCTGGTCTTCGCTTCCCAGCGCTCTGCTCATGGTGATTGCCGGCTACCTCCTCGCCACCGGCGACGTCGACTACTACGTCGACATGCGGGCCGTCGTCCCTGGATGGCGCGCCGCCATGGACGACCCCAAGGACTACCCCACAGACCTCCGCTTCCTCCTCAAGCAGTGGGTCATGCTGGACGAGGAGCATGGCCGCACAACCACCTTGGACGGTCACCTCTTCCTCAACACTGTCACCGGCCGGTTCCTCCGCATCAAGCTCCCTGGCCTCGCCGACTATTGCAGCGTCATCAGCACCGGTGGCCTCCTCGTCCTCGCGAGCCGGAGGCCTCCACACACGGTATGTGTCGCCAACCCACTGACGGGTTCCTGCATCAAGTTTAGGGCGCCCATGCCTGATATGCTTCTCCGCACCACTACTGCCCACCTGCGGTTGGGTGGCGCTACTCCGACTCTAGTTCTGGAGCATCCATCGCGTGATATGGCGTACTTGGCCAGCCCATACGACGAGCAATTTTCCATGGCGAAGTACAACTCGCTCCACAAGGCACACGACACCTGGGGCATCACGGATGACACGCTGGATGATCAATTGAGCAGCATTATCGCCGCCAGGTCCTGGGGAAAGTACTATCGCTGCCACTTCCTCAAATCCGATGGAGAGATGTTGCTTGCTGTTGGTCGAAAACACCCAGACCGTGGCGTTGAGATCTTCAAGATGAACTTTCAGCAGAGGGAGATCGAGCCAATGGAAAGTATTGGAAGCCGTGCTCTCTTCCTCGGTGACAGGTGTGTGTCGGTTGATGCTCGTAAGTTCCTTTCCACTGACGGAAACCGCATCTTTTACCGTGCTAGAGACGAGCATGGTAGAAGGGACGGAATCTACATGTATGACCTCACAACTGCAAAGGAGGAGTTGATCACCACGGATCTTATTGAATTATTTGGATTTACCGGCAAACCGGTGCCTCCCTCCATCATTCAGCTACTCGTGAACTACTGCACCAACATCCCATGCATGGAACCAGCTACCGAATGAACATGGAGAAAGGCAATAGGTGCACAAGGGGAAGTAACTTATATGTTGAGCCTCCAGACACTACTGAGTCTATGTATGCCATGGCACTAGATTGGTTAATTTACAAGAAATGTTTCTAGTGCCATTTCTATTTTCAATTAATGTGTTGTTTGGTTTATCTGTATTGGTTCCAATATTTTTTCCATGTGAGTTGAAAGGATGTTAAACATCTTCATGAGTTGGGACTCTTATCTACCAGCCAATTTTCTGATATTTTAATCTAAATTATATGAAGTGTTTAGCAAGTGGTTATGTCGATCTCGAATAATATGCACCTGGTACACTCAATTTGATCTCGTCTGCAAAATAGCTACCAGCCCGTCAGTTTTAGATTAACTAGCACACTCCACATACAAATGGCCACTTTAAATACTTTTATACAGAAATAGTTGCTCAAAAAGTTCTCGCTTCAAGAGCTAATGGCAGAAGAAATTTATGCAAATCATAGGGAACTGTTGGACCGTGTCTAATTCAAATATGATTTGGGATACTATTGAAGGTGCACTAGTAGATACAAGTAAGCCGTGTTTGAACCGAACACATGTATCGTAGGCTTCTGTAATAAAAGAGCACCAAATATGTAACCGTAGGAGACACTGCATTCATGGAGGAGAGACCCAGCTACAAAATAAACGGGACTAAAGGCAAGCAGTGCACATGGGGAAGTAACATATATCTTGTGCCTCCGGAACACTATTTTTTCCATGTAGTCCATCGCACCATTTGGTCAACTTAAAACAATTGTATGTAGCGGCGTTTTCATTTCCAATTTGTGAGTTAGTCGACCATCTTCATGGATCCGCACATTTTCTATTCATTTGAGTTGAAGGTTGTTAAATAGCTTGTTGAGTTGAAGTTTACTCAATCATATTTATTTACAAGATTCTAATCTACGTGCTATGATGCTTATTAAGTGTGTGTGTGTGTCGGTCGCGGATCCTCTCCTCAGTGCAAATCACCTCCCGCGTTGATCTCATCTACAATATAATTAGCACCACGAGATTTTTTGATCGAACACATATTCTTGTACATTTGAAAATCCATGAAATTCCGAGTTTCTGACGCTCTGCGTCCGCCAAAGATTCATAAAAGAAACATGTAAACACAAAAATTAATTGATGACAAACTGCTATAAATATCCAATATTAAAATTTAAAATAGCCAGGAAATAACAAAACATGGTTTTTTGCTCGCAAGTTCAAAGTGATAAAATCATACCGACGGTATATAGTGGAATGACACAATTAAGAATGGGGGAATTCTGGTAAAAAAGGCTCTATATTTGTGCATGACTTCCATCACACAAAGTCAAAGGAATAAAAATTTGCCTTTAATTTCTGAAACGTATAGCTAACACATGAAATCCAATACTATATATGACAGATCGATGTAGAGTTTTTTTTATCTCAGAGTTGCCTATTTATATATACCACTGCTGGATCAGGAGAAATTTTGAGATATTCGAATGTTGATTAACAGCTACGATAATCCGTGTACATGGATTCACCATTTCAGCCTTTTTACCTGTTGAATACTCAAAACTGGGTGTCACGAATTAGCAAATGACAACCAATTTTTAAAAGGTGTTATTTTGACATTTTTTCATAAACCTAGCTATTATTATAACATATTTTCATAATATTACTATATTAATTTTTGTTAAAATATTCTTTCAAATGAAAAAAATAAACGCTATACATTTAAGATGGTGAGAATTTCTAAAACGTAATGCATCTTCTTAAATGGTTGGGTCATCATTTTCTTTTGAATATCAAAGATCCATATAGGAAAAGTAAATAATACATATAGAGATACGCCTAGGCAAGTGAAATTATCCAAAGAGCAGAGACAAACCTTTATATGTCGTAAAAAAAACCCTACAAAAGCATGTATACATATGAGTACCATGATTTTCTCTCATTATAAAAGCATGGCCCATATACAACTCCGCCTTCTAACTGGAAAGGTTTCCATAAGGTGTTGGCACTTATTGTTGAATCTCTATTTTATGTTGTCTGTAAGTATTAATATTACTATAGGCATGTTTTTGTCTTGTTGATTGTAAGTGTTTATTGGTTGTTCATTGTCACTTTAATTCTAGGCTAAGATTTAATAAGGTAAATAAAAATGTTCAACATATGGAAATCCTAGAAGAGAACACCACAACAGACAAGGTTGAAAACGCCCATCGCCACAGACCTATCTCATGTTGGAAGGAACATCAAAATGGAGGTGCGACTGTGTGCACTTGGTTTTTCTAAAACTTAAAACTGTGGGAAGGGGTATATGTAATATGCTTATAAAATACGATGATAAATATTGCATATGCACATCTATTTTTTTAAATTATATGAAATTTAAATACATCATGATGGATTTGTAGTATGACATTGCCTTCGGGAGCTCCACAGATAGACCCATATTTAGGTGAACCCTCGGCATGGCACTAAATAGGTACCAATGTGAACTTTATACCACGGCCATTTCACATGTAACCTTTTATATACTATTTTTTAGTTTGTTTTTTGGCTGAAGCCAAAAATAGAACAATATGGATGCTTTTTAAGAACTTTTTTTTATTTACTGAAGCCCATATATTAAATATAGTATCGAGCGATATTTTTAATCCTTAATGTTTTTTATTTTTAACGAAATACGGTGGGCCGATGAATTATATAGTATTGATAAAATTTTACTCTCTCTTGCATGTGTTGGCCGCCACCCCACCTACCCTTTAGTGGGAGAGTGTGCATCACCTTGCGCCCCAATCCCCAAAACCTAGTCTTGGTTAACGTGGGTCCCACCAACATGACCAATGTCCCGTGGGTGACTCGAACTCGAGTTACCTTAAGCCGGATCGAATCCGCCTTCTGCTCCGCACTCTTAAGTATGTGACCCGTAAGCGTATTGTTAATATGGACCACTAGTGGAGAACGGGGCTTTTGCTATGTGGTGAGCACCCCTTTCTCCCTGGCTCGGCCTCTACCCTGTGCAAAAGGCTACATAGGTGGGGCTGGGGCGAGCAAGGCACGTCGTGGGGGGTCTTTTTCCCCAGTTGGAGCCACCAACCGGGGTAAAAGGCCCGCAATACCTTTTACCCCGGTTGATCGCCCTGGTAAACATTGTTGAAAAATATATAGGTTTTTAAAAGGATGGTAATTTTCATTCATCGCCCTTAATAACAATGTTGAAAAATATATAGGTTTTTAAAAGATTGGTAATTTCATTCACCACCCCTGCTAATATTCACCACACACATTTTAGGTTGGTGATTTTCATACATCACACTTGATAACATTCATATAAAGTTTTTAGGTTGGTGGTTTTCATACATGACACTTGATAATATTTCTTGAAAAGTTTTTACTTTCGTAGTTTTCATTCATCACCCTTGATAAATATTCTCAAGAAAGGTTTTTAGATTGGTAATTTTGATTCATCGCGCTTGATAACATTCTTGATAGGTTTTTAGGTAGGTAATTTTCATACATCACACATGATAACCTTTAAAAAAGGATTTTAGGTTAGTGATTTTGATCCATCACACTTGATAACATTCTAAAAAAAGGTTCTTAGGTTGGTAATTGTCATTCATCACACTTGATATCATTCTCAAAAAAGGTTTTTAGGTTGGTAACTGTCATTCATCACACTTGATAACATCCTTGATACGTTTTTAGGTTGGTGATTTCCATCCATGACACTTGATAAATATTCTTGTAATGATTTTAGGTTGGTGATTTCCATTCATCACGCTTCATAACATTCTCAAAAAAATAGGTTTTTAGGTTGGTAGTTTTCATACATCACACTTGATAATATTCTTGAAAAGTTTTTACTTTGGTAGTTTTCCATTCATCACACTTGATAACATTCTTAAAAAAAATTGGTTGGTAATTTTAATTCATCACATTTGATAATCTTTTGAAGAAGGTTTTTAGTTTGGTAATTTTTATTAATCCCTCTTCATAAAATTATTAAAAATGGTTTTTAGGTTGGTGATTTCCATTTATCGCACTTGATAACATTCTTAAAATATTTTAAGGTTGGTAATTTTAAAAAACATCCCAATTGATAACATTTTAAAAAGTTTTTAGTTTGATAATTTTAATTCATCACGCTTGATAACCTTTTGAAGAATGTATTTAGGTTGGTAATTTTTATTAATCCCCCTTCATAACATTCTTAAAAGATTTTTAGGTTGGTGATTTCCATTCATCAGACTTCATAACATTCTTAAAAAAGGTTTTTAGGTTGGTAATTTTAACTCATCGCACTTGATAACATTCTTAAAAGTTTTTAGGTTGGAAATTTGCATACATCCGAGTTGATAACATTCTTAAAAGGTTTTTAGGTTGGTGATTTCCATTCATCACACTTGATAACATTCTTATGGAGGGCACGGGTACCAGGCTTCGTAGATGGCGTGCGCCCGGTGTTTGAGGAGAGAACAGCGGGGGAAGCCGTTTTCGGTAAGGGGATCCATGGCAGCAAAGGGGAGCGTCGATGCGAGAGGCAGAGAGCGGCGAGGGGAGAGGCAGAGCGCGGCGAGAGGAGAGTGTGCACAACGAGAGCGGCGGGGGCGGCATTTAGACCCGGCGGGGCATCCCGAAAGGCTGCCCACGCATTAACACCGGCGCTCGCGTGGGGAGACGCGCGGCCCCCTCGTGGGCGACAGGACTGGGCGAAGAGAGCTCGCCGCAGGACTGGGCGAAGCGATGGCTCGCTGCGGCACCTTTGCTTCTGCGCCGTCTCGGGAGAAGACGAAGACCGGGCGCCGCTTTGACTGCACGCCGTCTCACTGACGGGGAGAGCCCGTGGACACCACGCGGTCGTTTCTTCTTGTCCGGCGCCCCCACGGGAGCCCCTGAGGGACAGGGTTGGGCTGGGTTTGCCAGATGGGAACAAGGGGGCGTCCGAACGGGAAGGCCCCATGGGGGCGCGACTGGGCGCGTTCGGGGCCGTCTGGACGGGAAGAGGCCATGGGGGTGTGTTTGGGGGGGCGCGACTGGAGATGCTCTAATAAAAATTTGCCAAATACCTAGCACATAGGTTATCGAGCTAAAGAACTAGCAGTGAAGTTACCAATCAAATATAAGTTCCCATATTCATACTAGTAGGAAGTGGTAGTTATATTTTTTTTCCTGTTTCTTATACTAGTAGAAAGTGTGTTTTTTTCTTGTCACAACCCGATAGTGTTTTCGTTGAAAATCCACTGACCCGATAAAGGAATTGAAACTAAGACATAATAAAAATGATTTTTTTAGAAGAAATACTTATTTCCATAAAAAAAGGGAACATAAAACTTGAATGTGAACTTTTAGGTTTCGTTAAAAAAAATTATTGTACATTTTTTTGTAACTCCAGGGATAAAAAAAAACTAAGAAAAATAGCGCAGGAGGAAACAACGGAGGGGAATAACAATGAACATAAGGTAATAGCTGGCACGCGGAAGGAAATGAATCGTTCAAGCGCTAAAAGAAAAAAAAAGGAACACGTCTGTGTTTCACGGCCGCTGTCGTACGCCGTGTGCGGCCGAGTACAGAAATGCCTCGGAGCCAGGAGGACCGGCACGCGATGACGCGGACAAAAGCCCGGGTGCCCGCGGTGGGGCGATCACGACGAAACATAGTTGGAAGTGACTTTTTTCTATCTTCCACCCTTTTTTTCTTTGGCCTAAAAAAACACTAGCCCAAAAAGGGAATTAATATTGTACGCTTTTTTTCTTTATGTAAAATGACAACTACAGGAAAAAAAAATCTCACCGTAAAAAGTGTAGCCGAATTAAAGGGAATAGGCTACTGAAAAAACTGCGTACAATTAAAGGGAATAGGCTACTGAACAAATACCTGTGCGTAAAGAAAAAAGCTACACGACGAAACACGGGTGTGAGTTGAACGTATAGGAGCGGCCCATCGCGGCGGCACATGCATGCACGGCTGCAAGTGAAGGACAAGGACGAGTGCAACGCACCGTGAGAGGGAAAAAAAAGGGACAGCAGAGGTCTCGACCGAGCGAGCGCTCGCGCGCGCGCGTAAAAGCGATTTCGTGGAATCTCGTTCGCTTTTACACAACGGACATGTGACACTAGCAAATATGGTAGCAAACACAAAACGAAATCGCCAAACCGTGTCTCCTCTTCCAAAACAAGAAAAAAACACGGTGCGATAAACCACACAGCTAGCCGTGAGAGCATCAAATCAAATATGGCAGGATTTCAACACCGATGACCTAGTGTTACCTGCCGCGCCAAGCCACCACAGATGCACTAGCCATCCCTCCTTAAATACCCAGATGCACAAATTCCAAGCTCGCACCCAGGATTTCAACACCAGAAAGAAAGTGATCGATAGAATGGATCGGAGCATCAAGCCAAGATTCATGGACACAACCATCTGGTCTTCGCTTCCCAGCGCTCTGCTCATGGTGATCGCTGGCTACGTCCTCGCCACCGGCGACGTCGACTACTACGTCGACATGCGGGCCGTCATCCCTGGATGGCGCGCCGCCATGGACGACCCCAAGGACTACCCCACAGACCTCCGCTTTCTCCTCAAGCAGTGGGTCATGCTGGACGAGGAGCATGGCCGCACAACCACCTTGGCCGGTCACCTCTTCCTCAACACTGTCACCGGCCGGTTCCTCCGCATCAAGCTCCCTGGCCTCGCCGACTATTGCAGCGTCATCAGCACCGGTGGCCTCCTCGTCCTGGCGAGCCGGAGGCCTCCACACACGGTATGTGTCGCCAACCCACTAACGGGTTCCTGCATCAAGTTTAGGACGCCCATGCCTGATATGCTTCTCCGCACCACTACTGCCCACCTGCGGTTGGGTGGCGCTACTCCGACTCTAGTTCTGGAGCATCCATCGCGTGATATGGCGTACTTGGCCAGCCCATACGACGAGCAATTTTCCATGGCGAAGTACAACTCGCTCCACAAGGCACACGACACCTGGGGCATCACGGATGACACGCTGGATGATCAATTGAGCAGCATTATCGCCGCCAGGTCCTGGGGAAAGTACTATCGCTGCCACTTCCTCAAATCAGATGGAGAGATGTTGCTTGCTGTTGGTCGAAAACACCCAGACCGTGGCGTTGAGATCTTCAAGATGAACTTTCAGCAGAGGGAGATCGAGCCAATGGAAAGTATTGGAAGCCGTGCTCTCTTCCTCGGTGACAGGTGCGTGTCGGTTGATGCTCGTAAGTTCCTTTCCACTGACGGAAACCGCATCTTTTACCGTGCTAGAGACGAGCATGGTAGAAGGGACGGAATCTACATGTATGACCTCACAACTGCAAAGGAGGAGTTGATCACCACGGATCTTATTGAATTATTTGGATTTACCGGCAAACCGGTGCCTCCCTCCATCATTCAGCTACTCGTGAACTACTGCACCAACATCCCATGCATGGAACCAGCTACCGAATGAACATGGAGAAAGGCAATAGGTGCACAAGGGGAAGTAACTTATATGTTGAGCCTCCAGACACTACTGAGTCTATGTATGCCATGGCACTAGATTGGTTAATTTACAAGAAATGTTTCTAGTGCCATTTCTATTTTCAATTAATGTGTTGTTTGGTTTATCTGTATTGGTTCCAATATTTTTTCCATGTGAGTTGAAAGGATGTTAAACATCTTCATGAGTTGGGACTCTTATCTACCAGCCAATTTTCTGATATTTTAATCTAAATTATATGAAGTGTTTAGCAAGTGGTTATGTCGATCTCGAATAATATGCACCTGGTACACTCAATTTGATCTCGTCTGCAAAATAGCTACCAGCCCGTCAGTTTTAGATTAACTAGCACACTCCACATACAAATGGCCACTTTAAATACTTTTATACAGAAATAGTTGCTCAAAAAGTTCTCGCTTTAAGAGCTAATGGCAGAAGAAATTTATGCAAATCATAGGGAACTGTTGGACCGTGTCTAATTCAAATATGATTTGGGATACTATTGAAGGTGCACTAGTAGATACAAGTAAGCCGTGTTTGAACCGAACACATGTATCGTAGGCTTCTGTAATAAAAGAGCACCAAATATGTAACCGTAGGAGACACTCCATTCATGGAGGAGAGACCCAGCTACAAAATAAACGGGACTAAAGGCAAGCAGTGCACATGGGGAAGTAACATATATCTTGTGCCTCCGGAACACTATTTTGTCCATGTAGTCCATCGCACCATTTGGTCAACTTAAAACAATTGTATGTAGCGGCGTTTTCATTTCCAATTTGTGAGTTAGTCGACCATCTTCATGGATCCGCACATTTTCTATTCATTTGAGTTGAAGGTTGTTAAATAGCTTGTTGAGTTGAAGTTTACTCAATCATATTTATTTACAAGATTCTAATCTACGTGCTATGATGCTTATTAAGTGTGTGTGTGTGTCGGTCGCGGATCCTCTCCTCAGTGCAAATCACCTCCCGCGTTGATCTCATCTACAATATAATTAGCACCACGAGATTTTTTGATCGAACACATATTCTTGTACATTTGAAAATCCATGAAATTCTGAGTTTCTGACGCTCTGCGTCCGCCGAAGATTCATAAAAGAAACATGTAAACACAAAAATTAATTGATGACAAACTGCTATAAATATCCAATATTAAAATTTAAAATAGCCAGGAAATAACAAAACATGGTTTTTTGCTCGCAAGTTCAAAGTGATAAAATCATACCGACGGTATATCGTGGAATGACACAATTAAGAATGGGGGAATTCTGGTAAAAAAGGCTCTATATTTGTGCATGACTTCCATCACACAAAGTCAAAGGAATAAAAATTTGCCTTTAATTTCTGAAACGTATAGCTAACACATGAAATCCAATACTATATATGACAGATCGATGTAGAGTTTTTTTTATCTCAGAGTTGCCTATTTATATATACCACTGCTGGATCAGGAGAAATTTTGAGATATTCGAATGTTGATTAACAGCTACGATAATCCGTGTACATGGATTCACCATTTCAGCCTTTTTACCTGTTGAATACTCAAAACTGGGTGTCACGAATTAGCAAATGACAACCAATTTTTAAAAGGTGTTATTTTGACATTTTTTCATAAACCTAGCTATTATTATAACATATTTTCATAATATTACTATGTTAATTTTTGTTAAAATATTCTTTCAAAAGAAAAAAAATAAACGCTATACATTTAAGATGGTGAGAATTTCTAAAACGTAATGCATCTTCTTAAATGGTTGGGTCATCATTTTCTTTTGAATATCAAAGATCCATATAGGAAAAGTAAATAATACATATAGAGATACGCCTAGGCAAGTGAAATTATCCAAAGAGCAGAGACAAACCTTTATATGTCGTAAAAAAAACCCTACAAAAGCATGTATACATATGAGTACCATGATTTTCTCTCATTATAAAAGCATGGCCCATATACAACTCCGCCTTCTAACTGGAAAGGTTTCCATAAGGTGTTGGCACTTATTGTTGAATCTCTATTTTATGTTGTCTGTAAGTATTAATATTACTGTAGGCATGTTTTTGTCTTGTTGATTGTAAGTGTTTATTGGTTGTTCATTGTCACTTTAATTCTAGGCTAAGATTTAATAAGGTAAATAAAAATGTTCAACATATGGAAATCCTAGAAGAGAACACCACAACGGACAAGGTTGAAAACGCCCATCGCCACCGACCTATCTCATGTTGGAAGGAACATCAAAATGGAGGTGCGACTGTGTGCACTTGGTTTTTCTAAAACTTAAAACTGTGGGAAGGGGTATATGTAATATGCTTATAAAATACGATGATAAATATTGCATTTGCACATCTATTTTTTAAAATTATATGAAATTTAAATACATCATGATGGATTTGTAGTATGACATTGCCTTCGGGAGCTCCACAGATAGACCCATATTTAGGTGAACCCTCGGCATGGCACTAAATAGGTACCAATGTGAACTTTATACCACGGCCATTTCACATGTAACCTTTTATATACTATTTTGTAGTTTGTTTTTTGGCTGAAGCCAAAAATAGAACAATATGGATGCTTTTTAAGCACTTTTTTTTATTTACTGAAGCCCATATATTAAATATAGTATCGAGCGATATTTTTAATCCTTAATGTTTTTTATTTTTAACGAAATACGGTGGGCCGATGAATTATATAGTATTGATAAAATTTTACTCTCTCTTGCATGTGTTGGCCGCCACCCCACCTACCCTTTAGTGGGAGAGTGTGCATCACCTTGCGCCCCAATCCCCAAAACCTAGTCTTGGTTAACGTGGGTCCCACCAACATGACCAATGTCCCGTGGGTGACTCGAACTCGAGTTACCTTAAGCCGGATCGAATCCGCCTTCTGCTCCGCACTCTTAAGTATGTGACCCGTAAGCGTATTGTTAATATGGACCACTAGTGGAGAACGGGGCTTTTGCTATGTGGTGAGCACCCCTTTCTCCCTGGCTCGGCCTCTACCCTGTGCAAAAGGCTACATAGGTGGGGCTGGGGCGAGCAAGGCACGTCGTGGGGGGTCTTTTTCCCCAGTTGGAGCCACCAACCGGGGTAAAAGGCCCGCAATACCTTTTACCCCGGTTGATGGCTCCAACCGGGGCAAAAGACCCCCCCTCCCCGCCCCCCCCTCTCCCACACACACACTACATAAGCCCTACCAGCCCTCTCCTCTCCTCATGCCACTCAGTTTGGAGGACATCTAGTTGTGTGGTGTGTGCTCATTTGTTTTTCCCTCCTATGCACAAGAGGTGTTCGATGAAATTACCGGGAGCATAACGCCATCTCAGCTCGCAGAAAACAAACATGATTTAATTTGTCCGAGCCAAACTTAATCCTTCTTTCCTCCTCGGTCGAGGTACCAAATTAATCCTTTCATCTGTCGATGTACCATTGGTCATTTCTCTATTCACGGTGTTATGTAACAGTTCTTAATTAATAATCATATAATGCAGATGAACCGGCAATGGGTGTACGCTGACCGACGCTCTGTCGTGTTCATGAAAGGCATGGGTTATTTTCTCGAGGTGTCCCAGGCAAACAAGAGGAATAATTTTATGTGTTGTCCGTGTGCTGTATGTCGGAATCAGAAGGAACACTCTTCGCACAGAGTCATCCACTTCCACCTATTTCAGTTCGGTTTCATGTCCGGCTATAATTGTTGGACCAAGCACGGAGAAAGAGGAGTTATGATGGAATCCAACGAAGAAGAAGAGAACGATGACAACTTTCAAGTTATGTTCCCTGGATACGGTGCCAGTACTGGAATGGAATATAACAATGAAGTAGAAGCAGAAGACCGGGCACCAGATGAGCCCATCGATGATCTTGGCCATGCCATTACAGATGCAAAGACAAAAAGAGATATTTAAAAGGTGAGGGTGAAGTTCGACCAGATGTTAAAGGATCACAAAACATTGTTGTATCCAAATTGCGAAGATGGTCAGAAAAAGCTGGGCAGCACACTGAAATTGCTGCAATGGAAGGCCGAGAACGGTGTGACTGACAGCGGATTTACAAAGTTGCTGCAAAAAGTGAAGAAGCATCTTCCAAGAAACAATGAATTGTCTGGCAGTACATAGGATTAGACGTGGAGAAGATACATGCCTGCATTAATGGCTGCATCCTCTACCGTGGTGATAAGTACGATAATTTGGAACAATGCCCGGTATGCACTGCATTGCGGTATAAGATCGGACCTGACGATCCTGGCGATGTTGAGGGTGAGCGCCCCAGGAAGAGGGTTCCTGCAAAGGTGAGATGTGGTATGCTCTTATAATACCACGGTTGAAACATTTGTTCAAAAACAAAGAGCATGCCAAACTTTTGCGATGGCACATGGAAGATCGAAAGAAAGACGAGATGTTGAGACAGCCCGCTGATGGGTCGCGCTAGAGAAAAATCGAGAGAAAGTTCCCGCGCTTTGCAGGTGACGCAAGGAACATTGGTCTAAGTACAGATGGCATGAATCCATTTAGTGAGCAGAGCTGCAGCCATAGCACCTGGCATGTGACTCTATGTATATATAACCTTCCTCCTTGGTTGGGCATGAATAGGAAGTTCATTATGATGCCAGTGCTAATCCAAGGCCCGAGGCAGCCGGGCAACAAAATTGATGTGTACCTAAGGCCATTAGTCGATGAACTTTTACAGTTGTGGCGTGACGAAGGTGTACCTGTGTGGGACGAGCACGAACGAAAAGAATTTAACTTACGAGCGCTGTTGTTCGTAACCATCAACGTTTGGCCTGCTCTTACTAACATTTCTAGACATACAAAGAAGGGATACAATGCATGCACACACTGTTTAGATGACACCGAAAGTATATATTTGGATAAATGTAAGAAGGTTGTGTACCTCGGGTATCGTTGTTTTCTTCCGCGCAAGCATCCCTTAAGAAAAGCATGCAAACATTTCAATGGTGAAGCAGATACCCGTGAGACTCCTATCCTCTAACCTGGTGATGATGTATTTGGTATGATGAAGGATTTGAAAGTAATCTTTGGAAAGGATCCCGGAAGACAACCTGTTCCGAATGATGCTGACGGACACGCACCCATGTGGAAGAAGAAATCTATATTTTGGGATCTACCCTATTGGAAAATACTAGATGTCCGCTCTGGGATCGACGTGATGCACTTGACGAAGAAACTCTGCGTGAACCTGCTAGGCTTGTTTGGCTTGTATGTGAAGTCAAAAGATACATCTGAAGCACGGCAGGACCAGCGACACACGAAAGGACAAGACAGCAAGAATCCTGTGCGGTTTCAAGGTGGTCCTGCCAGCTACGCTCTTACCAAGGAAGAGAAGAAAATCTTTTTTGAAGCACTAAGTAGTATCAAGGTACCGTATGGCTTCTCGTCGAATATAAAGGGAATAATAAATGTTTGAGAGAAAAAATTCCAAAACCTGAAGTCTCATGACTGCCACGTGCTGATGACGCAATTGCTTCCGATTGCGTTGAGGGGGATTCTACCAGAAAATGTTCGAGTACCCATTGTTGAAGTTATGCGCATTCCTCAATGCTTTTGCAGAAGGTAATCAATCTAGAAAGTCTATCAGTGTTACAGACAAATGTGGTCCATTGTCTTGTTAGCTTCGAGTTGGTGTACCCACCATCCTTCTTCAATATTATGACGCACCTCCTAGTTCACCTAGTCAAAGAGATTACCATTCCCGGTCATGTGTTTCTACACAATATGTTCCCCCGTTGAGAGGTTTATGAGAGTATTTAAAAATATGTTCACAACCATGTTAGGCAAGAAGGGAGCATCTCCAAGGGTTATGGAACAGAGGAGGTCATTGAGTTTTGTCTTGACTTTCTTCCGGACCTTAAGTCGATTGGTGTGCCCGAATCGCGGCATGAGGGGACAATGAGTGGAAAAGGCACGCTAGGAAGGAAAGCAAAGATATTTATGGAGGTATATTCTTTCACTAAACCACACTACACGGTTCTACAAATGTCCACCTTTGTGGCTCCTTATATCGAGGAACACAACAATATTATACGGTCCAAAAACCCGGGGCTGTCTGAAGCCTTGATTAATGATGAACACATGGATAGTTTCAGCGCCAGGTCTACTTGTTGGCCAGGTCACCATCTTCGACTGTACTGACTTTACAAGGGTACGAAATAAATAGGAATACATTTTACACGATCGTACAAGATAAAAAGAGCACCAACTAAAATAGTGGTGTCCGTGTTGATGCAACCGGATACAATGGGAAAAAGGAGACATATTATGGTTACATAGAGGAGATATGGGAACTTGACTATGGACCTAATTTTAAGGTCCCTCTGTTTTGGTGCCAATGGGTCAAGATGACAGGAGTAAAGGTAGACCAGCAGTACGAAATGATAATTGTGGATCTCAACAATCCTGGGTACAGAAACGAACCATTCGTCCTAGCCAAAGATGCGGCTCAAGTTTTCTATATGAAGGACAAGTCTACCCAACCAAGGAAAAGAAAAGATAAGAATTCTAATACATCATGCGGTGAGCCGAAGCGCTGCATAGTTCTTTCAGGGAAAAGAAACATAGTGGGAGTGGAGGATAAGACAGAAATGTCAGAAGATTATAATAACTTTGAAGAAATTCCGCCCTTTATAGTGAAAACTGACCCAAGCATCGCGTTAAATAATGAATATGCTCCATGGCTACGACAGAAAAGTAAACAATGGCGGCACTAGTTGGGGATAACGTATTAAAGCTTCATGGTACATGTAATATTGCTAGACTAATGTGTAATAATGTATCAAACCTTCATGGTTCATGTATTTGGATTAGTCCACCTCTGTTTTCCATATGTTTTGTATCAAGTGCACTGTTGGGGATATGCAGGCGAATCTGAATGCTTTGTATACGGTTGATGAACTAGAGGATTTTTAGATATATAGAACAAAACATACGGTTTCTCCTTTATGCAGCCCGACTGTGGATCCTGATCAAGTGCCCGCATATCAAATGCACCGTCGGGCGTATGAAGGGGAATCTGAATGCTTTGTATACGGTCGATGAACTAGAGGATTTGTAGATATATAGAACAGAACACACAGTTTCTCCTTCATACAGCCCGACTGTGGCTCCTGATCAAGTGCCCGCATATCAAATGCACCGTCGGGCGTATGAAGTGGAATCTGAATGCTTTGTATACGGTTGATGAACTGGAGGATTTGTAGATATATAGAACAAAACACACGGTTTCTTCTTCATACAGCCCGACTGTGGCTCTTGGTCAAGTGCCCGCATATCAAATGCACCGTCGGGCGTATGAAGGGGAACCTGAATGCTTTGTATGGCAGATGAGTACCCACTGAGTGCCGAACATGTATGAGAGGTGGGTTATATATATAGCGATGATACAACAGTTCAGAACCCCAAAAAATAAACACACCGTTGATCAAACGGTTCATAAGCGCTCGACAGAAGCACACGACCTGTGTGATTCTTTCTAATTGGTCCAGACGAAACCCTAACCATTTAGTCCTGGTTGGTAAAATATGCCAGAATTAAAGGGTCTATTGCTTCTCACTATATATATGTATGCATCGCCATCACGAACTACTACTACCACAAGCTCACGCCGAAGCAGCGGAGGGATCCCCGTTGGATCAGGGGTGTGTTTTTTTCTAGCTCTTGTGAGCCGTTGGATCAGTGGCTCTCAAGTGATGAGGTTGCATATATGAGTTTAGATGTAATATGGCAATGTCGTACAAGCCTAAGTACATATATGGGGTGGAAAGCGCGGGAAGAAATATGGCGGGAAGAATAACCGCGGGAAGAAAGATGGCGGGAAGAAATATGGCGGGAAGAAAATTTGGCAGGAAGAAAGATGGCAGGATGAAATGTTTGAAAATTCAAAAATTGTTACTAGTTTAAATAGTTAGAATAATTATTTTTTAAAACAAAAAATGTATTTGAATTGTTTATGCAATTTTAAACACTTTTCATATTGAAAGTTTATCCAACTTCAAAACCATTTATAAACGAGGTTTTTTAAAATGTTTGAAAATTCAAAAACTGTTACTAGTTTAAATAGTTAGAATAATTATTTTTAAACATATTTTTTTTTGAGATGTTTATGCAATTTTAAACACTTCTCATATTGAAGGTTTCTCCAAATTCAAAACCATTCATAAACTAGGTTTTTAAAATTGTTTGAAATTTTAAAAATTGTTACTAGTTTAAATAGTTAGAATAATTATTTTTTAAAACAAAAAATGTATTTGAAATGTTTATGCAATTTCAAACACTTTTCATATTGAAAGTTTCTCCAAATTCAAAACCATTCATAAAGTAGGTTTTTTTTAAATGTTTGAAAATTCAAAAATTGTTACTAGTTTAAATAGTTACAATAATTTTTTTAAAATGTATTTGAAATGTTCATGCAATTTTAAACACTTTTCGTATTGCAAGTTTCTCCAAATTCAAAACCATTTGAAATGTATTTGAAAAAGTATTTCAAACGTGGCAGAAAAAATGACGGCAGGAAAAAAAATGAAAATTTTGGTCTTTTGTCCCGGTTGGTGCCACCAACCGGGGCAAAAGGGCCTCCGTATACAACCTCGGGCGGTGGCTTCGCCCGGGAAAATCCGCAGAAACGCTTAAGTCCTAGACGAGCTGCCGGATTTCGCCGCCGTCGGAGAGCCTCCTCCACGCCGCGCCGCCGTGCCCATGCCCGTGCCCGCGCCCGTAATAGTGCCCGTGCCGTTCGACCTCTCCGTCGCCCCCGAGCTGGCGCCCACAGACCTCATTGCCGGCTACTCGCTCCCAAGTCCTCGCCGCTGCCACCTCCGGCCTCCTCGAGGTGAGAGGGATTAGCCACTGCGTGCCATCCCCCACGCGCGAGCTGGCGAGAGATTTCTTTTAATTATTACTTTTCGTTTACTCTTAATATTTTTTTACTATTAGTACTCTTTAGTGTTAGTTTTTTTTTACTATTAGTATTTTTTAGTGTTAGTATTATTAATTGTTGTTAGTAGTATTATTAGTATTATTAGCTATATTTTGAAATTGTTAGTATATATGTAGAAATTTTAGAATATTGGCTAATTTTAGAAATTGTTGTTAGTTGTATTATTAGTTGTTTGTTAGTGTTACTATTTTGAATCGACCAGAGAGTGAGAGAAATGTGAGGGAACCGAGGGGGACAGAGAGAGAGAGATATGAGGGGGGCAGCCGCGCCATCACCGCGCCTCTCCTCGACGCCGTGAGTAGTGTCGCGCCCCCTAATAACCCTAGCCAACCGTTGCACGTCGAGGGCACGCCCGGGAGCACGCTCCCGTGCTCACCGCGGCATGGCCAAGAGTGCGCGCACGACTCCGACCACGGTGTCGCGCGTATAATACCCCGTCCAAGCCACCTCTCGCCACACCACTCCTCACACCCACCACAGCCACCCCGACACAATCCACCGAGCCCAGAAACTCCCAGTGAGCTCCATGGGAAGAACCCTCACCGCCGGCCACCGGTGAAAACAAAGGTGCAAGTGGTGAAATAAAAGTTATGGGTGGTGAAAACAGACATAAGATGGTGAAAGCAATAGTAATCACTGTGAAAACAAAAGTATGGACGGTAAAAACAAGGGTATGGATTATGAAAACATGTGTGGGATGGTGAAAACAATAATGGTTATGGTGAAAACAAAGGTGGGCATGGTGAAAACAAAGTGAAAATATTGTTTCCTTCATTTCAAATCACCTTTTTAACAAGGTTGATCAAGTCTTCTTACCAAAACAATTTTTATGAAGCAAAACTTTCTATGTCAGTAAATGAATATGTTACGGTTGCGAGCTAGCTAGAGGTAGCACAGCGCACCATTTTGGTACTGATTTTAGGATGTTATCACATGTGTTAGTTTAATTATTTTGCACTCTGTTGTTTTCGCTAGTATTTGTAGTGTTGTGATGATTCTTTAGTGGAATATTATTTTTCCAAGGGAATTTAGAGCTTCATTTTTCCAAGATGGTATAAATATTGTTATTATTACTTGTCTGATCTACACAATTATCATATGCACCCACCATACTTTCATTGAAACTTGTTCATTTGGGTGAGTTATAAAATGAGAGTACCTAATATAATCTATATAGAAATCCGTGAAAAGTAGCTTGACGGTGTTTTTATTAATAGTTTTTATTTTTACAATAAGCTTGGTTGCACCCCGATACGTCACAAACGTATCCCTAATTTCTGATGCTTCATGTTGATATTATGTCAATTGCTACATGTTTCCTCCCTTATTTATAGCATTTTCATACGTTTTCCGGGACTAACCTATTAGCAAGATGCCAAGAGCCAGTTCCCTATTTTCTGCTTTTTTTTGTTTTTGAGAAAAAATGTTCCGGAAATATTCTCGGAATTGGAAAATTCGAAGCCCAGAAGTCCTATTTTCCCCGGAAGCATCCAGAAGACAGAAGAGCAGTCGAACAGGGGCAGCAGGGGGGCCACACTATTGGCTGGCGCGGGCCCCAGGTCGCGCCAGCTAGGGGTGTGGGGCCCCTGGAGCTCCACCGCCTTTGCCCTTTCGCCTATTTAATCCCCCCGGATGGAAAACCCTAAGTACCTGATCAAAATCCCCAAAAAAGTTTCGCAGCCGCTGTCACCGTCAACCCTAAATCAGGAGGGTTCTGGAGCTGTTTCCCGGGACCCTATCGGAGAGGAAATCATCACCGGAGGCTTCTACATCACCATGCCTTCCTCCAGAGTGATGCGTGAGTAGTTCATCCCTGGACTACGGGTCTATAGCAGTAGCTAGATGGTTGTCTCCTCCTCATATGCCTCCATGTTTAGATCTCGTGAGCTGCCTATCATGATCGAGATCGATCTTATGTAATTCTATATGCTGTGTTTGCTGGGATCCGATGAATATTGAACTTATGCCAAGTTGATTATAGTCTTTATTGCATATGGTATTTGTGATTTTGCATGCTTTCCGTTGCTAGTGGTTGCTCTGGCCAATTAGTTGCTGGTGAATCCAAGAGGGAGTATTTATGCTTGATAGTGGGTTCATGCCTCCTTGTTGCCTTCCTTGAGTGACAGAAACGTAAAGGGGGAGGAGGTGTTGTTGCCATTAGGGAGAAAACAGCGGTGAGAGTACCCGCTGTATAATCATTGCTTATGTTCCACACTTTGTTTAATGCAATTATCTGTTGCTTGCAACTTAATACGTAAGGGGGTTCGGATGATAACCTGAGGGTGGATTATTAGTCATAGATGCAGATGGATGTCGGTCTATGTATCTTGTTGTAATGCCCGCACTAAATATCATAGTAGTCATCATGTTATATTGTGCACTACGGTGCAACCTTTGTATGTAAGGTCGACATCCGAGTGAGTTGTAGGTGGGAAAATTTCTCGAGGGAGGTATTCATGAATTTATGTCACATACAAGCGTTTGAGGGAATAAATTCTATAGAGAGGTGTATGCATGACACAAAACGATAAATTTTTATGGAAGTTCAAACTATCTTGAGAGGTTTATATGGGTTCATATGAGAAATGGAAGTTCGAATGACCTGGGGAGGTATGTGCGATACCGGATGACCGAGAGAAGTAAATGTGGAGCGATTACAGCGAGAGGTTTGTGTGGGCCGAATCACTGGGAGAGGTACATATTCTTCAAATAAATATTCTATGAAAAAATGTTGCTGAGAGTAAACTGTTAATGAGAATTGTCGAATATTCTTGAAATAAATATTGAAAAATATTGTTGAATATTTCTGGTGGATGGTACGTGTGTAAATTATGTATGAATTCAAAATATGGTTGAATATTTTTGGAATATTCCGTAAAAAAATCATTATGGAGAATAATATAGAATTTGTTGAATATTCTTAAAATAAATATTATATGAAACATTGTTGGACATTCTTGGAAGAATATTATTTGACAGATATTGTTTATATTTTTTGAAAATAAAATTGTTGTGTATTCTTGAAATAATATTCTGTGAAAAATATTGTTAACAAATTTGATAATCTTGAAAATTATTTCGAGAACTATATATGATTCTTGGCAGAAACATATATAAATTTTCATTGAAAATATTGTTGCAACATTCTAGAAAAAGTTGTATGAAAATAATGGTATGAAAATTTAATATTGTTAAGCAGCTCTTAAGTAAAAAATTAAATGAAATAATCTTCCATGAAATATTCTGTAAAAATACGATGAATATTTGTCTCAAAAAAACTATGATAAGAATATATGTGTTTTTATTTTATGTAACGAAAATTATTGGTGTTGATAAGAGAGGAACAAATACGAATATTTGTAAAGGCTTAATAAGCAAAGGGGTGTTCTGTGAAGTGGCTGGACATAGGTGGTAGGGTTGTTCTGTAATTTTCTTTTTCACCAATCTCCAGGTTTTCAACGGTTGTGATAGTATGGGTGGTCAACATACGAGTGGTTTTGCATTTCAGCTCACCATCGTCCTACTATGTTGACCACGGCGAGTGGATCGTCACTACCGATGGTCGTGTACGGATGCACCCCACCAACGCACGCGCTCCTGAATCGCCACCATTCACTTCCTTTTCACGGGCCACATTTACACCTCGACTTGAGAGACTTCATCGGTTGTCCACTTGTTTACATTACCTGTTACCTGCACACTGGGGGTTGACCTATGTTAGTTTCCGCTTGCTCAGCTTCGAGGTTGTCCACTTGTCTACAGTACATGTCATGCTTGCTTGGTCCTAGGTCCCGTGTTTGGGCCGCGACCTTATCCTTGGGTGACGAGTGTGGATGATGGCCGCGCCCTTGCCGCAACCATTTACTACAAGAGTCTGGTTGGTTCACTAGATCGAGTGGTCCACATGCCAACATTGTTGGACGATGTGGACTAGAAGTACCCTTGAGGTGGCGACGAGCAGCTATGGTCGTGCTGAAAGAATCTCATGATACAAGAGTTGGTACATAACTAGGTGCTTGACGGGGATCTCAAGATGGGAAGGGAGTGGAGGACATATGCAATCAGCATTTAGTTTTATTAGGTTGCATAGCCAACACTAAATAAAGTTTTATTAGGTTGCATATCTAGGTGTTCATTGTGCTAGTGTTGATCCGTGACAAAGTGCGAGCACGAGTAGGAGATCCATATATTAGATTAAAAATGGCACATGATATGACTTAATCATAATATCACCAATAGCATAAATATTAACATGCGAGAACAATAAGACACATGTTGTTATATGTAATACACTCATAGCATAAAATAATAAGGCTTCGCAACCAAATGTCACATTAAATGCTCGATACTTTTTTTTCGATGAAATGATCAATATTAACCATTTTCTAGCATAATATAGTAGCACATAAAAAAATGTAGCACATGTAATGACGAGTAATAACTACCCTACATAAGAATAACACATCAGTTTATACATTCATTAGTGTCATGCTAACTACATGTCAGGGGTGCCTACTTAGCAGGAAACTAGATGCAAAGGACTTGGTCAAACTTGAGAGAATTCTAATTAGTATTTACCTTTCAAAGTTACGAGCCTTGTTTGAAGGCCTAGAAGATTTATTTGAGTTTGAGCCCTATTGAAGGAGGTACACACGAAATGATATGTAATAGTTGTGTCCACACGTAACAAACAATAACCACACGTAACTGAAACGACACGTGGTATCATAGGAAATAACTCTCGTAACTTAAAATAATAACGCCACATAGAAAATTATCCATAAAATGATAAGTAATAATTATGTCCATGCTTGAATAATAGCGCACGACAACGGAACGGTGTATTAAAATGGAGGGCCCCACTTACATTTATGAGAGTCAATTCGACCAAGAGAGGTGTATGTAGGACATACCATATGGGCGGCGTATTGAGATTTGGATGAACGAGTCACGTTTAGGTGGGTCCATTTGACGAGCGATGTATTTGTGACTCGGTGTATGAGGGACTCTATTATAGAGAGAGTTGCATGCATGAAAAGAAAACCGATATATGTTTATCTAGAGAGGTGTGTACGGGTTCGCATGAGGAATGGAAGTTTGAGAGAGCCGAATCACCGAGAGAGGTGTATACGGTTCTAATGAGCAAGGGTAGCAGAGATGACCTATAGATTTCTATATGATATTTAATGAACAAGAGAAGTAATTGTGGAGACGGATAACGGAAATAGTTGTAGGTGTGTACGTTTAGATAACACCGAGAGGTGTACATGGGTAATGATGACGTAATTAGGTGTATGTGGGTTTAGATGACGGGTAGAGGTGTATATGACACACACGAGAGATATCTATACGGGACCAAATGACTTAGATAGTGCATGCAAGGCCAGATAATGAAGAGAAGTGCATGTGGAGCCAAATGAACGGTGGATGTGTATGTGGGTCCATACAATGTAGAGAGGTCAACATGCGCACGGACTTTAGAGGAAAGTTATGTGATTACGGACGACCGGGATAGATGTATGTGGGATCGGGCGACCGAGAGAGGTATATGTGGAACCATATGATCGAGAGAATTGAATGTGCAATCCGTTGACCCAGAGAGGTTTGTCTGGGGTCAGACGAGAAAACGAGGTGTATACTGTTTGGATGAGCTAGGGGAGTGCAGATGACTGTAGAGGAAAGGATACTTGAAATGATATGAAATAGCTATACTGGGCATAAAGTATGGACCATACTAACAAATGAAATGACACATGAAACAATAGAGTACTAACTATCACATATAGCATGAAATAAGCATGCGATAATGAAATGACACGTGAGATCATAGGTAATAACTCTTTCCTAGCATACAATAACAACACCAACAAACAAATGGCACAGAAAATGATAAAATATAACTCTGTCATTGCATGACATAATAGCACAAAACAACAAATAGCACATGAAATGGTAGGACCTACTTACAAATATGTGGGTTGGCACACCGAGAAGAGTATACGCATCATAGACCTTGTGGAGAGGTTGTGGGTCCATACGGCAAATAGATATGTATGCATGAGTTGGTGTCAAATATAGTTATATGAGGGACTTAGTGCTAGAGAAAACTGTATCCGGGGCATGAAGACCAAGAGGTTTTGGTGATATTTAGACGATCTAGGAAGGCATATACGGTTTCTGATGAGCAACGAATTTTGACTGGCCTGGAATGGTGTATGCGAGGATGGATGGTTGAGAGAACTACATGGGAATAATAACCAAGAGGCGTTTATGTGGATCGAACGAGCAAGAGAGATGTATACGCTTCATATGAGTGTTAATCTCGTTGATGAAAAATTATGACATATTAATTCATATGAATAACTCTCTTCTAACCTAAAATAACAAAGTGAGACAATCAAATGACACATGAAATATAGGTAGTAAAAATGTCCTAGCATGTCATAACAACACACGAAAAAGGGTGGCAAATGAAATGATGTTCCGCACTTTCACTTACATTAGTATGGACTATCGAGTTTGGTGTATGTGGCACCGGACCATGAGAGATGTGTGTGTGGGTTCCCATAACTGAGAGAGGTGTATGTGGTTCCATACAATCAAGCGAGGTGTATTTGGTTTCATATGATGAAGAGAGAGTGTTTGTGTCCATAGTTCCCACCTATAATATCATGTGAAATTTTTTATTTCATATGATGAAGAGAGAGCTATTATATTCATTACTTTATGTTAGTCGACAGTTATTGTCTTCACGTGTATTTGGGTCGTTATTTTATGCTAGTATAGACATTGATATAAAAAAAACTCAATGAGTCAAAGCCTAGCTAGGAACAATGACCACCTCAACTTGTTTAGCAACCCCCAATCAAAGCTGTCTTGGCGTGCTAGGGAGATTTTTGAAATGCTTTGTGTTTCCACCATGGTGACTACGCTTCTTTGCCACATGGTCGCGGTCGTGCGTATTTTTTCATTTCCCGAGGGTACGCTTGCATAGTCCCTTAGTCTTGGCTGCCTTCCATCATGTTGTAGACGCTTTGATTAGGGGTGGACACATTCCCCTTGCTCGTTTATTTCAATGGTCTTCATGCAGTGGGTGTCGATGTGAGGTTCTCATGGAAGGTCCAAATTTTAGCATTTTCTTCTCAAGGTTTCTCGAGGCATTCTTCTTGGTCCGTGGCGTTTCTTGGTCTGCCATGTATTGCCTTTTGGCAATGTGGGCATCATGGCGCCGTATGCATGTTGCTCGTTCTTGACTCCATACGTCCTCCGCCCTCAGCCATCCCGATGGTACAATTGAGTCCATCAAGGTCTTTGTTGGCATCTACCCTACAATAGTATGTGTTGTATGCGGACTTCACTTGGCTCGACGAATTTTTTCGACGGGGCTTTTCCGGAAACAATCTGTTTAAATCAAAGCTATACTGCTTGATAGCACACCAATGCCGTGTATATACATGCATGTAATTTTTTTAGCACATTAGGTATGAAGGGAATATGCCCGAGAGGCAATAATAAATTGGTTATTATCTTATTCCTTGTTTATGATGAATTTTTATTTCTCATGCTAGAATTGTATTAACCGGAAACGTTGATACATGTGTGCTTAATAAACAAACAATGGTTCCTAGTAAAGCCTCTCTTTTAACTAGCTCGTTGATTAATAGATGATCAAGGTTTCCTGATCATGAACATTGGATGTTATTAATAACGGGGTCATGTCATTATAAGAATGATGTGATGAACATATACCCAAAGAGAATATAGCAATGCGATCAAGTCATTTATTTTACATTGTTATATCAAACATACGAAGTAACTTATTCCTTAGACCATGAGATGATGTCAATCGCTGATACCGGAAGAGTGCTTTGATGGCATCAAACGTCACACCGTAACAGGGTGACTATAAAGGTGTCGTTAAGTATTCGGAAAGTATTAGTTGAGGATCATGGATAAATAGTGGAATTTGTCCATCCAAATGACGGAGAGATATACTCTGGGCCCTCTCGGTGATATCACATCGAAACCGCTTGAAAGCACGTGATATGATCACAAGGATGTTATATCACGGGAACGAGAAAAGAGTACTTGTCGGTAACGAGATTGAACAAGGTATGGTTGATACCAATGATCGAATCTCGGACAAGTAAAATATCGCGAGACAAAGGGAATAGTTCACGGTGTTGTTGGTTCACACGATCACGAGAGTCATCGTTGAATATATAGGAGTCATCACGGATCTCCAGATCCCGCTGTTGATTATTGATCGGAGAGGAGTCTCGATCATGTCTATCTTCTTCGCGAACCGTAGGGTGACACACTTAAGTTTCGATGACGCGTTTGAGAGGATACGGAATATCGAAGAATATTTTAGGCAGCACCGAAATTGTTTCGGGGAAAATTGAAATAGTTCAAGGGGTTTTTCGTCGAATGGTTGTTAATAGAATTAACAAATGATTCAAGGTGCTATATGCAAATGTTTGTTAATGGAATTAACAAGTATAAGTAAAGAAATAGAAATGTTTTGTTTATTTATTAAAGAAAAACCTTTGGATTTTCTAAGTGGAAAATTAAGGGAGCATGAGTGGGTGTGAGTGGAGCTTCCACTCACATGAAGAGGGAAGAGGTGGGGGCACCCCATGGCTGGCTGCACCCCCTCTTGGGCTGCCTTCCTCTCCCCTATAAAAGGAGGGTGAGAGCTCCTCTTCTCCACACACTTGCCCACTTCTTTTCCCTTCCACCCGCTGCTCCATTCCGTTGTCTCCGGCTTGGCGAAGCCCTGACCGTGGGATTCTTCACCACCACCACACCGTCGTGCTGCTGGAGTTCCGAGGGATCCTATACTTCCGCGCCCCGTTGGATCGAGGGAACGGAGGTCGTCATCAACCGTACGTGTGACCGATCACGGATGCACCGCCGGATTGCGGTGCACATCTTCTCGCTATCGGGATCGGTCTGAGCACGACTACGCGAGCAACGAGGTTTGATGTCGTACCACTTTGAGTCTTCGAGGGTATGTGTTCTCCTTAATCCTCTCGTTTCCCGTTGCACTTCGTCTCCTAGATTAGATCTTGGTCTTTCGGGTGTCTCTCGCATAGGAAATTTTTTGTTTTCTATGCAACGACCCCTTCAGTGGTATCAGAGCCGGATCTATGCGTAGATGTTTTGTACGGGTAGAACACATAGGTGTATGTGGGAGTTGATGATTATGTTATTACCTCCTTGATTATTTTATGACCTTAGTGGCATAGTGGGATGAAGCGGCAGGGACTAACCTTACATGTCCACGTACATGAGACTCGTTCTACAACTGACATGCAACTTGTATTGCATAAGTGTCTTGCGGGTGTCTGTTTCTCCTACTATAGTTAAGATCTAATCTACGAAGGGTTGTTAAAAATATGTTTATCAACGTTGTGGTTGATGTTCGTAGGTATGAACGGTTCTATCCTCGAAAGCCCTAAGGCACGTAAAATATGCAAAAATAAATTAGAAGCGTCTAACTAGTTTTTGCTGGGCATGTGATGTGATATGGTCAATATTACAAATTTGATTATGAGATGATCTATTTTGTAAATTATTGATATACCGAAAGGTATCCATGTGGTTGTATTCTTATTGATGGACAATCAAGTTTGGGGTACCGTGGTACTTGGTACCACGACGGGGGAATGATGGAGTTCATACCATAATGCACATGATGGAGATCAAGTGCAAGAAGGACCATATCATATCACGTTATCCTTTCATGTGATGTCTATGATGTTAATCCTTTTTATGCATCTTGTTTTGCTTAGATAGCGACGTTAGCATTATAAGATGATCCCTCTCACTTAATATCAAGATAATAATGTCTTCTTCCTCAAGTATGCACCGTTAAGAAAGTTCGTCGTTTTGAGACACCACGTGATGATCGGGTGTGACAGACTCAACGTTCGCATACAACGGGTGTTGTCAAGCCTAGCATGTACAGACATGGCCTTGAAACACACGCAATACTATGGTTCTACTTGGCGATCCTAGCATGTACAGACATGGCCTCGGAACACGTAACCGAAAGGTAAAGCATGAGTCATATGGATGATATGATGAACATGTCGATGTTCGCCTTTGAAGCTATATCATCTCACGTGATGATCGGTTTTGGTGTAGTGAATTTGGTTCGTGTAATCACTAAAGACGACTAAGAGGGATGTTGTTTTTGATTGGGAGTTCATGGCATAATTTTGAGTTAATTTGAACTTATTTATCATAAACAACCAATCAAAGTGAATTTGAACAAATTGTAGTATTCATTGGCATCCACAAAACTACCTTACACTTAGATTGTTGATTGAGATATAACTGTTATGATCTGGTAAAAATCATTTAAGATTGGTACCGTATTAGTGAAATTTAAAATTGAGTCCTATTGTAGATTTTTGGTATTTCCTACCTAGCTCCATATGGTTAATGATTGATTAATCTAGAGAGCAAATAATTCCTACTTAGAATCCAGAGTCATGGTTTCTTTCGTATTACTTTATCTTCAAAAGAATGTTTTGTTGATCAAGGTGATTTTGGAACTGAAAAGAGTTGTTTTCAGAAACAATCAAGTGAAAGATATATTGATATCTAGAAACTTATTTGTAGCAACATGACTGAGTATAATTTAGCGTGACAATTTTTGCTTATATTATCTTAATATATGCAAATTTAGCGTGACAATGTTTGCTTATATTATCTGAATATATGCAATGATTGAAGATGCTAGGCGTTTGAATATTCCAAGAAATTGGATGCTAGAAATTATCCTCTAAATTTCTTCCTTGGAGCTATAGTAGCTTAATCATAAAATTGTTATGATGAGATGGATTAAAAGTATGGTAAAGTCGTTTACCTTACTTGGAGATTTCTAAGAGTGGAATCTAGAAGAATACTATTAATATGGTGATATTAGTAGAACAATCAAACTCAAAGTATGACTCAATGGGTGATAGTATATGACAAACACGCCAAAGAAAATGAGCTAGTACGACTAGCATTGTTTGATGTTGAATGATTCTTCTATAAAGGAAAGGGAATATTGAAAATAGAATTACAAAAGATATATGGCAGAAAAATAAGATAACTGGAAAAGTCCAGCTCAGGAGTATATGCTTGATATACAAGTTATAGATGTATTACTAGTTAACAAAGTATTTTTTGGGTATTTTGATACCACATTGGTTGGTATGAGTTGTCATAGAAAGCAACGCAATGCAAGAAATACAAGGGCCTAAAAGGAACTAGTAATAGATGTGGAATCGATTGTGACAAGAACATAAATAAAGTGTTATTGTGTTCATTGTCGTATCGAACCAAACATTCAAGATTTATTTTAAGAACTTAATAAGTTGTTATTTTGTTCTAGTCTTTTGTGAGAACAAATGAGATTGTTCAAACTATGACCATATTCCATAATTGATGGATATGTTCATATATTGGTAAAGTAAACATCTATAATACTAAATGCTAAACGTTGCAAGACGTAAAATAGTTTCACTTAAATTGTAACACCACCATTTTAGTTCATATCGGAAAGGAAAACATGAAGGAACTCTATATTTATGGACTCCCGGAGTCATTTTGTTTTGAATAAATCGACGCTTGTGAGACCTCTTCCAAAAGATGACTAGAATTCAGTTCATAGGCCAAAGTAGAATGGACGACTAATTTAGTGGAGATTATAGATATTGATGTATATAGTCCATTATGTGTAGTCATGTATGGTGGATTAATTTTTCCTTCATAAAATTATGTCGATGATTTAAGTAGATATGTGAGTATATCTATTCAAAGAGAACGGAGTTTGACATTTTGAATTGGTTCAAATGGTTGTTAGTATGAAGTAAAAATCATTGTATCAAGATAATAAAGTATTTATGATTGGATCATAAAGGATAAAGTTTGAGTTACAAGTTTAGCAAAACATCTGAGGAGTTGCAGAATTGTTCTACAACTTATACTACTCGAATAACCCTCATTAGTTTGGACCATTCGAGAAACAAAATCAAACCTTGTTGGACATGGTAAGATTAATAAAATAGCCAATATAATTTGGTAGTTTATACATTAAGGACAACCTCTTTTACACTGAAAAGAGCACCATCATGATCCGTTGAAATTGACAACATATAAGATATGGTTTGGGTAGTGACCCGAATTGTAATTTTCTTAAGTTTTGGTATGCATAGCATGTGTAAAATGTTTACAACCAAAATACGATAAATGTATGTTTATAAGGTTATCCCAAATAAAACATTTGGTATTTCTCCTATCACCAAACCAAAAGACAAATGTTGTTTGTCAGAAAGGGTTGATTTCTCGAGAAAGTAGTTCTTGCGAAACAAGTGAGTGGGAGCACAGTACAAACTCAACGAGATTAGAGAATCTTTGTTATCATATCAAGAGTAGCGCAGCACTGGAAGTTGTTCCGGGGTTTACTATTTTGACTAAGTAGAAGACACTACAAATGTTGTAGATACTTCAAATGAGTTTGCGAACTGTACTAGAAAAGTCCAAAAACTTAGTACTTAGAACAACTTGTGATTTAAGTGTAAAGTGTTGTTTTGACAACAAAAGGACCTGGACCTTATAAAGGAAGCAAATGATGGGCCCTGACTTCGTAAAATTGACTATGTGTCATTATATCCGCCATTGTATCCCTGTATGAATATCAAGTATGTGACTTGGTAGTCCTTTCGATAGGCTTGATGCCTAACGATAGCAAAAGGGTCTATATAGCGACAAAGACATGGATTTTTACATCCTTTGAAAGTTGTACTTATCGAAAAGTTGTTTTCGACGAAGTTCAAAGAGTTGACTACTACAAGATTTTGATCTTCCGTAGTGATGCTTTAGTCTTTGCGGATAGTTCTAGCAAAAAGTTACATATTATGATATGGTAGTTGAATAACAAAACCAACTCTCCTCTCGAGGAAGTTTGATCAAGGATGTGTACTTGACATAGTCTGAGAGTTTTGTAAAATTCAAAAGGTTGCTAGAAAGGTATGCACACGTCAATGGTTGAAGTGAGCATAGCAAAGTTGAAATCTTTACCTTAATGAAGTTATCAAAAGAGTTTGATTCCATCATGAAAGATAAAGATGCTTGTAGAGTTACAAGAAATTAAGTGGGAGCGCTATGACATATTTCCAATACTTTATGTAGATGACATATGGTTGATTGGAAAATATGTATTTTAAATTAACACAGTTAAGATTTTCGATTTCATATTGATGAAAGGCTTAGAAGATATTGGGCATCGATATCTGTAAGAGATGGATTGAATCGCCTAATATGATTGAAGCCAAATTACATAGATGAAACATTGAAGTAAGTCAATATCGAAATGACAAGAAGGAGTTCTTGTCACATGGAAAATAATTTAGCAAGATTCAAGTGTTTTGACACATGATGAGCGTCATTGAAATTGAGATTTCTAAGTCATGTTTCCATGCTATGTACACAACCAGATGACTCCTATGCTATAAAATGTTATAGCAGGATAATTCATATGATGATTAGACAACAGTGGGAGAGATCCCTGTGTCATTTTAGAAATGCTAAGGATATGTTTTCCTATATAGTAATGACAAAATATTAGTTGTAATATGTTACACTAATAGTCTTGTCATTTATTCAAGTAATTTTATCTCAATTAAAATATGTGATAAAGGGTAGCACGATAGGATGGAAGAAAGTTCCATGCTGGGTTTGAAAGAGTTTCAAAATTAAAATATTCTGATAGATACTACAACAAAGGTTAAAATATATCGTTGTATTGACAATTGATAATAAGCGTATTTTGTGTCAAGGAGCTCTTTATTGAACTTGGTGAAATTCCAAGAATGCTGACACTATGAAGCTACATTTTCACAATGTTAGTAACATCAGTTTAAGCTGAGGAATTAAGGTATCACCGGAACTTGGTGAATTTCCAAGAATGCTAAAACTACGAAGCTACATTTTCACAATGTTAGTGACAATGGTGTAAGCCGAGGAATTAAGGTTTCACCGATTGACCATATATATGCAAAGCCATCTCATTAAAGAATGAGTAATGCGTGTAGATGCAAAGAACATGCAAATACAATAGGACCTGAACAGTTCAGATCTTTTTTATAATGTTTACCACATGCGAAGCATGGTAATAACACTGGTACGCCATATGTGTTAAGTGCTTACAGACTAGATTATTGACTCTAGTGCAAGTGGGAGACTGAAGGGAATATGCCCGAGAGGCAATAATAAAATGGTTATTATCTTATTGCTTGTTTATGATGAATGTTGATTTCTCATGCTAGTATTGTATTAACCGGAAACGTTGAAACATGTGTGCTTAATAAACAAACAATGGTTCCTAGTAAAGCCTCTCTTTTAACTAGCTCGTTGATTAATAGATGATCAAGGTTTCCTGATCATGAACATTGGATGTTATTAATAACGGGGTCATGTCATTAGAAGAATGATGTGATGAACATATACCCAAAGAGAATATAGCAATGCGATCAAGTCATTTAGTTTACATAGTTATATCAAACATACCAAGTAACTTATTCCTTAGACCATGAGATCATGTCAATCGCTGATACCGGAAGAGTGCTTTGATGGCATCAAACGTCACACCGTAACAGGGTGACTATAAAGGTGTCGTTAAGTATTCGGAAAGTATTAGTTGAGGATCATGGATCAAGAGTGGAATTTGTCCATCCAAATGACGGAGAGATATACTCTGGGCCCTCTCGGTGATATCACATCAAAACTGCTTGCAAGCACGTGATCTGATCACAAGGATGTTATATCACGGGAACGAGAAAAGTGTACTTGTCGGTAACGATATTTAACAAGGTACGGTTGATACCAATGATCAAATCTAGGACAAGGAAAATATCGCGAGACAAAGGGAATAGTTCACGACGTTGTTGGTTCACACGATCACGAGAGTCATCGTTGAATATATAGGAGTCATCACGGATCTCTAGATCCCGCTGTTGATTATTGATCGGAGAGGAGTCTCGATCATGTCTATCTTATTCGCGAACCGTAGGGTGACACCCTTAAGGTTCGATGACACGTTTGAGAGGATACGGAATATCCGAGAATATTTTGGGCAGCACCGAAATTGTTTCGGGGAAAATTGAAATAGTTCAAGGAGTTTTTTGTCGAATGGTTGTTAATAGAATTAACAAATGATTCGAGGTGCTATATGCAAATGTTTGTTATTGGAATTAACAAATATAAATAAAGAAATAAAAATGTTTTAATTATTTATTAAAGAAAAACTTTTGGATTTTCTAAGTGGAAAATTAAGGGAGCATGGGTGGGTGTGAGTGGAGCTTCCACTCACATGAAGAGGGAAGAGGTGGGGGCACCCCATGGCTGGCCGCACCCCCCCTCTTGGGCTGCCTTCCCCTCCTATATAAAAGGAGGGTGAGAGATCCTCTACTCCACACACTTTCCCACTTCTTTTCCCTTCCACCCGCTGCTCCATTCCATGGTCTCCGGCTTGGCGAAACCCTTACCGTGGGATTCTTCACCACCACCACGTCGTCGTGCTGCTGGAGTTCCGAGGGATCCTCTACTTCCGCGCCCCGCTGGATCGAGGGAATGGAGGTCGTCATCAACCCTACGTGTGAACGATCACGGATGCACCGCCGGATTGCGGTGCACATCTTCTCGCTATCGGGATCGGTGTAAGTACGACTACGCCAACAACGAGATTCCATCTCGTACCACTTTGAGGCTTCGAGGGTATGTGTTCTCCTTAACTCTCTCGTTGCCCGTTGCATTTCGTCTCCTAGATTAGATCTTGGCCTTTCGGGTGTCTCTCTCGTAGGAAATTTTTTTGTTTTCTATGCAACGACCCCTTCAAGGTATGTGCCACTAGCTTAGTGGAAACAACACCTTTCATTCTGACCTTAGTGTTAGAAAATATAGTTATTTTACTTAGTATAGAAAAAAATTAGTTAGTTTTAGAAAAAATTTACTTAGTTTTAATATTTAGGTATTTTACTTAGTGTTAGAATTTTTTTACTTACAATTAAAAAATTTAGGTATTTTACTTTAAAAAAATTTACACTAAGTTAGAAAATTTTTACAAGTTGGAAAAAGTAAGGTATTTTTACTTAGAATTTTTTACACTAAGTTAGAATTTTTTTACACTAAGTTAGAAACATTAAGGTATTTTTAATTAGAAAAATTTTACTTAGAACTTTTTTACCCTAAGTTAGAAACACTAAGGTATTTTTACACTAAGTTAGAAAAATTTAAATGTAGAAAATTTGACTTAGTATCTTTAGTACGTGTTAGTAGAAATATTAGAAATTTTAGTACCATTAGATGAATTTTATAATATAGAAATTTTAGTTTACAAATTTACTTAGTGAATGTTTATAATTAGTAGAATTTTTAATTAGTTAAATTTTGCTTAATTAGGAATATTTACTTAGTCTGGGTCTGTTTTAGTTTATGTCTTTGTTGGACCCGACGGGCGATGTCCGGGACTGGGCCCCGCCGGGCTACCACTGGAAGGTCCATACTACCGGGACACGCGGCTTGGTGAGAAATCCGGGTGACGTGGTCGTTCCAGATATTCTTTGGTGGCGATCGCGTGGGTCACGGTCGGTGCGAAGAGAGCCGGCCCCTAAAGAGGTGGTACATCAGCGTATCAGGAAGGAGGACAAGCACGTCAGTCGTTACATGTACTTGCTCGATAGGAAGTATAGCAACGGTTGGTCAATTATTCGGATGGTTCCTTACCACGTGAGCTATGACCTTGTGAGGGTTCCTTACCTATGGATGCGTAGCACCCGCGACTCAGCACCCCGCGGCTTAGGACCCGGTCGGAGTTAATTAGTTTTAGAGATGTTTCATCAATATGTATAAGTGATATTATTCGATCGCGATGTATTAGGGTTAAATAAAATGAACCCGAGCTATTAACTTTTGGTGTGTATTGATACGTTTAAATATTTCATCAACGTTGCTTTTATAATTAAAATGAGAATCTGGAACATATAGTTACTCTTTTTTCTAACTTGTTTAGCTATAAGTACCATTAGCTATTATCTATAACAAATTTTGATGAAATGGATGCTATTAGCTATATTTTTATTAGATTATATGCAATTTTTGCGAACTGGCACTAGTAGAAACAGGACCTTTCGTTAAGGTCCCAAAATGCCATTCATCCCGGTTGCATTAAAATCCTGGACAAATGTGTAGAATCAACTTTTGACTTAGGGAATTATACTTAGTGTAGCATCAAATTTTGACTTAGGGAATTTTGTGTATTTGCAGAAAAGTATGGAGCCAAGAGACGAAGATGCGGAAAACTTGCTCGCGGGTTTAATCCGCGGGTCCGAGGGAGAGACCGATGTGAGCCAGTGGATGAACAACTCCAGTGAGGGAGAAGCCGACGGCTCCGGTGAGGGAGAAGCCGAAGGCTCCAGTGGAGCCGTACAAATTACAAACACCGGCTCCGAGGTGCATAAAGATATGTTAATTAATGAAGCATCGGTTGTCTATATACTTGTCTTAACACTCTTTATTTTTTTAGCCATCCGGTTCAAGCATATCAACCAGAAAAAAGACTAAACGAGGCGCAACAAAGAAGTTGAAAGATACAGAAAGATATAGGATCGAAACGATCGCAGCAGACGGCGCACCCGGGCTTCCCGTTGATCTTGCAAAAAAAAATTACAAAGCAATGCAGAGTGCTAGTTAGGCATCACATCCCGATCACTGTTCAAGAGTGGAATGAGCCAAAAGATCCGCAGAGACAAGGAATTTCATTTGTCAGCAACTTAGCCAAAGATCATGTTTAAAAAAAAATCATGTGTAATTTCACCTTACGGACGCTGCAAGTAGACGAGAATGAGGAGGATGAGAATGCGGAGGTAGATGGTGAAGCCGATGCTAATAAAAAGAAACTTGAGTTAGTGAAAAAGGTCAAGGCGTGGACTCTGGAAAAGATGGCCCAACAATTCAGCAACTGGAAGAAAAGATTGCATCTTGACTTTATCAAGAAGGGCAAGACTCCGGATTTCACTCAAGGGTATGAGAAAATAAAACCCTTATGAGCAGATTTTGTGAAGTACAAGCTGTCAGATAATGCGAAGATAAGGTCGGAAAAAGAATCAGAAAAACGCCGCCAAAAATGTATATCACCATATTATGGGGCAAGCTGGCTACAAGGGTTCCCTGCCCAAGTGGGAGAAATGGGAGAACGACCTGTTTGAGAAGGGGATCACTCCCGAGCCAGTCACGTGGGTTGAGCGGACAAGGTCTTGGTTCTACGGGCATAGGGGAAAGTTGGACGCCGAAGGAAAAGAAATCTATAATCTAAGGAATAAAGAGAATCCTCTACCCATAGAAGATCTTAGAAGCACAATATCGGATGTTAAAGAGAGGAGATTCGTGCCAAATAGAGAGAACGACGAGCTCACACGCGCCCTAAAGAATAAGGAACACAGAGGGCGTACATGAGGCACAAAAGGCAGTGTTCCGTGGAGTATTGGGTTTGACGAGAGGAAAAAGAAATATCCTAATAGAAGCCGTCAACGGAAAAAGGACGCGGAGGCAGCTGAAGCAGCGAGTCAGGCAAACTGGAGGCGTCAACTTGAAGAACAGATGAAGCGGATCCAGGAGGTAGCAATGAAGCAGTAGGAGAAATTTAACACACTTAGCCAGCAGCTAGTGTCCACCGGCGTACCACACAAGGTAGAAGGTGAAGTCGATGCTACCGGCGCAGCACATTCTCATCGGAAAAGCAGCATTGCATCCACGCAGCTCCACGGTTATGATGCACCACCGATGATGCACCCGGTGGATGATATCACGGAGATGACAACTTGTGAGCTCCACGTGAAGGTCGTCAATATAACCATCAAGGCGGCGGTGAGGTATGTCTTACCAATTGGCAACTAACCAACTCACCATAGTCTTCTGGTTCCACGGGGCTACGTTGTTGTTGGGGTCGATGAAGTTGTCAACGGATTTGAGCGGGTGAAGCTTGAATTCTCTGAAGGTGAAGACGGAGAGGTGACTGAACTCGGAGAAGCCAAGAAGTTGACCGTTATATGGCTAAACGAATGCATTGTGCTTCCAAATCAGACGGTAAGGCCATCTACTCCTCACTATTCTCCAGCGCAACAGTCTCCAGCGCGGCCGTCTCCACCGTGCATGCCGTCTCCAGCGCGGTCGCCTACGTTGTGCATGCCGATCTCCAGCGCGGTCGTCTACGCCGCCGCGTCAGCCTTCTCTGCCACTAAGTTTCTGCGGAGCCATAAAAGATCACCCGAACGTCAACGGTCACCCCTCCCGAAGGTACCAAACGAGTTACTCAAGTTACCTTACGACTATACTCCTGAGCAAACCCAAAAAATCGCAAGGGACGAATACGAGGCGTGGAAATGGAAGCCGAAGGAGCAGAAAAAGGAAGATTTCCCGACACCGAAGAAGATGTAGAACGAGCGTGGAAAATGGTGAAGACTCTTCATCAAACCGAGCCGAGTCTGTCATGTGACTATGACCGCTCTATTCTGAAGTCACACCAGGAAATGGTGCGGTCGACGAAGAGTAGTAGCGCAAGCGCGAAAAGCGGGAAATCAGTTGCCCAGCTCGGAGAGCAGAAAAAACAATCCATAGCCCCGCTCAAAGTGATTTCCAATACCCAGGTGGGGCCGAGCACTAATGCTGACAAGCAAATTGATCTGGAGTTCATAGAACTGTACGAACCAGGGGCAGCTGCTGCGGGTTTGTCCATTGCTGAGTATATGGAAACAGTAGAGTACTTCCCCGCTTTTGAATGTGCGTACGAATACCAGCACGGGAATCCTCTCGTCAAACCCGAGGAGGTAAATAATCTACCAACCAAAATGTGAAGAGTACATAATTGGTATATGGAAGCCGCTCAAAAATCTCAGGACTGGATAGTGGTCGGAGTTAGAGACGAGCACTACGGGTATGGAGATGGGCTGGTTCTTATTCAATTTGACGAATTGTTTCAGTTATTCCAGCAGAAGGCCCTTGACAAATCTATCGTTAGTGCCTATTGTCTGTAATACTTATTTCTCTAATTAAGTCTCTAGCTAGCTCACCTCATTCATTGCATTCATATATATAGTACACTCATTATATTATAATTGCAGAATGAAGATTCTCGAATGCAAAAGTGGACAAATCTATGATATTGGGTTCATTGACCCATATTTTGTTAATCATAAGACTCTTGAGCTATCTCCCAAGGATACATAAGATAGCCTTCTAAAGGTAATAATGTTTCAAGAACACAGAAGAGAAATAATATTTCATTACAACTTCGGGTGAATGTTACTGTGTTGTACACATTCTGTTTTCCTTACTCGATGTTCAGTGTATAATTGATGAGTTATGCGTGCACAGCTTCCACTATATTCTGCTAATCTTCCAAGTTGACAAAGGAAAAGTACTGGTAATGGACCCAAAACGTAAACCCCTTGAGCTCTGGGCGGACTTGCAGGAAATGATCCAGCGGTAATTTCAATCTTTATTAATTTCAATCTTTATATATGGCACTATATCGACTACTTTGTTTCATTTTCGGATATCAAGTAATTACTAACTCTTTTTTTCTTTTTCTTTCCCGGGCAGCGTTAGGAATAGTGGGTTCATGCCTCCTTGTTGCCTTCCTCGAGTGACAGAAACGTAAAGGGGGAGGAGGTGTTGTTGCCATTAGGGAGAAAACAACGGTGAGAGTACCCGCTGTATAATCATTGCTTATGTTACACACTTTGTTTAATGCAATTATCTGTTGCTTGCAACTTAATACATAAGGGGGTTCGGATGATAACCTGAGGGTGGATTATTAGTCATAGATGCAGATGGGTGTCGGTCTATGTATCTTGTTGTAATGCCCGCACTAAATATCATAGTAGTCATCATGTTATATTGTGCACTACGGTGCAACCTTTGTATGTAAGGTCGACATCCGAGTGAGTCGTAGGTGGGACAATTTCTCGAGGGAGGTATTCATGAATTTATGTCACATACAAGCGTTTGAGGGACTAAATTCTATAGAGAGGTGTATGCATGACACAAAACGATAAATTTTTATGGAAGTTCAAACTATCTTGAGAGGTTTATATGGGTTCATATGAGAAATGGAAGTTCGAATGACCTGGGGAGGTATGTGCGATACCGGATGACCGAGAGAAGTAAATGTGGAGCGATGACAGCGAGAGGTTTGTGTGGGCCGAATCACTGGGAGAGGAACATATTCTTCAAATAAATATTCTATGAAAAAATGTTGCTGAGAGTAAACTGTTAATGAGAATTGTCGAATATTCTTGAAATAAATATTGAAAAATATTGTTGAATATTTCCGGTGGATGGTACGTGTGTAAATTATGTATGAATTCAAACTATGGTTGAATATTTTTGGAATATTCCGTAAAAAAATCATTATGGAGAATAATATAGAATTTGTTGAATATTCTTAAAATAAATATTATATGAAACATTGTTGGACATTCTTGGAAGAATATTATTTGACAGATATTGTTTATATTTTTTGAAAATAAAATTGTTGTGTATTCTTGAAATAATATTCTGTGAAAAATATTGTTAACAAATTTGATAATCTTGAAAATTATTTCGAGAACTATATATGATTCTTGGCAGAAACATATATAAATTTTCATTGAAAATATTGTTGCAACATTCTGGAAAAAGATGTATGAAAATAATGGTATGAAAATTTAATATTGTTAAGCAGCTCTTAAGTAAAAAATTAAATGAAATAATCTTCCATGAAATATTCTGTAAAAATACGATGAATATTTGTCTCAAAAAAACTGTGATAAGAATATATGTGTTTTTATTTTATGTAACAAAAATTATTGGTGTTGATAAGAGAGGAACTAATACGAATATTTGTAAAGGCTTAATAAGCAAAGGGGTGTTCTGTGAAGTGGCTGGACATAGGTGGTAGGGTTGTTCTGTAATTTTCTTTTTCACCAATCTCCAGGTTTTCAACGGTTGTGATAGTATGGGTGGTCAACATACGAGTGGTTTTGCATTTCAGCTCACCATCGTCCTACTATGTTGACCACGGCGAGTGGATCGTCACTACCGATGGTCGTGTACGGATGCACCCCACCAACGCACGCGCTCCTGAATCGCCACCATTCACTTCCTTTTCACGGGCCACATTTACACCTCGACTTGAGAGACTTCATCGGTTGTCCACTTGTTTACAGTACCTGTTACCTGCACACTGGGGGTTGACCTATGTTAGTTTCCGCTTGCTCAGCTTCGAGGTTGTCCACTTGTCTACAGTACCTGTCATGCTTGCTTGGTCCTAGGTCCCATGTTTGGGCCGCGACCTTATCCTTGGGTGACGAGTGTGGATGATGGCCGCGCCCTTGCCGCAACCATTTACTACAAGAGTCTGGTTGGTTCACTAGATCGAGTGGTCCACATGCCAACATTGTTGGACGATGTGGACCAGAAGTACCCTTGAGGTGGCGACGAGCAGCTATGGTCGTGCTGAAAGAATCTCATGATACAAGAGTTGGTACATAACTAGGTGCTTGACGGGGATCTCAAGATGGGAAGGGAGTGGAGGACATATGCAATCAGCATTCAGTTTTATTAGGTTGCATAGCCAACACTAAATAAAGTTTTATTAGGTTGCATATCTAGGTGTTCATTGTGCTAGTGTTGATCCGTGACAAAGTGCGAGCACGAGTAGGAGATCCATATATTAGATTAAAAATGGCACATGATATGACTTAATCATAATATCACCAATAGCATAAATATTAACATGCGAGAACAATAAGACACATGTTGTTATATGTAATACACTCATAGCATAAAATAATAAGGCTTCGCAACCAAATGTCACATTAAATGCTCGATACTTTTTTTCGATGAAATGATCAGTATTAACCATTTTCTAGCATAATATAGTAGCACATAAAAAAATGTAGCACATGTAATGACGAGTAATAACTACCCTACATAAGAATAACACATCAGTTTATACATTCATTAGTGTCATGCTAACTACATGTCAGGGGTGCCTACTTAGCAGGAAACTAGATGCAAAGGACTTGGTCAAACTTGACAGAATTCTAATTAGTATTTACCTTTCAAAGTTACGAGCCTTGTTTGAAGGCCTAGAAGATTTATTTGAGTTTGAGCCCTATTGAAGGAGGTACACACGAAATGATATGTAATAGTTGTGTCCACACGTAACAAACAATAACCACACGTAACTGAAACGACACGTGGTATCATAGGAAATAACTCTCGTAGCTTAAAATAATAACGCCACATAGAAAATTATCCATAAAATGATAAGTAATTATTATGTCCATGCTTGAATAATAGCGCACGACAACGGAACGGTGTATTAAAATGGAGGGCCCCACTTACATTTATGAGAGTCAATTCGACCAAGAGAGGTGTATGTAGGACATACCATATGGGCGGCGTATTGAGGTTTGGATGAACGAGTCACGTTTAGGTGGGTCCATTTGACGAGCGATGTATTTGTGACTCGGTGTATGAGGGACTCTATTATAGAGAGAGTTGCATGCATGAAAAGAAAACCGATATATGTTTATCTAGAGAGGTGTGTATGGGTTCGCATGAGGAATGGAAGTTTGAGAGAGCCGAATCACCGAGAGAGGTGTATATGGTTCTAATGAGCAAGGGTAGCAGAGATGACCTATAGATTTCTATGTGATATTTAATGAACAAGAGAAGTGATTGTGGAGACGGATAACGGAAATAGTTGTAGGTGTGTACGTTTAGATAACACCGAGAGGTGTACATGGGTAATGATGACGTAATTAGGTGTATGTGGGTTTAGATGACGGGTAGAGGTGTATGTGACACACACGAGAGATATGTATACGGGACCAAATGACTTAGATAGTGCATGCAAGGCCAGATAATGAAGAGAAGTGCATGTGGAGCCAAATGAACGGCGGATGTGTATGTGGGTCCATACAATGTAGAGAGGTCAACATGCGCACGGACGTCAGAGGAAAGTTATGTGATTACGGACGACCGGGATAGATGTATGTGGGATCGGGCGACCGAGAGAGGTATATGTGGAACCATATGATCGAGAGAATTGAATGTGCAATCCGTTGACCCAGAGAGGTTTGTCTGGGGTCAGACGAGAAAACGAGGTGTATACTGTTTGGATGAGCTAGGGGAGTGCAGATGACTGTAGAGGAAAGGATACTTGAAATGATATGAAATAGCTATACTGGGCATAAAGTATGGACCATACTAACAAATGAAATGACACATGAAACAATAGAGTACTAACTATCACATATAGCATGAAATAAGCATGCGATAATGAAATGACACGTGAGATCATAGGTAATAACTCTTTCCTAGCATACAATAACAACACCAACAAACAAATGGCACACAAAATGATAAAATATAACTCTGTCATTGCATAACATAATAGCACAAAACAACAAATAGCACATGAAATGGTAGGACCTACTTACAAATATGTGGGTTGGCACACCGAGAAAAGTATACGCATCATAGACCTTGTGGAGATGTTGTGGGTTCATACGGCAAATAGATATGTATGCATGAGTTGGTGTCAAATATAGTTATATGAGGGACTTAGTGCTAGAGAAAACTGTATCCGGGGCATGAAGAGCAAGAGGTTTTGGTGATATTTAGACGATCTAGGAAGGCATATACGGTTTCTGATGAGCAACGTATTTTGACTGGCCTAGAATGGTGTATGCGAGGATGGATGGTTGAGAGAACTACATGGGAATAATAACCAAGAGGCGTTTATGTGGATCGAACGAGCAAGAGAGATGTATACGCTTCATATGAGTGTTAATCTCGTTGATGAAAAATTATGACATATTAATTCATATGAATAACTCTCTTCTAACCTAAAATAACAAAGTGAGACAATCAAATGACACATGAAATATAGGTAGTAAAAATCTCCTAGCATGTCATAACAAAACACGAAAAAGGATGGCAAATGAAATGATGTTCCGCACTTTCACTTACATTAGTATGGACTATCGAGTTTGGTGTATGTGGCACCGGACCATGAGAGATGTGTGTGTGGGTTCCCATAACTGAGAGAGGTGTATGTGGTTCCATACAATCAAGCGAGGTGTATTTGGTTTCATATGATGAAGAGAGAGTGTTTGTGTCCATAGTTCCCACCTATAATATCATGTGAAATTTTTTATTTCATATGATGAAGAGAGAGCTATTATATTCATTATTTTATGTTAGTCGACAGTTATTGTCTTCGCGTGTATTTGGGTCGTTATTTTATGCTAGTATAGACATTGATATAAAAAACTCAATGAGTCAAAGCCTAGCTAGGAACAATGACCACCTCAACTTGTTTAGCAACCCCCAATCAAAGCTGTCTTGGCGTGCTAGGGAGATTTTTGAAATGCTTTGTGTTTCCACCACGGTGACTACGCTTCTTTGCCACATGGTCGCGGTCGTCCGTATTTTTTCATTTCCCGAGGGTACTCTTGCATAGTCCCTTAGTCTTGGCTGCCTTCCATCATGTTGTAGACGCTTTGATTAGGGGTGGACACATTCCCCTTGCTCGTTTATTTCAATGGTCTTCATGCAGTGGGTGTCGATGTGAGGTTCTCATGGAAGGTCCAAATTTTAGCATTTTCTTCTCAAGGTTTCTCGAGGCATTCTTCTTGGTCCGTGGCGTTTCTTGGTCTGCCATGTATTGCCTTTTGGCAATGTGGGCATCATGGCGCCGTATGCATGTTGCTCGTTCTTGACTCCATAAGTCCTCTGCCCTCAGCCATCCCGATGGTACAATTGAGTCCATCAAGGTCTTTGTTGGCATATACCCTACAATAGTATGTGTTGTATGCGGACTTCACTTGGCTCGACGAATTTTTTCGACGGGGCTTTTCCGGAAACAATCTGTTTAAATCAAAGCTATACTGCTTGATAGCACACCAATGTCGTGTATATACATGCATGTAATTTTTTTAGCATATTAGGTATGAAGGGAATATGCCCGAGAGGCAATAATAAAATGGTTATTATCTTATTCCTTGTTTATGATGAATTTTTATTTCTCATGCTAGAATTGTATTAACCGGAAACGTTGATACATGTGTGCTTAATAAACAAACAATGGTTCCTAGTAAAGCCTCTCTTTTAACTAGCTCGTTGATTAATAGATGATCAAGGTTTCCTGATCATGAACATTGGATGTTATTAATAACGGGGTCATGTCATTATAAGAATGATGTGATGAACATATACCCAAAGAGAATATAGCAATGCGATCAAGTCATTTATTTTACATTGTTATATCAAACATACGAAGTAACTTATTCCTTAGACCATGAGATGATGTCAATCGCTGATACCGGAAGAGTGCTTTGATGGTATCAAACGTCACACCGTAACAGGGTGACTATAAAGGTGTCGTTAAGTATTCGGAAAGTATTAGTTGAGGATCATGGATCGAGAGTGGAATTTGTCCATCCAAATGACGGAGAGATATACTATGTGCCCTCTCAGTGATATCACATCGAAACCGCTTGAAAGCACGTGATATGATCACAAGGATGTTATATCACGGGAACGAGAAAAGAGTACTTGTCGGTAACGAGATTGAACAAGGTATGGTTGATACCAATGATCGAATCTCGGACAAGTAAAATATCGCGAGACAAAGGGAATAGTTCACGGTGTTGTTGGTTCACACGATCACGAGAGTCATCGTTGAATATATAGGAGTCATCACGGATCTCCAGATCCCGCTGTTGATTATTGATCGGAGAGGAGTCTCGATCATGTCTATCTTCTTCGCGAACCGTAGGGTGACACACTTAAGTTTCGATGACGCGTTTGAGAGGATACGGAATATCGAAGAATATTTTGGGCAGCACCGAAATTGTTTCGGGGAAAATTGAAATAGTTCAAGGGGTTTTTCGTCGAATGGTTGTTAATAGAATTAACAAATGATTCAAGGTGCTATATGCAAATGTTTGTTAATGGAATTAACAAGTATAAGTAAAGAAATAGAAATGTTTTGTTTATTTATTAAAGAAAAACCTTTGGATTTTCTAAGTGGAAAATTAAGGGAGCATGAGTGGGTGTGAGTGGAGCTTCCACTCACATGAAGAGGGAAGAGGTGGGGGCACCCCATGGCTGGCTGCACCCCCTCTTGGGCTTCCTTCCTCTCCCCTATAAAAGGAGGGTGAGAGCTCCTCTTCTCCACACACTTGCCCACTTCTTTTCCCTTCCACCCGCTGCTCCATTCCGTTGTCTCCGGCTTGGCGAAGCCCTGACCGTGGGATTCTTCACCACCACCACACCGTCGTGCTGCTGGAGTTCCGAGGGATCCTATACTTCCGCGCCCCGTTGGATCGAGGGAACGGAGGTCGTCATCAACCGTACGTGTGACCGATCACGGATGCACCGCCGGATTGCGGTGCACATCTTCTCGCTATCGGGATCGGTCTGAGCACGACTACGCGAGCAACGAGGTTTGATGTCGTACCACTTTGAGTCTTCGAGGGTATGTGTTCTCCTTAATCCTCTCGTTTCCCGTTGCACTTCGTCTCCTAGATTAGATCTTGGTCTTTCGGGTGTCTCTCGCATAGGAAATTTTTTGTTTTCTATGCAACGACCCCTTCAGTGGTATCAGAGCCGGATCTATGCGTAGATGTTTTGTACGGGTAGAACACATAGGTGTATGTGGGAGTTGATGATTATGTTATTACCTCCTTGATTATTTTATGACCTTAGTGGCATAGTGGGATGAAGCGGCAGGGACTAACCTTACATGTCCACGTACATGAGACTCGTTCTACAACTGACATGCAACTTGTATTGCATAAGTGTCTTGCGGGTGTCTGTTTCTCCTACTATAGTTAAGATCTAATCTACGAAGGGTTGTTAAAAATATGTTTATCAACGTTGTGGTTGATGTTCGTAGGTATGAACGGTTCTATCCTCGAAAGCCCTAAGGCACGTAAAATATGCAAAAATAAATTAGAAGCGTCTAACTAGTTTTTGCTGGGCATGTGATGTGATATGGTCAATATTACAAATTTGATTATGAGATGATCTATTTTGTAAATTATTGATATACCGAAAGGTATCCATGTGGTTGTATTCTTATTGATGGACAATCAAGTTTGGGGTACCGTGGTACTTGGTACCACGACGGGGGAATGATGGAGTTCATACCATAATGCACATGATGGAGATCAAGTGCAAGAAGGACCATATCATATCACGTTATCCTTTCATGTGATGTCTATGATGTTAATCCTTTTTATGCATCTTGTTTTGCTTAGATAGCGACGTTAGCATTATAAGATGATCCCTCTCACTTAATATCAAGATAATAATGTCTTCTTCCTCAAGTATGCACCGTTAAGAAAGTTCGTCGTTTTGAGACACCACGTGATGATCGGGTGTGACAGACTCAACGTTCGCATACAACGGGTGTTGTCAAGCCTAGCATGTACAGACATGGCCTTGAAACACACGCAATACTATGGTTCTACTTGGCGATCCTAGCATGTACAGACATGGCCTCGGAACACGTAACCGAAAGGTAAAGCATGAGTCATATGGATGATATGATGAACATGTCGATGTTCGCCTTTGAAGCTATATCATCTCACGTGATGATCGGTTTTGGTGTAGTGAATTTGGTTCGTGTAATCACTAAAGACGACTAAGAGGGATGTTGTTTTTGATTGGGAGTTCATGGCATAATTTTGAGTTAATTTGAACTTATTTATCATAAACAACCAATCAAAGTGAATTTGAACAAATTGTAGTATTCATTGGCATCCACAAAACTACCTTACACTTAGATTGTTGATTGAGATATAACTGTTATGATCTGGTAAAAATCATTTAAGATTGGTACCGTATTAGTGAAATTTAAAATTGAGTCCTATTGTAGATTTTTGGTATTTCCTACCTAGCTCCATATGGTTAATGATTGATTAATCTAGAGAGCAAATAATTCCTACTTAGAATCCAGAGTCATGGTTTCTTTCGTATTACTTTATCTTCAAAAGAATGTTTTGTTGATCAAGGTGATTTTGGAACTGAAAAGAGTTGTTTTCAGAAACAATCAAGTGAAAGATATATTGATATCTAGAAACTTATTTGTAGCAACATGACTGAGTATAATTTAGCGTGACAATTTTTGCTTATATTATCTTAATATATGCAAATTTAGCGTGACAATGTTTGCTTATATTATCTGAATATATGCAATGATTGAAGATGCTAGGCGTTTGAATATTCCAAGAAATTGGATGCTAGAAATTATCCTCTAAATTTCTTCCTTGGAGCTATAGTAGCTTAATCATAAAATTGTTATGATGAGATGGATTAAAAGTATGGTAAAGTCGTTTACCTTACTTGGAGATTTCTAAGAGTGGAATCTAGAAGAATACTATTAATATGGTGATATTAGTAGAACAATCAAACTCAAAGTATGACTCAATGGGTGATAGTATATGACAAACACGCCAAAGAAAATGAGCTAGTACGACTAGCATTGTTTGATGTTGAATGATTCTTCTATAAAGGAAAGGGAATATTGAAAATAGAATTACAAAAGATATATGGCAGAAAAATAAGATAACTGGAAAAGTCCAGCTCAGGAGTATATGCTTGATATACAAGTTATAGATGTATTACTAGTTAACAAAGTATTTTTTGGGTATTTTGATACCACATTGGTTGGTATGAGTTGTCATAGAAAGCAACGCAATGCAAGAAATACAAGGGCCTAAAAGGAACTAGTAATAGATGTGGAATCGATTGTGACAAGAACATAAATAAAGTGTTATTGTGTTCATTGTCGTATCGAACCAAACATTCAAGATTTATTTTAAGAACTTAATAAGTTGTTATTTTGTTCTAGTCTTTTGTGAGAACAAATGAGATTGTTCAAACTATGACCATATTCCATAATTGATGGATATGTTCATATATTGGTAAAGTAAACATCTATAATACTAAATGCTAAACGTTGCAAGACGTAAAATAGTTTCACTTAAATTGTAACACCACCATTTTAGTTCATATCGGAAAGGAAAACATGAAGGAACTCTATATTTATGGACTCCCGGAGTCATTTTGTTTTGAATAAATCGACGCTTGTGAGACCTCTTCCAAAAGATGACTAGAATTCAGTTCATAGGCCAAAGTAGAATGGACGACTAATTTAGTGGAGATTATAGATATTGATGTATATAGTCCATTATGTGTAGTCATGTATGGTGGATTAATTTTTCCTTCATAAAATTATGTCGATGATTTAAGTAGATATGTGAGTATATCTATTCAAAGAGAACGGAGTTTGACATTTTGAATTGGTTCAAATGGTTGTTAGTATGAAGTAAAAATCATTGTATCAAGATAATAAAGTATTTATGATTGGATCATAAAGGATAAAGTTTGAGTTACAAGTTTAGCAAAACATCTGAGGAGTTGCAGAATTGTTCTACAACTTATACTACTCGAATAACCCTCATTAGTTTGGACCATTCGAGAAACAAAATCAAACCTTGTTGGACATGGTAAGATTAATAAAATAGCCAATATAATTTGGTAGTTTATACATTAAGGACAACCTCTTTTACACTGAAAAGAGCACCATCATGATCCGTTGAAATTGACAACATATAAGATATGGTTTGGGTAGTGACCCGAATTGTAATTTTCTTAAGTTTTGGTATGCATAGCATGTGTAAAATGTTTACAACCAAAATACGATAAATGTATGTTTATAAGGTTATCCCAAATAAAACATTTGGTATTTCTCCTATCACCAAACCAAAAGACAAATGTTGTTTGTCAGAAAGGGTTGATTTCTCGAGAAAGTAGTTCTTGCGAAACAAGTGAGTGGGAGCACAGTACAAACTCAACGAGATTAGAGAATCTTTGTTATCATATCAAGAGTAGCGCAGCACTGGAAGTTGTTCCGGGGTTTACTATTTTGACTAAGTAGAAGACACTACAAATGTTGTAGATACTTCAAATGAGTTTGCGAACTGTACTAGAAAAGTCCAAAAACTTAGTACTTAGAACAACTTGTGATTTAAGTGTAAAGTGTTGTTTTGACAACAAAAGGACCTGGACCTTATAAAGGAAGCAAATGATGGGCCCTGACTTCGTAAAATTGACTATGTGTCATTATATCCGCCATTGTATCCCTGTATGAATATCAAGTATGTGACTTGGTAGTCCTTTCGATAGGCTTGATGCCTAACGATAGCAAAAGGGTCTATATAGCGACAAAGACATGGATTTTTACATCCTTTGAAAGTTGTACTTATCGAAAAGTTGTTTTCGACGAAGTTCAAAGAGTTGACTACTACAAGATTTTGATCTTCCGTAGTGATGCTTTAGTCTTTGCGGATAGTTCTAGCAAAAAGTTACATATTATGATATGGTAGTTGAATAACAAAACCAACTCTCCTCTCGAGGAAGTTTGATCAAGGATGTGTACTTGACATAGTCTGAGAGTTTTGTAAAATTCAAAAGGTTGCTAGAAAGGTATGCACACGTCAATGGTTGAAGTGAGCATAGCAAAGTTGAAATCTTTACCTTAATGAAGTTATCAAAAGAGTTTGATTCCATCATGAAAGATAAAGATGCTTGTAGAGTTACAAGAAATTAAGTGGGAGCGCTATGACATATTTCCAATACTTTATGTAGATGACATATGGTTGATTGGAAAATATGTATTTTAAATTAACACAGTTAAGATTTTCGATTTCATATTGATGAAAGGCTTAGAAGATATTGGGCATCGATATCTGTAAGAGATGGATTGAATCGCCTAATATGATTGAAGCCAAATTACATAGATGAAACATTGAAGTAAGTCAATATCGAAATGACAAGAAGGAGTTCTTGTCACATGGAAAATAATTTAGCAAGATTCAAGTGTTTTGACACATGATGAGCGTCATTGAAATTGAGATTTCTAAGTCATGTTTCCATGCTATGTACACAACCAGATGACTCCTATGCTATAAAATGTTATAGCAGGATAATTCATATGATGATTAGACAACAGTGGGAGAGATCCTTGTGTCATTTTAGAAATGCTAAGGATATGTTTTCCTATATAGTAATGACAAAATATTAGTTGTAATATGTTACACTAATAGTCTTGTCATTTATTCAAGTAATTTTATCTCAATTAAAATATGTGATAAAGGGTAGCACGATAGGATGGAAGAAAGTTCCATGCTGGGTTTGAAAGAGTTTCAAAATTAAAATATTCTGATAGATACTACAACAAAGGTTAAAATATATCGTTGTATTGACAATTGATAATAAGCGTATTTTGTGTCAAGGAGCTCTTTATTGAACTTGGTGAAATTCCAAGAATGCTGACACTATGAAGCTACATTTTCACAATGTTAGTAACATCAGTTTAAGCTGAGGAATTAAGGTATCACCGGAACTTGGTGAATTTCCAAGAATGCTAAAACTACGAAGCTACATTTTCACAATGTTAGTGACAATGGTGTAAGCCGAGGAATTAAGGTTTCACCGATTGACCATATATATGCAAAGCCATCTCATTAAAGAATGAGTAATGCGTGTAGATGCAAAGAACATGCAAATACAATAGGACCTGAACAGTTCAGATCTTTTTTATAATGTTTACCACATGCGAAGCATGGTAATAACACTGGTACGCCATATGTGTTAAGTGCTTACAGACTAGATTATTGACTCTAGTGCAAGTGGGAGACTGAAGGGAATATGCCCGAGAGGCAATAATAAAATGGTTATTATCTTATTGCTTGTTTATGATGAATGTTGATTTCTCATGCTAGTATTGTATTAACCGGAAACGTTGAAACATGTGTGCTTAATAAACAAACAATGGTTCCTAGTAAAGCCTCTCTTTTAACTAGCTCGTTGATTAATAGATGATCAAGGTTTCCTGATCATGAACATTGGATGTTATTAATAACGGGGTCATGTCATTAGAAGAATGATGTGATGAACATATACCCAAAGAGAATATAGCAATGCGATCAAGTCATTTAGTTTACATAGTTATATCAAACATACCAAGTAACTTATTCCTTAGACCATGAGATCATGTCAATCGCTGATACCGGAAGAGTGCTTTGATGGCATCAAACGTCACACCGTAACAGGGTGACTATAAAGGTGTCGTTAAGTATTCGGAAAGTATTAGTTGAGGATCATGGATCAAGAGTGGAATTTGTCCATCCAAATGACGGAGAGATATACTCTGGGCCCTCTCGGTGATATCACATCAAAACTGCTTGCAAGCACGTGATCTGATCACAAGGATGTTATATCACGGGAACGAGAAAAGTGTACTTGTCGGTAACGATATTTAACAAGGTACGGTTGATACCAATGATCAAATCTAGGACAAGGAAAATATCGCGAGACAAAGGGAATAGTTCACGACGTTGTTGGTTCACACGATCACGAGAGTCATCGTTGAATATATAGGAGTCATCACGGATCTCTAGATCCCGCTGTTGATTATTGATCGGAGAGGAGTCTCGATCATTTCTATCTTATTCGCGAACCGTAGGGTGACACCCTTAAGGTTCGATGACACGTTTGAGAGGATACGGAATATCCGAGAATATTTTGGGCAGCACCGAAATTGTTTCGGGGAAAATTGAAATAGTTCAAGGAGTTTTTTGTCGAATGGTTGTTAATAGAATTAACAAATGATTCGAGGTGCTATATGCAAATGTTTGTTATTGGAATTAACAAATATAAATAAAGAAATAAAAATGTTTTAATTATTTATTAAAGAAAAACTTTTGGATTTTCTAAGTGGAAAATTAAGGGAGCATGGGTGGGTGTGAGTGGAGCTTCCACTCACATGAAGAGGGAAGAGGTGGGGGCACCCCATGGCTGGCCGCACCCCCCCTCTTGGGCTGCCTTCCCCTCCTATATAAAAGGAGGGTGAGAGATCCTCTACTCCACACACTTTCCCACTTCTTTTCCCTTCCACCCGCTGCTCCATTCCATGGTCTCCGGCTTGGCGAAACCCTTACCGTGGGATTCTTCACCACCACCACGTCGTCGTGCTGCTGGAGTTCCGAGGGATCCTCTACTTCCGCGCCCCGCTGGATCGAGGGAATGGAGGTCGTCATCAACCCTACGTGTGAACGATCACGGATGCACCGCCGGATTGCGGTGCACATCTTCTCGCTATCGGGATCGGTGTAAGTACGACTACGCCAACAACGAGATTCCATCTCGTACCACTTTGAGGCTTCGAGGGTATGTGTTCTCCTTAACTCTCTCGTTGCCCGTTGCATTTCGTCTCCTAGATTAGATCTTGGCCTTTCGGGTGTCTCTCTCGTAGGAAATTTTTTTGTTTTCTATGCAACGACCCCTTCAAGGTATGTGCCACTAGCTTAGTGGAAACAACACCTTTCATTCTGACCTTAGTGTTAGAAAATATAGTTATTTTACTTAGTATAGAAAAAAATTAGTTAGTTTTAGAAAAAATTTACTTAGTTTTAATATTTAGGTATTTTACTTAGTGTTAGAATTTTTTTACTTACAATTAAAAAATTTAGGTATTTTACTTTAAAAAAATTTACACTAAGTTAGAAAATTTTTACAAGTTGGAAAAAGTAAGGTATTTTTACTTAGAATTTTTTACACTAAGTTAGAATTTTTTTACACTAAGTTAGAAACATTAAGGTATTTTTAATTAGAAAAATTTTACTTAGAACTTTTTTACCCTAAGTTAGAAACACTAAGGTATTTTTACACTAAGTTAGAAAAATTTAAATGTAGAAAATTTGACTTAGTATCTTTAGTACGTGTTAGTAGAAATATTAGAAATTTTAGTACCATTAGATGAATTTTATAATATAGAAATTTTAGTTTACAAATTTACTTAGTGAATGTTTATAATTAGTAGAATTTTTAATTAGTTAAATTTTGCTTAATTAGGAATATTTACTTAGTCTGGGTCTGTTTTAGTTTATGTCTTTGTTGGACCCGACGGGCGATGTCCGGGACTGGGCCCCGCCGGGCTACCACTGGAAGGTCCATACTACCGGGACACGCGGCTTGGTGAGAAATCCGGGTGACGTGGTCGTTCCAGATATTCTTTGGTGGCGATCGCGTGGGTCACGGTCGGTGCGAAGAGAGCCGGCCCCTAAAGAGGTGGTACATCAGCGTATCAGGAAGGAGGACAAGCACGTCAGTCGTTACATGTACTTGCTCGATAGGAAGTATAGCAACGGTTGGTCAATTATTCGGATGGTTCCTTACCACGTGAGCTATGACCTTGTGAGGGTTCCTTACCTATGGATGCGTAGCACCCGCGACTCAGCACCCCGCGGCTTAGGACCCGGTCGGAGTTAATTAGTTTTAGAGATGTTTCATCAATATGTATAAGTGATATTATTCGATCGCGATGTATTAGGGTTAAATAAAATGAACCCGAGCTATTAACTTTTGGTGTGTATTGATACGTTTAAATATTTCATCAACGTTGCTTTTATAATTAAAATGAGAATCTGGAACATATAGTTACTCTTTTTTCTAACTTGTTTAGCTATAAGTACCATTAGCTATTATCTATAACAAATTTTGATGAAATGGATGCTATTAGCTATATTTTTATTAGATTATATGCAATTTTTGCGAACTGGCACTAGTAGAAACAGGACCTTTCGTTCAGGTCCCAAAATGCCATTCATCCCGGTTGCATTAAAATCCTGGACAAATGTGTAGAATCAACTTTTGACTTAGGGAATTATACTTAGTGTAGCATCAAATTTTGACTTAGGGAATTTTGTGTATTTGCAGAAAAGTATGGAGCCAAGAGACGAAGATGCGGAAAACTTGCTCGCGGGTTTAATCCGCGGGTCCGAGGGAGAGACCGATGTGAGCCAGTGGATGAACAACTCCAGTGAGGGAGAAGCCGACGGCTCCGGTGAGGGAGAAGCCGAAGGCTCCAGTGGAGCCGTACAAATTACAAACACCGGCTCCGAGGTGCATAAAGATATGTTAATTAATGAAGCATCGGTTGTCTATATACTTGTCTTAACACTCTTTATTTTTTTAGCCATCCGGTTCAAGCATATCAACCAGAAAAAAGACTAAACGAGGCGCAACAAAGAAGTTGAAAGATACAGAAAGATATAGGATCGAAACGATCGCAGCAGACGGCGCACCCGGGCTTCCCGTTGATCTTGCAAAAAAAAATTACAAAGCAATGCAGAGTGCTAGTTAGGCATCACATCCCGATCACTGTTCAAGAGTGGAATGAGCCAAAAGATCCGCAGAGACAAGGAATTTCATTTGTCAGCAACTTAGCCAAAGATCATGTTTAAAAAAAAATCATGTGTAATTTCACCTTACGGACGCTGCAAGTAGACGAGAATGAGGAGGATGAGAATGCGGAGGTAGATGGTGAAGCCGATGCTAATAAAAAGAAACTTGAGTTAGTGAAAAAGGTCAAGGCGTGGACTCTGGAAAAGATGGCCCAACAATTCAGCAACTGGAAGAAAAGATTGCATCTTGACTTTATCAAGAAGGGCAAGACTCCGGATTTCACTCAAGGGTATGAGAAAATAAAACCCTTATGAGCAGATTTTGTGAAGTACAAGCTGTCAGATAATGCGAAGATAAGGTCGGAAAAAGAATCAGAAAAACGCCGCCAAAAATGTATATCACCATATTATGGGGCAAGCTGGCTACAAGGGTTCCCTGCCCAAGTGGGAGAAATGGGAGAACGACCTGTTTGAGAAGGGGATCACTCCCGAGCCAGTCACGTGGGTTGAGCGGACAAGGTCTTGGTTCTACGGGCATAGGGGAAAGTTGGACGCCGAAGGAAAAGAAATCTATAATCTAAGGAATAAAGAGAATCCTCTACCCATAGAAGATCTTAGAAGCACAATATCGGATGTTAAAGAGAGGAGATTCGTGCCAAATAGAGAGAACGACGAGCTCACACGCGCCCTAAAGAATAAGGAACACAGAGGGCGTACATGAGGCACAAAAGGCAGTGTTCCGTGGAGTATTGGGTTTGACGAGAGGAAAAAGAAATATCCTAATAGAAGCCGTCAACGGAAAAAGGACGCGGAGGCAGCTGAAGCAGCGAGTCAGGCAAACTGGAGGCGTCAACTTGAAGAACAGATGAAGCGGATCCAGGAGGTAGCAATGAAGCAGTAGGAGAAATTTAACACACTTAGCCAGCAGCTAGTGTCCACCGGCGTACCACACAAGGTAGAAGGTGAAGTCGATGCTACCGGCGCAGCACATTCTCATCGGAAAAGCAGCATTGCATCCACGCAGCTCCACGGTTATGATGCACCACCGATGATGCACCCGGTGGATGATATCACGGAGATGACAACTTGTGAGCTCCACGTGAAGGTCGTCAATATAACCATCAAGGCGGCGGTGAGGTATGTCTTACCAATTGGCAACTAACCAACTCACCATAGTCTTCTGGTTCCACGGGGCTACGTTGTTGTTGGGGTCGATGAAGTTGTCAACGGATTTGAGCGGGTGAAGCTTGAATTCTCTGAAGGTGAAGACGGAGAGGTGACTGAACTCGGAGAAGCCAAGAAGTTGACCGTTATATGGCTAAACGAATGCATTGTGCTTCCAAATCAGACGGTAAGGCCATCTACTCCTCACTATTCTCCAGCGCAACAGTCTCCAGCGCGGCCGTATCCACCGTGCATGCCGTCTCCAGCGCGGTCGCCTACGTTGTGCATGCCGATCTCCAGCGCGGTCGTCTACGCCGCCGCGTCAGCCTTCTCTGCCACTAAGTTTCTGCGGAGCCATAAAAGATCACCCGAACGTCAACGGTCACCCCTCCCGAAGGTACCAAACGAGTTACTCAAGTTACCTTACGACTATACTCCTGAGCAAACCCAAAAAATCGCAAGGGACGAATACGAGGCGTGGAAATGGAAGCCGAAGGAGCAGAAAAAGGAAGATTTCCCGACACCGAAGAAGATGTAGAACGAGCGTGGAAAATGGTGAAGACTCTTCATCAAACCGAGCCGAGTCTGTCATGTGACTATGACCGCTCTATTCTGAAGTCACACCAGGAAATGGTGCGGTCGACGAAGAGTAGTAGCGCAAGCGCGAAAAGCGGGAAATCAGTTGCCCAGCTCGGAGAGCAGAAAAAACAATCCATAGCCCCGCTCAAAGTGATTTCCAATACCCAGGTGGGGCCGAGCACTAATGCTGACAAGCAAATTGATCTGGAGTTCATAGAACTGTACGAACCAGGGGCAGCTGCTGCGGGTTTGTCCATTGCTGAGTATATGCAAACAGTAGAGTACTTCCCCGCTTTTGAATGTGCGTACGAATACCAGCACGGGAATCCTCTCGTCAAACCCGAGGAGGTAAATAATCTACCAACCAAAATGTGAAGAGTACATAATTGGTATATGGAAGCCGCTCAAAAATCTCAGGACTGGATAGTGGTCGGAGTTAGAGACGAGCACTACGGGTATGGAGATGGGCTGGTTCTTATTCAATTTGACGAATTGTTTCAGTTATTCCAGCAGAAGGCCCTTGACAAATCTATCGTTAGTGCCTATTGTCTGTAATACTTATTTCTCTAATTAAGTCTCTAGCTAGCTCACCTCATTCATTGCATTCATATATATAGTACACTCATTATATTATAATTGCAGAATGAAGATTCTCGAATGCAAAAGTGGACAAATCTATGATATTGGGTTCATTGACCCATATTTTGTTAATCATAAGACTCTTGAGCTATCTCCCAAGGATACATAAGATAGCCTTCTAAAGGTAATAATGTTTCAAGAACACAGAAGAGAAATAATATTTCATTACAACTTCGGGTGAATGTTACTGTGTTGTACACATTCTGTTTTCCTTACTCGATGTTCAGTGTATAATTGATGAGTTATGCGTGCACAGCTTCCACTATATTCTGCTAATCTTCCAAGTTGACAAAGGAAAAGTACTGGTAATGGACCCAAAACGTAAACCCCTTGAGCTCTGGGCGGACTTGCAGGAAATGATCCAGCGGTAATTTCAATCTTTATTAATTTCAATCTTTATATATGGCACTATATCGACTACTTTGTTTCATTTTCGGATATCAAGTAATTACTAACTCTTTTTTTCTTTTTCTTTCCCGGGCAGCGTTAGGAATAGGTTCACAAAAAAGGCTAGGGGTCAATGTAAATCAGAGCTTACATTTGAAATTGTGCGAGTAAGTACTACTATCTAGATATGCGCATCTCCTTAATTCTAGTTTCGGTACCATTATCATGGCTGGTTGATTATTATTTTGATTGAAACCATGTTCTCGTAAAGTGCTTGCAACAGGGAGACGGGAATCACTTGTGTGGATACTACGTCTGCGAGTTCATTCGTCAGACGACATGTCCCAAGGGCAGAGAATTCAACAAATTTCATGTACGTCATTTGTCAATTTTTCTTATTACCATCTATTTTAGTTACTTAGTTTCATTAATATATATTGGCCATTCTTCTTTATATTAGATCGAACGGCTCCGGGACGGTCTTCTACCAAGGGACCGCATACGAGCAATTCAGGAGGAAATTGTGGGCTTCTTACATGCAGAGATCCTAAATGTAAATGGAGAGTATTATAGCGCTTGGGAATGAACTTGATTTTGTAATTCATTCCATCGGTCATGTAATATGCTCGATATACTTTGATTCTGTAATATAAGTGTTCCTTCTTTTGCTATATATATGTATTAATTGATCACTCGTGGGATCCGAGAGGTCCGGGGAGGGTCCACCGAGGCTCCTCTCTTCTCGTGGGATCCGGCAGGTCCGGGGAGGGGCCACCGAGGCTCCTCTCTTCTCGTGGGATCCCGGAGGTCAAGGGAAGGGCCACCGGGCTCCTCTCTTCTCCTGGGATCCGGGAGGTCCGGGGAGGGGCCACCAAGGCTCCTTATCGGTGTATGGTGACAGGGGTATCGTACAATCGAATTGATCGCAAAACATAAAATAAAAACGAAAACAATAAATAGAAACAAAAATTCTGCCACGACAGAGAAAATGGCGAAAGTGCTGTCGCCGCAGAGAAAGCATTCATCCCGGTTTATGTTAAGAGCCGGGACGAATGGCCCTGGCCAGATTCGTGCGCACCCTGCCATGTGGTCAACCACATGCATCCCGGGGCCTAGCACAACCGGAACCAATGGGGGTGGGACATTTGTCCCGGCTGCCCCATCCCGGTTGCACAACCGGGATGAATGGCCCTAAACAACCGGGACCAAAACCCCTGTTTGTACTAGTGTGCACCCATGGAGCTAGCTGCTAAGCACATCCATCCATCCCTCTCTTGATTTGTAGGTAGACACACTCTACTATTTTTTGAACAAAAGACACAGTCTACTTGAAACGCCATACAAACTGATTTAGACAGTTTGCCTCGAACTTTTGAGAAAAAATTAAGTGACGAAAATGCCGAACCTCAAGTAACATATATATACTTAGAGTATCTCTAACCGTCACTATAAACCACCGGACTAGAAACGCGGTCTTCAGGTCGTGTTTTGGAGAGTTTACCGGCCCAAACATTGTCGTCTAGAGTAGAAACTGAAATCAGAACCGAAAATTTAGTTTTTATGATTTCAGTGGAACAAACAGATAAACACATAGGCGTAGTGCTTGGCAAAATACAGATCTCGGAACTTATCCTAACCCTAATATTCACGCCAGCCCTAACATTGCCTCACCTAAGCCCTCGGGAGCGGCGGCGACGCAGCGGCTCCTCTCGCTCATCGTCCAAGACGAGGTCGACGAAGAGTTTCGCCTCCTTCTCGGCGAGGTGGCGCCACTCATCCTTCTTCTCCTACGTCTCGCACGATGTGGCGACGCAGGTTAAAGAGGAATCCGTCGAACTCGTCGAGGCAGCAGAGACGCTTCTTGAGGTCCGCCTCCTCGTCGGCATGCGCATCAGCGCGCCCGCGAGGAGCTCCCCGCGTCGGCGCGCCGATTGCAGCCAGGAAAAAAGTCCCCAGCGCGCGATAGAGGATATGAGAAGGCGGCGGCAGCAGGCCCGGGTTGGTCAAGCGGCGCGCCGCTTACTTCCTCACCGCGTTAGATATGATGACTTTCTTTAGCTCTTCGTTAGAGAAGTCTCCGTCACCGTCTGAGCCTATTCCGCGCTCGTTTGACTCCCTCTTGGGCCATATCGCGGAAAGCTGGAGCGACGGGGCCATCTCTCGCCTCTCGGAATTCTGGGTGGATGCATGTCATTGCCACACAAAACCCCAGATATTTTTTTGTATGTGTACTGGATTGACCAGACGAGAGAGAGGATTTCAACACCAGAAAGAAAGTGATCGAGAGAATGGATCGGAGCATCAAGCCAAGACTCATGGACACAGCCATCTGGTCTTCGCTTCCCAGCGCTCTGCTCATGGTGATTGCCGGCTACCTCCTCGCCACCGGCGACGTCGACTACTACGTCGACATGCGGGCCGTCGTCCCTGGATGGCGCGCCGCCATGGACGACCCCAAGGACTACCCCACAGACCTCCGCTTCCTCCTCAAGCAGTGGGTCATGCTGGACGAGGAGCATGGCCGCACAACCACCTTGGACGGTCACCTCTTCCTCAACACTGTCACCGGCCGGTTCCTCCGCATCAAGCTCCCTGGCCTCGCCGACTATTGCAGCGTCATCAGCATCGGTGGCCTCCTCGTCCTCGCGAGCCGGAGGCCTCCACACACGGTATGTGTCGCCAACCTACTGACGGGTTCCTGCATCAAGTTTAGGGCGCCCATGCCTGATATGCTTCTCCGCACCACTACTGCCCACCTGCGGTTGGGTGGCGCTACTCCGACTCTAGTTCTGGAGCATCCATCGCGTGATATGGCGTACTTGGCCAGCCCATACGACGAGCAATTTTCCATGGCGAAGTACAACTCGCTCCACAAGGCACACAACACCTGGGGCATCACGGATGACACGCTGGATGATCAATTGAGCAGCATTATCGCCGCCAGTTCCTGGGGAAAGTACTATCGCTGCCACTTCCTCAAATCCGATGGAGAGATGTTGCTTGCTGTTGGTCGAAAACACCCAGACCGTGGCGTTGAGATCTTCAAGATGAACTTTCAGCAGAGGGAGATCGAGCCAATGGAAAGTATTGGAAGCCGTGCTCTCTTCCTCGGTGACAGGTGCGTGTCGGTTGATGCTCGTAAGTTCCTTTCCACTGACGGAAACCGCATCTTTTACCGTGCTAGAGACGAGCATGGTAGAAGGGACGGAATCTACATGTATGACCTCACAACTGCAAAGGAGGAGTTGATCACCATGGATCTTATTGAATTATTTGGATTTACCGGCAAACCGGTGCCTCCCTCCATCATTCAGCTACTCGTGAACTACTGCACCAACATCCCATGCATGGAACCGGCTACCGAATGAACAGGGAGAAAGGCAATAAGTGCACAAGGGGAAGTAACTTATACGTTGAGCCTGGTACACTCAATTTGATCTCGCCTGCAAAAATAGCTACCAGCCCGTAAGTTTTAGATTAACTAGCACACTCCACATACAAAAGGCCAATTTAAATACTTCTATACAGAAATAGTTGCTCAAATAGTACTCGCTTTAAGAGCTAGTAGCAGATGAAATTTATGCAAATCATAGGGATGCATGCATATATAAACTGTTGGACCGTGTCTAATTCAAATATGATTTGGGATACTATAGAACGTGCATTAGTAGATACAAGTAAGCCGTGTTTGAACCGAACACATGTATCGTAGTCACAGGAGACTGCTCTCCGTGGCACAGGATTTTTTCTCCCGTCATACGTGGCAGCATATTCCTAGGCTTTTGTAGTTGTAGGCTCTCTTGCTGCGTATTCACGGGGTGTTTTATTCTCTTTTACTTTAGTGGTTGAGGAGTTGTAAAAGATTTATACTGGCGATACGTTTTAATAATTAATAAACAGTTGTGTGCATCACTCGATGCAGAGGCTGGAAACTACCCATTTCGGAAAAAAAACATGTATCGTAGGCTCCTGTAATAAAAGAGCACCAAAAATGTAACCGTAGGAGGCACTGCATTCATGGAGGAGAGACCCAGCTATAAAATGAACGGGACCAAAGGCAAGCAGTGCACATGGGGAAGTAACATATATGTTGTGCCTCCGGAACACTATTTTGTCTATGTAGGCCATCGCACCATTTGGTCAACTTAAAACAATTGTCTGTAGCAGGGTTTTCATTTCCAATTTGTGAGTTAGTCGACCATCTTCATGGATCCGCGCATTTTCTATTCATTTGAGTTGAAGGTTGTTAAATAGCTTGTTGAGTTGAAGTTTACTCAATCCGATTTATTTACAAGATTCTAATCTACGTGCTATGATGCTTATTAAGTGTGTGTCGGTCGCGGATCCTCTCCTCAGTGCAAATCACCTCCCGCGTCGATCTCATCTACAATATAATTAGCACCACGAGATTTTTTGATCGAACACATATTCTTGTAGATTTGAAAATCCGTGAAAGTCTGACGCTCTGCGTCCGCCGAAGATTCATAAAAGAAACATGTAAACACCAAAATTAGTTGATGACAAACTGCTATAAATATCCAATATTAAAATTTAAAATAGCCAGGAAATTACAAAACATGGTTTTTTGCTCGCAAGTTCAAAGTGATAAAATCATACAGACGGTATATAGTGGAATGACACAATTAAGAATGGGGGAATTGTGCATGACTTCCATCACACAAAGTCAAAAGAATGATAATTTGCCTTTAATTTCTGAAACGTATAGCTAACACATGAAATCCAATACTATATATGACAGATCGATGTAGAGTGTCTTTATCTCACAGTTGCATATTTATATATACCACTGCTGGATCAGGATAAATTTTGAGATATTCGAATGTTGATTAACAGCTACGATAGTCCGTGTACATGGATTCACCATGTCAGCTTTTTTTACCTGATGAATACTCAAAATTTGGTGTCACGAATTAGGAAATGACAACCAATTTTTAAAAGGGGTTATTTTGACATTTTTTCATAAACCTAGCTATTATTAATAACATATTTTCATAATATTACTATGTTAATTTTTATTAAAATATTCTTTCAAAAGAAAAAATAAACGCTATACATTTAAGATGGTGAGAATTTCTAAAACGTAATGCATCTTCTTAAACGGTTCGGTCATCATTTTCTTTTGAATATCAAAGATCCATACAGGAAAAGTAAATAATACATATAGAGATACGCCTAGGCAAGTGAAATTATCCAAAGAACAGAGACAAACCTTTATATGTCGTAAAAAAAACCTACAAAAGCATGTATACATATGAGTACCATGATTTTCTCTAATTATAAAAGCATGGCCCATATACAACTCTGCCTTCTAACTGGAAAGGTTTTCATAAGGTGTTGGCACTTCTTGTTGAATCTGTATTTTATGTTGTCGGTAAGTATTAATATTACTGTAACTGGTAGAAAATAGGCCTTCCATACGCCCCCATTAGTCCCCAAAATAATCGACCCGCGAACATAGGGGTCTTTAGTCGCGGTTCGGGAGGAGACCCGCGACCAACACTCTGGGCCCAGCGCGCTCGGTCCACAGCTGGCGGACGGGAGGGGCTTTAGTCCCGGTTGGCCAGGCCATCCGGGACTAATAGGTCCTCAGGCTGGCCCGAAGGCCTTTAGTCGCGGTTGTCCAGGCCAACCGGGACTAAATGCCCATCCCTATATAGGACTCAGGTCGCTGCACTTTGCCACATTTGGTGTCAGTTCTACTCACAATATTCACAAGGGGTGGTGGGTTTGCTTTTGGTTCCTACTATTCACACAAGGTGTTCGATGAAATGCCCGAGAGTATGAAACACACATGATATGAAGTGTCCGAGCCACACTTGAGCTTTTTCATTTATTTTTCCACCACGATCGCGGTTAGCAACTTGGACCTTTCATGATTTGTATTATGTCTAGCTAGTTAGATTAACAAATGCATGATGGTTAATTATATACTTTATATAATAATAATGCAGATGAATCGGCAATGGAGGTACGGTAACCGACTCTCCGGCGAGTTCACTACGGGTTTGAAAGATTTCCTCGTAGTGGCAAATGCGAACAAGCAGCGAGGTTTTATTATCTGTCCATGTGCTGAATGTAAGAATCAGAAGGGTCACTCCTCCTCAAAAGTCGTTCACATGCACCTGCTTCCTAGCTAAACTTAGACGAGATGAAGAGTCCAAGTGGGCTCAACGTGCTAAGATGAGATACATCAAAGAGGGAGGAGATAACACAAAATATTTCCACTTGATGGCTAATGGCAAACATAGAAAGAAAAAAATATTTCAGTTAGAACAAGACGAGGGAACTATTATTGGCCAACATAACTTGATGTGTTTTATTTCTGAATATTACAAAAAACTGTTTGGGCCATCCGAAAAGACAAATATTTCACTTGATGAGGGGAGGATTCATGATCTACCTCAAGTGTCGTTAGAGGAAAACAACCTTTTAACTGCCCCTTTTACTGAAGAGGAAGTATCTGATGCTGTAACTCAAATGGAACTCAATAAAGCACCGGGACCGGATGGGTTTCCGGCTGAGTTCTATAAGAAGTTTTGGGATGTGATTAAGCTGGATATGATGTCCATGTTTGCTCAATTACATGCAGCAGAGTTACAATTATTCAAGCTGAATTTTGGAGTCATTACACTTTTACCTAAGAGGGAAGACGCAGCTAGGATAGAACAGTACAGGCCTATTTGCTTGCTGAATGTCAGCTTTAAAATTTTCACGAAGGTTGGGACTAATAGAGTTACTGCAATTGCGCAGAGAATTATTAAACCTACTCAATCTGCATTTTTACCTGGTAGAAATATTTTAGAAGGGGTAGTAGTCCTACATGAAATGATACATGAGTTACACTCCAAGAAATTGGATGGAGTTCTTTTTAAATTAGATTTCGAAAAGGCCTATGACAAGGTTAGTTGGTCATTTTTGCAACAAACATTAAGGATGAAAGGTTTCTCACCACTGTGGTGTGACTGGGTTGCGAGATTTGTTCAAGGGGGAGTGTTGGTATCAGGGTGAATGATGATATTGGTCATTATTTCCAGACATTAAAAGGATTAAGACAGGGGGATCCGTTATCTCCTATTCTTTTTAATCTAGTAGCTGACATGTTAGCAGTTCTCATTGCGAGGGCGAAAGAAGAAGGTAGTATTGGGGGACTTGTACCACATCTAGTTGAAGGTGGGGTTTCAATACTACAGTACGCAGATGATACAATTTTGTTCCTTGAACATGATCTCGATAAAGCAGTTAACATGAAACTTATTCTCTCTTTGTTTGAACAACTATCGGGTCTTAAGATCAATTACCATAAGAGTGAAATCTTTTTCTTTGGGGCTGTGGCTGAGGCAGAAGATGAGTATCGTCACATCTTTGGGTGTGAGGTAGGACAATTACCGTTTAAGTACTTGGGTATCCCGATTCATTATCGAAAACTGTTGAATAAAGAATGGCTTCCGATTGAGGACCGTTTTGAAAACAAGTTGAGTACTTGGATTGGTAAATTACTCTCTTATGGTGATAGGTTGGTCCTTATTAATTCTGTTCTTTCGAGCTTGCCTATGTTCTTTCTATCCTTTTTTGAGTTACCTGTTGGGGTACGGAAAAAATTAGACTTCTTTAGATCTCGCTTCTTTTGGCAAAGCGATAAGAAGAAGAAAAAATATAGGTTAACTAGGTGGAATATAATTTGTAGACCAAAAGATCAAGGGGGCTTGGGGATAGAGGTTTTAGAGATTAAGAATAAGTGTCTCTTAAGCAAGTGGCTCTATAAACTTCTTAATGAAGAAGGAGTATGGAGTGAGATACTACATAATAAATATATTAGAGATTTACCTCTTCAACAGGTAGAAGCAAAACATACTGATTCACCTTTTTGGAAGGGTTTGATGAGGGTCAAAGCAGATTTTTTTCAGCGAGTTAAATTTAAGTTGGGGAATGGTGAAACTATTCGTTTTTGGGAGGACATTTGTTTAGGAGATACTACTCTTGCTAACCAATATCCGAATCTATATAATGTGGTGAGGCATAAAAATGTTTTTGTCTCTCATGTATTATGGAATGATCACCCTAACTTACAGTTCAGAAGAGCATTAACTGGAGATAAATGGGACGCATGGTTGCATTTAGTTGAACGCTTAATGAACATTCACAATTGTAATGTACCGGATTCTTTTAAGTGGACATTGACTAATTCTGGCATTTTTTCGGTTAAATCCTATTATGAGGATTTAATGAATGAGGGGACTAAATGCTTACGGAGATATATATGGAAAATAAAAGTACCACTTAAGATTAAAATATTTATGTGGTTTCTTTATCGAAAGGAGCTATTAACAAAGGATAATTTGGCTAAACGAAATTGGACGGGATGCCCAAAGTGTGTTTTTTGTGGTAATCAAGAGACTATTGAACATCTATTTATTTCTTGTGACTTTGCTAAGAAGATCTGGAGATTAATTCACTTCACTTTTAGTATTTCTCCACCATCAACAATTGACAATCTGTTTGGGGTTGGTTAGATGGGGTAGATAAAAAGACTAAGGCTAGAATACGGATTGGTATTTGTGCTTTTCTTTGGGCAATCTGGAATTGCAGAAATGATGTTATTTTTAACAAGATGGAAACTGGACATTTCTTGCAGGTGGTACACAAGGCTACTCACTGGATCCACATGTGGTCGTTCCTTTCGCCAGAAGACCTACGTGGAGGCTTGGATACAGGATGTGCACGCTTGCTGGCGGTCGTGCGGGCTATCTTCAGCCAGGGTGGGTGGCTGCACACTAGGAGGATACAGTATGTGTAGTCTCCGTATGTTTTGGTGGCTCGTGCTTGTAGCCACGATGCACTGTCGTTGAAATTCATTGGTGGTGTAACATTTGATATTTTGACTCTGGATACTTTCTTAATAAATAAGCTGTGTGCATCCACTGGATGCAGAGCCTGGGTTTTCCGTTTCAAAAAAAAATGCACCAGCTTCGGCACGGTTTCATGCCAAGCTATAATTGTTGGACCAAGCATGGAGAAAGAGGGGTTAGAATGGAAGAAGATGAAGAAGAAGATGATATCGATGTCAACTATCATGAGGCTTTCGGTGATTCTTTCATGGAGGATGATGCTGAAGGTGGGGAAGAGTTTGGTGAAGGTGAAGAAGAGGCACATGATGAGCCCGCTGATGATCTTGGTCGGACCATTGCTGATGCACGGAGACGCTGTGAAACTGACAAGGAGAGGAAGAATTTGGATCGCATGTTAGAGGATCACACGAAGTCGATGTACCCAGGATGCGACAATAGTCTGAAAAAGCTGGGCTGCACACTGGATTTGCTGAAATGGAAGGCACGGGAAGGTGTAGCTGACTCATCATTTGAAAATTTGCTGAAAATGTTGAAGAATATGTTTCCGAAGAATAACGAGTTGCCCGCCAGTACGTATGAAGCAAAGAAGGTTGTCTGACCTCTAGGTGTAGAGGTTCTGAAGATACATGCATGCATTAACGACTGCATCCTCTACCGCGGTGAGTACGAGAATTTGAATGAATTCCCTGTATGCACTGCATTGCGTTATAAGATCAGAGGCGATGACCCTGGTGACGATGTTGAGGGCGAGAAACCCAGGAAGAGGGTTCCCGCCAAGGTGATGTGGTATGGTCCTATAATACCTCGCATGAAACGTATGTTCAGGAACAAAGAGCATGCCAAGTTGTTAGGATGGCACAAAGAGGACCGTAAGTCCGACGGGGAGTTGAGACACCCCGTTGATGGAACGCAATGGAGAAAAATCGACAGAGAGTTCAAAGATTTTGCAGCTGACGCAAGGAACATAAGATTTGGTCTAAGTACTGATGGCATGAATCCTTTTGGCGAGTAGAGCTCCAGCCATAGCACCTGGCCCGTGACTCTATGCATCTACAACCTTCCTCCTTGGTTGTGCATGATGCGGAAGTTCATTATGATGTCAGTGCTCATCCAAGGTCCGAAGAAACCCGGCAACGACATCGATGTGTACCTAAGCCCATTAGTTGATGAACTTTTACAGTTGTGAGGCAGACCTGGTGTACCTGTGTGGGATGAGCACAAAGAAGAGGAATTTGACCTACGAGCGTTGCTTTTTGTAACCATCAACGATTGTCCTGCTCTCAGTAACCTTTCGGGATAGTCAAATAAGGGATACAAAGCATGCACGCACTGCTTAAATGAGACTGGAAGTGTATTTTTGGATAATTGTAGGAAGAACGTGTACCTGGGTCATCGTCGATTTCTTCCCCGAAATCATAACGTAAAAAGAAAGGAAAGCATTTCAACGGCAAGGCAGATCACCGGCCGAAGCCTGCGGAACGTACTGGAGCTGAGATATTTGATATGGTCAAGTATTTGAAACTCATCTTTGGAAAGGGTCCTGGCGGACAATCAGTTCCGCTGGAAGTTGACGGGCACGTACCCATGTGGAAACAGAAATCGATATTTTGGGAGCTACAGTATTGGAAGGTCCTAGATGTCGGCTCTGCAATCGACGTGATGCATGTTACGAAGAATATTTGCGTGAACCTACTAAGCTTCTTGGGCGTGTATGGGAAGACAAATGATACAAAGGAAGCACGGCAGGACCAGCAACTTTTGAAAGACCCAGATGACCGGCATCCGGAATGGTTTCAAGGTCGTGCCAGCTACGCTCTTACCAAAGAAGAGAAGGTCAATTTTTTTGAATGCCTGAGCAGTATGAAGGTCCCGTCTGGCTTCTCGTCAAATATAAAGGGAATAATAAACATGGCGGACAAAAAGTTCCAAAACCTGAAGTCTCACGACTGCCACGTGATTATGACGCAATTGCTTCCGATTGCTTTGAGGGGGCTCCTACCGTAAAATGTTCGAGTAGCCATAGTGAAGCTATGTGCATTCCTCAATGCAATCTCTCAGAATGTAATCAGTCCAGAAGATCTACCACGGTTACAGAACGATGTGGTCCAATGTCTTGTCAGTTTCGAGTTGATGTTTCCACCATCCTTCTTCAATATTATGACGCACCTCCTGGTCCACCTAGTCGAAGAGATTTCCATTCTCGGTCCTGTATTTCTACACAATATGTTCCCCTTTGAGAGGTTTATGGGAGTATTAAAGAAATATGTTCGTAACCGTGCTAGGCCAGAAGGAAGCATCGTAAAGGGCTATGGAAATGAGGAGGTAATTGAGTTCTGTATTGACTATGTTCCTGACCTTAAGCCAATTGGTATTCCTCAATCGCGGCACGAGGGGAGACTAAGTGGAAAAGGCACGATCGGAAGGAAATCAACGATATGTATGGACGGTCATTCTATGACTGAAGCACACCACATAGTTCTGCAAAATTCGAGCTTGGTGGCTCCGTACTTCGAGCAACACAAGAATATTTTACGCTCGGACAACCCGGGGAAGCCTGAATCATGGATTAGAAAGGCCCACATGGAGACTTTCGGCAGTTGGTTGCGAAAACATTTAATGAATGACAATGATGTTGGAGATCAGCTGTACATGTTGGCCAAGACACCATCTTCGACTATAACGACTTTCCAAGGGTACGAGAGAATACATTTTACACGATCTCCCAAGATAAAAAGAGCACCAACCAAAACAGTGGTGTCCGCTTTGATGCAGCAACTGAGGTTGGGCAAAAGGTCACATATTATGGTTACATAGAGGAGATATGGGAACTTGACTATGGACCCTCCTTTAAGGTCCCTTTGTTCCGGTGCAAATGGTTCAAGCTAACAGGAGGTGGGGTAAAGGTGGACGAGCAATACGGAATGACAATGGTGGATTTCAACAATCTTGGTTACCTTGACGAACCATTCGTCCTAGCCAAAGATGTCGCTCAGGTTTTCTATTTGAAGGACATGAGTAGCAAACCGAGGAAACGGAAAGATAAGAAAACGATCAGTACATCATGCGATGATCCAAAGAGACACATTCTTCTTTCAGGGAAAAGAAACATCGTGGGAGTGGAGGACAAGACAGACATGTCAGAAGATTATAATATGTTTGGTGAAATTCCGCCCTTCAAAGTGAACACTGACCCAAGCATTAAGTTAAATGATGAGGATGCTCCATGGATACGGCCAAATCGTAAGAAAGCGGGGACACAAGGTAAGAATTGATGTGTAATAATTTATTGTACCAAACTTTGTTGAATGGATCATGTGAATTGTATTATCTCTGATGTGTTTAAGACTGACTCCTTTGCAAAATATTTGAGAAAACAAGTGGAAAACATGGAAAGCAGAAGGTTACTTAAATGTCTCAAAACCTTGTGAGATAAAATATCTAATTTCATAACTTTTATTAAAAACAGAAAACAGACGCGCTAGCGCGCCGCAGTGTCGCCGGAATACAAATTCTTTTATTAAAAAGAGAAAACAGACGACCACTACTCCTCGTCACCGTCGTCGGGGAACTCGTCGGTGACCTCTTCCGGGTCATCGTCGTCGTCGAACTCGTCGGTGACCTCCTCGTCGTCGTCGGAGGTGCATGATGGTATGTCCGAGATAGGCCCCCACCTTGGATCGTCGGAGGCCCAGACTTCGCCGGCGTGGTCGGCCCGACGAAGCTCTTGCAGCGCCTTCGTCCTCGCCTCCCGAGCGGCATCTAACGCGAGGTGGCGTTCGAGGCGGCGCTCCGTCCGCTGAGCCGCGCGGGTCTGCCAGAGCTCCTCGTCGGCGCTCTCCTCCCCCGGGTTGTTTCGGTAATACTCGCGGACGACGCGGTCTTCCCTGGCGTCGACTAGGCCCTGAAACGTGCGGTGGCGGAGGTGGAGGTGGTCGGCGGCAGTGACGATCTGCGGTTTTGGCGCCCTGGCCTCCGCTTCCCAGACGGTGTGGCAGTCGTTGAAGTTCATCAGCGACCGCGGGCGGTTGAGGCGCCAGGCCGCCGCGTCCCAGACGCGGGCGGCCTCCGCCGCCGTCGCAAAGGAGCCGAGGGGGATGCGGTCGTCCCCCCAGCGGATATCTGCGCTGAGCATTCCGTTCTGCCGTGCTCGGACGCCGCCGAAGCCGGTGGTGATGTTCCTCCTCGGAGGCATGGTGGAAGCGCGACTGTGCGTGGAGAGGAGTGGGCGCGTGGAGAGGAGAAGACGCGCTCGAGGCGCGACAGTTTATACCGCGCCCTCCTGGCCACGCGTCACAACTCCCGCGCCACGCGTCACAACTCCCGCGCCATGCGCCACCCTAACACAACCAAGCAAATAGTTGCATATTACTACCCGAGCTCAAAGTGAACACTAACCCAAGCATGGATGGATGTGTTAAAGGGGGGTGTAGAACAAAACAATCGGTATCACCATCATATAGCCGTACCATGGCTACTCGGTGCAATATGCATACCAAATGCACGGCAGGATATATGGTGGCGAATCCGGATGTTTTGTATTTGTTCGATGAACTGAATATATGATGTATCAAACCTTAAAGGGGGATGTAGAACAAAACAATCGGTATCGCCATCATACAGCCCCACCGTGGCTACTGGGTGCAATATGCATACCAAATGCACGGCAGGACGTATGATGGCGAATCCGGATGTTTTGTATTTGGTCGATGAACTGACCGGTGTATGAAGGTGGGCTATATATAGGTTCCTGCGGCTCACAAAGTGTTGTGCTAGGGTTTTGATCCAACGGTTAAGAAACACCCTCATCCAATGGCTCACAACAGCTCGAAAGAAACACACCATAGCCATGATCGAACGGCTCACAACAGCTCGAAAGAAACAAACCCCGGATCCAACGACTCATAAGCGCTTGAAAGAAACACACGATCCGTGTGATTCTATCTGATTGGTCCAAACGAAACCCTAACCCATTTAGTCCCAGTTGGTGTCCCCAACCGGGACTAAAGGGATGATCCGTTTCCCAATGAAACCCGTACCATTTAGTCCCGGTTGGTAAAACGGGACGGGACTAAAGGGATATATGTTTTCTTCTCGCTATATATATGTATGCATTGCCACACCATTGGCATAAACACATACAAACTCACCACTCCCTCATGGCTTCTACCGTACCCACTCTAACATTCATCCAGGCGGAGGCACTTTCCGCCTCAAACTACCCCTGCCCGTGCGGCTACAACGTTCCCGCCGGTTGGATGCTGAGCGCCGGAGGAGTGCCGGTGCCTCCTCTTCCTCAAGGTGTGGCGCGTCGGGGGGGCATCACGAACCACTACTACCACGAGCTCACGCCGGAGCAGCGGAGGAATCCCAGTTGGCATCCCGATAACCAGCATACTTGGGATGCCTTCTTCATCAATCGGCGTGAGAGGGCGCTCGCCAGGTATGAGGAGGACGGTCTGCCTCCTGGGAACTTTCACGAGGCCGGTCGTCGGCTATGGTGGTACGGCCGGACTCTACAGAGCGTCATGGACTACATCAGGGCCGGCGATATCCCCCGCCTGCGCTACCCTCACGCCCAGTCCTGGAGTCGTGATCCTCCGAGGGAGTGCAGAGCACCGTCAGACGATAGTGACGACGACGGCGGCGACTACGACGACTACGAGTCAGAGTACTATAGGCCTAGGCAGGAGTATGACTAGCAGATATCAGATCCACAGTGTCTTGCCATTATGTAGATCGATCATGAATCTATGCTCTCCGTTTAGGATTAGATCCACTTTTGCCATTATGTACTGCCTTTTTTATCTATATATATATCCAAGATGTGTGTGAATCTTTCTTATTGGAGGGAACAAAACGCTAACCATTTCGTCTCGGTTGGTAAAACATGCCGGGACTAAAGGGGTTTTATTTTTCTGAATTTTCTGATATATTATTTGTATTTGTAAGATTTTAAAATGAATTAGTTTTATTTTTCTGAATTTTCTGATATATTATTTGTATTTTTAAGATTTTAAAATGAAGTAGTTTTATTTTTCTGAATTTTCTGATATATTATTTGTATTTGTAAGATTTTAAAATGAAGTAGTTTTATTTTTCTAAATTTTCTGATATATTATTTGTATTTTTAAGATTGTAAAAAGAAAAGTATTTGAAAAGCATCTTTAGTCGCGGTTCGTGACACGAACCGCGACTAAAGGCTCTTTCCTCGCGGGAACGAAAACACCGCGAAAAAACCCCTTTAGTCCCGGTTGGGGACACCAGCCGCGACTAAAGGCCCGCGGATGGTACCCGGGGGACCTTTAGTCCCGGTTGGTGTCCCCAACCGGGACTAAAGGCTGCCCCTATATATTCTCTGCCCCCAAAATTTTCTAAGTTCCAAACACATCTCGTCTTCTCCGCGCCGCCCTCGCCGATTCCGTCTCCGGTTGCTGCCCGCCGTCCTCGATGATTCTGTCTCCGGTAGGTGCCCGCCCGTGCGTGCTTGAGGGGTAGATCGAGGAGATCGACGACTATCGGAAATGACGACGGCGGTTAATTAGGTGCTCGTGCGTGCGTGCGTGCTTGGCCATGCCCGTGGTCGTGGCGTGGCCGTGGCCGTGGCGTGGCCGTGCTTGGCCGTGCGTGCGTGCGTGCGTGCACGGTGGTGCGTGGCCGTGGCCGTGCGCGGTGGTGCGTGGCCGTGGCCGTGCTCGCAGGGGAGAGAGGGGAGAGGGCGCTACAAGGGTTCCCTGCCCAAGTGGGAGAAATGGGAGAACGACCTGCTTGAGAAGGGGATCACTCCCGAGCCAGTCGCGTGGGTTGAGCGGACAAGGTCTTGGTTCTACGCGCATAGGGAAAGTTGAACGCCGAAGGAAAAGAAATCTATAATATAAGGAATAAATAGAATCCTCTACCCATAGAAGATCTTAGAAGCACAATAAAGGATGTTAAAGAGAGGAGATTCGTGCCAAATAGAGAGAACGACAAGCTCACACGCGCCCTAAAGAATAAGGAACACAGAGGGCGTACATGAGGCACAAAAGGCAGTGTTCCGTGGAGTATTGGGTTTGACGAGAGGAAACAAAATATCCTAATAGAAGCCGTCAACGGAAAAGGACGCGGAGGCAGCTGAAGCAGCGAGTCAGACAAACTGGAGGCATCAACTTGAAGAACAGATGAAGCGGATCCAGGAGGTAGCAATGAAGCAGCAGGAGCAAATTAACACACTTAGCCAGCAGCTAGTGTCCACTGGCGTACCACACAAGGTAGAAGGTGAAGTCGATGCTACCGGCGCAGCACATTCTCATCGGAAAAGCAGCGTTGCATCCACGCAGCTCCACGGTTATGATGCACCACCGATGATGCACCCGGTGGATGATATCACGGAGATGACAACTTGTGAGATCCACTTGAAGGTCGTCAATATAACCATCAAGGCGGCAGTCAGATATGTCTTACCAATTGGCAACGTACCAACTCACCATAGTCTTCTGGTTCCACGGGGCTACATTGTTGTTGGGGTCGATGAAGTTGTCAACGGATTTGAGCGGGTGAAGCTTGAATTCTCTGAAGGTGAAGACGGAGAGGTGACTGAACTCGGAGAAGCCAAGAAGTTGACCGTTATATGGCTAAACGAATGCATTGTGCTTCCAAATCAGACGGTAAGGCCATCGACTCCTCACTATTCTCCAGCGCAATAGTCTCCAGCACGGTCGTCTCCACCGTGCATGCCGTCTCCAGCGCGGTCGCCTACGCCGTGCATGCCGATCTCTAGCGCGGTCGTCTACGCCGCCGCGTCAGCCTTCTCTGCCACTAAGTTTCTGTGGAGTCATAAAAGATCACCCGAACGTCAACGGTCACCCCTCCCGAAGGTACCAAACGAGTTACCCAAGTTACCTTACGACTATACTCCTGAGCAAACCCAAAAAATCGCAAGGGACGAATACGAGGCGTGGAAATGGAAGCCGAAGGAGCAGAAAATGTAGAACGAGCGTGGAAAATGGTGAAGACTCTTCATCAAACCGAGCCGAGTCTGTCATGTGACTATGACCGCTCTATTCTGAAGTCACACCAGGAAATGGTGCGGTCGACGAAGAGTAGTAGCACAAGCACGAAAAGCGGGAAATCAGTTGCCCAGCTCGGAGAGCAGAAAAAACAATCCATAGCCCCGCTCAAAGTGATTTCCAATACCCAGGTGGGGCCGAGCACTAATGCTGACAAGCAAATTGATCTGGAGTTCATAGAACTGTACGGACCAGGGGCAGCTGCTGCGGGTTTGTCCATTGCTGAGTATATGCAAACAGTAGAGTACTTCCCCGCTTCTGAATGTGCGTACGAATACCAGAACGGGAATCCTCTCGTCAAACCCGAGGAGGTAAAGAATCTACCAAGCAAAATGCGAAGAGTACATAATTGGTATATGGAAGCCGCTCGGAGTTAGAGACGAGCACTACGGGTATGGAGATGGGCTGTTTCTTATTCAATTTGACGAATTGTTTCAGTTATTCCAGCAGAAGGCCCTTGACAAATCTATCGTTAGTGCCTATTGTCTGTAAGTACTTATTTCTCTGATTAAGTCTCTAGCTAGCTCACCTCGTTCATTGCATTCATATATATAGTACACTCATTATATTATAATTGCAGAATGAAGATTCTCGAATGCAAAAGTGGACAAATCTATGATATTGGGTTCATTGACCCATATTTTGTTAATCATAAGACTCTTGAGCTATCTCCCAAGGATACAGAAGATAGCCTTCTAAAGGTAATAATGTTTCAAGAACACAGAAGAGAAATAATATTTCATTACAACTTCGGGTGAATGTTACTGTGTTGTACACATTCTGTTTTCCTTACTCGATGTTCAGTGTATAATTGATGAGTTATGCGTGCACAGCTTCCATTATATTCTGCTAATCTTCCAAGTTGACAAAGGAAAAGTACTGGTAATGGACCCAAAACGTAAACCCCTTGAGCTCTGGGCGGACTTGCAGGAAATGATCCAGCGGTAATTTCAATCTTTATTAATTTCAATCTTTATATATGGCACTATATCGACTACTTTGTTTCATTTTCGGATATCAAGTAATTACTAACTGTTTTTATTCTTTTTCTTCCCCGGGCAGCGTTAGGAAGAGGTTCACAAAAAAAGCTAGGGGTGAATGGAAATCAGAGCTTACATTTGAAATTGTGCAAGTAAGTACTACTATCTAGATATGCACATCTCCTTAATTCTAGTTTCGGTACCATTATCATGGCTGGTTGATTATTATTTTGATCGAAATCATGTTCTCGTAAAGTGCTTGCAACAGGGAGACGGGAATCACTTGTGTGGATACTACGTCTGTGAGTTCATTCGTCAGACGACATGTCCCAAGGGCAGAGAATTCAACAAATTTCATGTACGTCATTTGTCAATTTTTCATATTACCATCTATTTTAGTTACTTAGTTTCATTAATATATATTGACCACTCTTCTTTATATTAGATCGAACGGCTCCGGGACGGTCTTCTACCAAGGGACCGCATACGAGCAATTCAGGAGGAAATTGCGGGATTCTTACATGCAGAGATCCTAAATGTAAATCGAGAGTATTATAGCGCTTGGGAATGAACTTGATTTTGTAATTCATTCCATCGGTCATGTAATATGCTCGATATACTTTGATTCTGTAATATAAGTGTTCCTTCTTTTGCTATATACATGTATTAATTGATCACTCGTGGGATCCGAGAGGTCCGGGGAGGGTCCACCGAGGCTCCTCTCTTCTCGTGGGATCCGGCAGGTCCGGGGAGGCGCCACCGAGGCTCCTCTCTTCTCGTGGGATCCGGGAGGTCAGGGGAAGGGCCACCGGGCTCCTCTCTTCTCCTGGGATCCGGGAGGTCCGGGGAGGGGCCACCAAGGCTCCTTATCGGTGTATGGTGACAGGCGTATCGTACAATCGAATTGATCACAAAACATAAAATAAAAACGAAAACAATAAATAGAAAAAAAATTCTGCCACGGCAGAGAAAATGGCGAAAGTGCTGTCGCGGCAGAGAAAGCATTCATCCCGGTTTATGTTAAGAGCCGGGACGAATGGCCCTGGCCAGATTCGTGCGCACGCTGCCATGTGGTCAACCACGTGCATACCGGGTCCTAACACAACCGGGACTAATGGGGGTGGGACATTTGTCCCGGCTGCCCCATCCCGGTTGCACAACCGGGATGAATGGCCCTAAACAACCGGGACCAAAACCCCTGTTTGTACCGGTGTGCACCCATTGAGCTAGCTGCTAAGCACATCCATCCATCCCTCTCTTGATTTGTAGGTAGACACACTCTACTATTTTTTGAACAAAAGACACGGTCTACTTGAAACGCCATACAAACTGATTTAGACAGTTTGCCTCGAACTTTTGAGAAAAAATTAAGTGACGAAAATGCCGTACCTCAAGTAACATATATGTACTTAGAGTATCTCTAACCGTCACTATAAACCACCGGACTAGAAACGCGGTCTTCAGGTCGTGTTTTGGAGACTTTACCGGCCCAAACATTGTCGTCTAGAGTAGAAACTGAAATCAGAACCGAAAATTTAGTTTTTACAATTTCATTGGAACAAACAGATAAACACCTAGGCGTAGTGCTTGGCAAAATACAGATCTCGGAACTTATCCTAACCCTAATATTCACGCCAGCCCTAACATTGCCTCACCGAAGCACTCGGGAGCGGCAGCGACGCAGCGGCTCCTCTCGCTCATCGTCCAAGACGAGGTCGACGAAGAGTTTGGCCTCCTTCTCGGCGAGGTGGCGCCACTCATCCTTCTTCTCCTACGTCTCGCACGATGTGGCGACGCAGGTCAAAGAGGAATCCGTCGAACTCGTCGAGGCAGCAGAGACGCTTCTTGAGGTCCGCCTCCTCGTCGGCATGCGCATCAGCACGCCCGCGAGGAGCTCCCCGCGTCGGCGCGCCGATTGCAGCCAGGAAAAAAGTCTCCGGCGCGCGATAGAGGATATGAGAAGGCGGCGGCGGTAGGCCCAGGTTGGTCAAGCGGCGCGCCGCTTACTTCCTCACCGCGTTAGATATGATGACTTTCTTTAGCTCTTCGTTAGAGAAGTCTCCGTCACCGTCTGAGCCTATTCCGCGCTCGCTTGACTCCCTCTTGGGCCATATCGCGGAAAGCTGGAGCGACGGGGCCATCTCTCGCCTCTCAGAATTCTGGGTGGATGCATGTCATTGCCACACAAAACCCCAGATATTTATTTTGTATGTGTACTGGATTGACCAGACGAGAGAGAGGATGATCGAGTGTAAATAAGTATTGAACGTCTTACTAATTTTAGGAGCATTCCTCTTTCCGGACCATGCCGCTCTTCGCGCTGAGCTGATGGTGCCATTTATGTTCTCGCTGTTGACACTTGATCATACCCAGCTGACTATGTTTTTGTAGTATTGTAGTGTTGTAATAATATTGGCTGTGTCAGAAATGGGAAAGCTTGGTCTGTACCTTTCAAAGGTGGATCGTGTTAATCTTTGAGATGGGTGGCTAGTTGGTTAAGCATGTACTTTAGGCCACTTGTGTAATTAATTAGAGGAGAGTAAGTGTTTACATTATACTTGTAAGCTTGGGTGTAAGGACACGTTTTAAGTAGCTCGGTTAATTGAGAAAGAATGGGATAAGGTAGCACACAGTCGCAGGAAGACCTAGTTTGAGCCCTGAAATTTAATCGTTCTACAGAAAGCGATCCATGCAAAAAAAAAAGCGATCCATGCAGGTTGAACTCAGCTTATCTGCAATAGGTGGAATCTCGTTCGCTTTTACACAACGGTCATGTGACACTAGCAAATATGGTAGCAAACACAAAACGAAATCGGCAAACCGTGTCTCCTCTTCCAAAACAAGAAAAAAACACGGTGCGATAAACCACACAGCTAGCCGTGAGAGCATCAAATCAAATATGGCAGGATTTCAACACCGATGACCTAGTGTTACCTGCCGCGCCAAGCCACCACAGATGCACTAGCCATCCCTCGTTAAATACCCAGATGCACAAATTCTAAGCTCGCACCCAGGATTTCAACACCAGAAAGAAAGTGATCGAGAGAATGGATCGGAGCATCAGGCCAAGACTCATGGACACAGCCATCTGGTCTTCGCTTCCCAGCGCTCTGCTCATGGTGATTGCCGGCTACCTCCTCGCCACCGGCGACGTCGACTACTACGTCGACATGCGGGCCGTCGTCCCTGGATGGCGCGCCGCCATGGACGACCCCAAGGACTACCCCACAGACCTCCGCTTCCTCCTCAAGCAGTGGGTCATGCTGGACGAGGAGCATGGCCGCACAACCACCTTGGACGGTCACCTCTTCCTCAACACTGTCACCGGCCGGTTCCTCCGCATCAAGCTCCCTGGCCTCGCCGACTATTGCAGCGTCATCAGCACCGGTGGCCTCCTCGTCCTCGCGAGCCGGAGGCCTCCACACACGGTATGTGTCGCCAACCCACTGACGGGTTCATGCATCAAGTTTAGGGCGCCCATGCCTGATATGCTTCTCCGCACCACTACTGCCCACCTGCGGTTGGGTGGCGCTACTCCGACTCTAGTTCTGGAGCATCCATCGCGTGATATGGCGTACTTGGCCAGCCCATACGACGAGCAATTTTCCATGGCGAAGTACAACTCGCTCCACAAGGCACACGACACCTGGGGCATCACGGATGACACGCTGGATGATCAATTGAGCAGCATTATCGCCGCCAGGTCCTGGGGAAAGTACTATCGCTGCCACTTCCTCAAATCCGATGGAGAGATGTTGCTTGTTGTTGGTCGAAAACACCCAGACCGTGGCGTTGAGATCTTCAAGATGAACTTTCAGCAGAGGGAGATCGAGCCAATGGAAAGTATTGGAAGCCGTGCTCTCTTCCTCGGTGACAGGTGCGTGTCGGTTGATGCTCGTAAGTTCCTTTCCACTGACGGAAACCGCATCTTTTACCGTGCTAGAGACGAGCATGGTAGAAGGGACGGAATCTACATGTATGACCTCACAACTGCAAAGGAGGAGTTGATCACCACGGATCTTATTGAATTATTTGGATTTACCGGCAAACCGGTGCCTCCCTCCATCATTCAGCTACTCGTGAACTACTGCACCAACATCCCATGCATGGAACCAGCTACCGAATGAACATGGAGAAAGGCAATAGGTGCACAAGGGGAAGTAACTTATATGTTGAGCCTCCAGACACTACTGAGTCTATGTATGTCATGGCACTAGATTGGTTAATTTACAAGAAATGTTTCTAGTGCCATTTCTATTTCCAATTAATGTGTTGTTTGGTTTATCTGTATTGGTTCCAATATTTTTTCCATGTGAGTTGAAAGGATGTTAAACATCTTCCTGAGTTGGGACTCTTATCTACCAGAAAGTTTTCTGATATTTTAATCTAAATTATATGAAGTTTTTAGTAAGTGGTTATGTCGATCTCGAATAATATGCACCTGGTACACTCAATTTGATCTCGCCTGCAAAAATAGCTACCAGCCCGTGTTTTAGATTAACTAGCACACTCCACATACAAAAGGCCACTTTAAATACTTTTATACAGAAATAGTTGCTCAAATAGTTCTCGCTTTAAGAGCTAGTAGCAGATGAAATTTATGCAAATCATAGGGATGCATATATAAACTGTTGGACCGTGTCTAATTCAAATATGATTTGGCATACTATAGAGCGTGCATTAGTAGATACAAGTAAGCCGTGTTTGAACCGAACACATGTATCGTAGGCTCCTGTAATAAAAGAGTACCAAATATGTAACCGTAGGAGGCACTGCATTCATGGAGGAGAGACCCAGCTACAAAATGAACGGGACCAAAGGCAAGCAGTGCACATGGGGAAGTAACATATATGTTGTGCCTCCGGAACACTATTTTGTCTTTGTAGGCCATCGCACCATTTGGTCAACTTAAAACAATTGTCTGTAGCGGGATTTTCATTTCCAATTTGTGAGTTAGTCGACCATCTTCATGGATCCGCACATTTTCTATTCATTTGAGTTGAAGGTTGTTAAATAGCTTGTTGAGTTGAAGTTTACTCAATCAGATTTATTTACAAGATTCTAATCTACGTGCTATGATGCTTATTAAGTGTGTGTGTCGGTCGCGGATCCTCTCCTCAGTGCAAATCACCTCCCGCGTCGATCTCATCTACAATATAATTAGCACCACAAGATCCAACACATATTCTTGTACATTTCAAAATCCGTGAAAGTCTGACGCTCTGCGTCCGCCGAAGATTCATAAAAGAAACATGTAAACACCAAAATTAGTTGATGACAAACTGCTATAAATATCCAATATTAAAATTTAAAATAGCCAGGAAATTACAAAACATGGTTTTTTGCTCGCAAGTTCAAAGTGATAAAATCATACCGACGGTATATAGTGGAATGACGCAATTAAGAATGGGGGAATTCCGGTAAAAAAGGCTCTATATTTGTGCATGACTTCCATCACACAAAGTCAATAGAATGATAATTTGCCTTTAATTTTTGAAACGTATAGCTAACACATGAAATCCAATACTATATATGACAGATCGATGTAGAGTGTCTTTATCTCAGAGTTGCATATTTATATATACCACTGCTGGATCAGGATAAATTTTGAGATATTCGAATGTTGATTAACAGCTACGATAGTCCGTGTACATGGATTCACCATGTCAGCTTTTTTTACCTGTTGAATACTCAAAACTTGGTGTCACGAATTAGCAAATGACAACAAATTTTTAAAAGGGGTTATTTTGACATTTTTTCATAAACCTAGCTATTATTAATAACATATTTTCATAATATTACTATGTTAATTTTTATTAAAATATTCTTTCAAAAGAAAAAATAAACGCTATACATTTAAGATGGTGACAATTTCTAAAACGTAATGCATCTTCTTACACGGTTCGTTCATCATTTTCTTTTGAATATCAAAGATCCATACAGGAAAAGTAAATAATACATATAGAGATACGCCTAGGCAAGTGAAATTATCCAAAGAACAGAGACAAACCTTTATATGTCGTAAAAAAAAACCTACAAAAGCATGTATACATATGAGTACCATGATTTTCTCTGATTATAAAAGCATGGCCCATATACAACTCCGCCTTCTAACTGGAAAGGTTTCCATAAGGTGTTGGCACTTCTTGTTGAATCTGTATTTTATGTTGTCGGTAAGTATTAATATTACTGTCACTTGTAGAAAATAGGCCTTCCATACGCCCCCATTAGTCCCCAAAATAATCGACCCGCGACCATAGGGGTCTTTAGTCGCGGTTCGGGAGGAGACCCGCGACCAACAGTCTGGGCCCAGCGCGCTCGGTCCACAGCTGGCGGACGGGAGGGGCTTTAGTCCCGGTTGGCCAGGCCAACCGGGACTAATAGGTCCTCAGGCTGGCCCGAAGGCCTTTAGTCGCGGTTGTCCAGGCCAACCGGGACTAAAAGCCCATCCCTATATAGGACTCAGGTCGCTGCACTTTGCCACATTTGGTGTCACTTCTACTCACAATATTCACAAGGGGTGGTGGGTTTGCTTTTGGTTCCTACTATACACACAAGGTGTTCGATGAAATGACCGAGAGCATGAAACACACATGATATGAAGTGTCCGAGCCACACTTGAGCTTTTTCATTTATTTTTTCACCACGATCGCGGTTAGCAACTTGAACCTTTCATGATTTGTATTATTTCTAGCTAGTTAGATTAACAAATGCATAATGGTTAATTATATACTTTATATAATAATAATGCAGATGAATCGGCAATGGATGTACGGTAACCGACTCTCCGACGAGTTCACTACGGGTTTGAAAGATTTCATCGTAGTGGCAAATGCGAACAAGCAGCGAGGTTTTATTATCTGTCCATGTGCTGAATGTAAGAATCAGAAGGGTCACTCCTCCTCAAAAGTCATTCACATGCACCTGCTTCGACACGGTTTCATGCCAAGCTATAATTGTTGGACCAAGCATGAAGAAAGAGGGGTTAGAATGGAAGAAGATGAAGAAGAGGATGATATCGATGTCAACTATCATGAGGCTTTCGGTGATTCTTTCATGGAGGATGATGCTGAAGGTGGGGAAGGGTTTGGTGAAGGTGAAGAAGAGGCACATGATGAGCCCGCTGATGATCTTGGTCGGACCATTGCTGATGCACGGAGACGCTGCGAAACTGACAAGGAGAGGGAGAATTTGGATCGCATGTTAGAGGATCACACGAAGTCGCTGTACCCAGGATGCGACAATAGTCTGAAAAGGCTGGGCTGCACACTGGATTTGCTGAAATGGAAGGGACGGGAAGGTGTAGCTGACTCATCATTTGAAAATTTGCTGAAAATGTTGAAAAATATGTTTCCCAAGAATAACGAGTTGTCCGCCAGTACGTACGAAGCAAAGAAGGTTGTCTGACCTCTAGGTTTAGAGGTTCTGAAGATACATGCATGCATTAACGACTACATCCTCTACCGCGGTGAATACGAGAATTTGAATGAATGCCCTGTATGCACTGCATTGCGTTATAAGATCAGAGGCGATGACCCTGGTGACGATGTTGAGGGCGAGAAACCCAGGAAGAGGGTTCCCGCCAAGGTGATGTGGTATGCTCCTATAATACCTCGGTTGAAACGTCTGTTCAGGAACAAAGAGCATGCCAAGTTGTTAGGATGGCACAAAGAGGACCGTAAGTCCGACGGGGAGTTGAGACACCCCGCTGATGGAACGCAATGGAGAAAGATCGACAGAGAGTTCAAAGATTTTGCAGCTGACGCAAGGAACATAAGATTTGGTCTAAGTACAGATGGCATGAATCCTTTTGGCGAGCAGAGCTCCAGCCATAGCACCTGGCCCGTGACTCTATGCATCTACAACCTTCCTCCTTGGTTGTGCATGAAGCGGAAGTTCATTATGATGCCAGTGCTCATCCAAGGTCCGAAGCAACCGGGCAACGACATCGATGTGTACCTAAGGCCATTAGTTGATGAACTTTTACAGTTGTGGGGCAGACCTGGTGTACCTGTGTGGGATGAGCACAAAGAAGAGGAATTTGACCTACGAGCGTTGCTTTTTGTAACCATCAACGATTGGCCTGCTCTCAGTAACCTTTCGGGACAGTCAAATAAGGGATACAAAGCATGCACGCACTGCTTACATGAGACTGAAAGTGTATTTTTGGATAATTGTAGGAAGAACGTGTACCTGGGTCATCGTCGATTTCTTCCCCGAAATTATAACGTAAGAAAGAAAGGAAAGCATTTCAACGGCAAGGCAGATCACCGGGCGAAGCCTGCGGAACGTACTGGAGCTGAGATATTTGATATGGTCAAGGATTTGAAACTCATCTTTGAAAAGGGTCCTGGCGGACAATCAGTTCCGCTGGGAGTTGACGGGCACATACCCGTGTGGAAAAAGAAATCGATATTTTTGGGAGCTACAGTATTGGAAAGTCCTAGATGTCCGCTCTGCAATCGACGTGATGCATGTTACGAAGAATATTTGCGTGAACCTGCTAAGCTTCTTGGGCGTGTATGGGAATACAAATGATACAAAGGAAGCACGGCAGGACCAGCAACTTTTGAAACACCCAGATGACCGGCATCCGGAATGGTTTCAAGGTCGTGCCAGCTACGCTCTTACCAAAGAAGAGAAGGTCATTTTTTTTGAATGCCTGAGCAGTATGAAGGTCCCGTCTGGCTTCTCGTCGAATATAAAGGGAATAATAAACATGGCGGACAAAAAGTTCCAAAACCTGAAGTCTCACGACTGCCACGTGATTATGACGCAATTGCTTCCGATTGCTTTAAGGGGGCTCCTACCGAAAAATGTTCGAGTAGCCATTGTGAGGCTATGTGCATTCCTCAATGCAATCTCTCAGAAGGTAATCAGTCCAGAAGATCTACCACGGTTACAGAACGATGTGGTCCAATGTCTTGTCAGTTTCGAGTTGGTGTTTCCACCATCCTTCTTCAATATTATGACGCACCTCCTGGTCCACCTATTCGAAGAGATTTCTATTCTCGGTCATGTATTTCTACACAATATGTTCCCCTTTGAGAGGCTTATGGGAGTATTAAAGAAATATGTTCGTAACCGTGCTAGGCCAGAAGGAAGCATCGTAAAGGGCTATGGAAATGAGGAGGTAATTGAGTTCTATATTGACTATGTTCCTGACCTTAAGCCGATTGGTATTCCTCAATCGCGGCACGAGGGGAGACTAAGTGGAAAAGGCACGATCGGAAGGAAATCAACGATATGTATGGACGGTCATTCTATGACTGAAGCACACCACACAGTTCTGCAAAATTCGAGCTTGGTGGCTCCGTACTTCGAGCAACACAAGAATATTTTACGCTCGGACAACCCGGGGAAGCCTGAATCATGGATTAGAAAAGCCCACATGGCGACTTTCGGCAGTTGGTTGCGAAAACATTTATTGAATGACAATGATGTTGGAGATCAGCTGTACATGTTGGCCAAGACACCATCTTCGACTATAACGACTTTCCAAGGGTACGAGATTAATGGGAATACATTTTACATGATCTCCCAAGATAAAAAGAGCACCAACCAAAACAGAGGTGTTCGCTTTGATGCAGCAACCGAGATTGGGCAAAAGGTCACATATTATGGTTACATAGAGGAGATATGGGAACTTGACTATGGACCCTCCTTTAAGGTCCTTTGTTCCGGTGCAAATGGTTCAACCTAACAGGAGGTGGGGTAAAGGTGGACGAGCAATACGGAATGACAATGGTGGATTTCAACAATCTTGGTTACCTTGACGAACCATTCGTCCTAGCCAAAGATGTCGCTTAGGTTTTCTATTTGAAGGACATGAGTAGCAAACCGAGGGAACGGAAAGATAGGAAAACGATCAGTACATCATGCGATGATCCAAAGCGCCACATTGTTCTTTCAGGGAAAAGAAACATCGTGGGAGTGGAGGACAAGACAGACATGTCAGAAGATTATAATATGTTTGGTGAAATTCCGCCCTTCAAAGTGAACACTAACCCAAGAATTCAGTTAAATGATGAGGATGCTCCATGGATACGGCCAAATCGTAAGAAAGCGGGGACACAAGGGAAGAATTGATGTGTAATAATTTATATATATTGACCACTCTTCTTTATATTAGATCGAACGGCTCCGGGACGGTCTTCTACCAAGGGACCGCATACGAGCAATTCAGGAGGAAATTGCGGGCTTCTTACATGCAGAGATCCTAAATGTAAATGGAGAGTATTATAGCGCTTGGGAATAAACTTGATTTTGTAATTCATTCCATCGGTCATGTAATATGCTCGATATACTTTGATTCTGTAATATAAGTGTTCCTTCTTTTGCTATATACATGTATTAATTGATCACTCGTGGGATCCGAGAGGTCCGGGGAGGGTCCACCGAGGCTCCTCTCTTCTCGTGGGATCCGGCAGGTCCGGGGAGGGGCCACCGAGGCTCCTCTCTTCTCGTGGGATCCGGGAGGTCAGGGGAAGGGCCACCGGGCTCCTCTCTTCTCCTGGGATCCGGGAGGTCCGGGGAGGGGCCACCAAGGCTCCTTATCGGTGTATGGTGACAGGCGTATCGTACAATCGAATTGATCACAAAACATAAAATAAAAACGAAAACAATAAATAGAAAAAAAATTCTGCCACGGCAGAGAAAATGGCGAAAGTGCTGCCGCGGCAGAGAAGGCATTCATCCCGGTTTATGTTAAGAGCCGGGACGAATGGCCCTGGCCAGATTCGTGCGCACGCTGCCATCTGGTCAACCATGTGCATACCGGGTCCTAACACAACCGGGACTAATGGGGGTGGGACATTTGTCCCGGCTGCCCCATCCCGGTTGCACAACCGGGATGAATGGCCCTAAACAACCGGGACCAAAACCCCTGTTTGTACCGGTGTGCACCCATTGAGCTAGCTGCTAAGCACATCCATCCATCCCTCTCTTGATTTGTAGGTAGACACACTCTACTATTTTTTGAACAAAAGACACGGTCTACTTGAAACGCCATACAAACTGATTTAGACAGTTTGCCTCGAACTTTTGAGAAAAAATTAAGTGACGAAAATGCCGTACCTCAAGTAACATATATGTACTTAGAGTATCTCTAACCGTCACTATAAACCACCGGACTAGAAACGCGGTCTTCAGGTCGTGTTTTGGAGACTTTACCGGCCCAAACATTGTCGTCTAGAGTAGAAACTGAAATCAGAACCGAAAATTTAGTTTTTACGATTTCATTGGAACAAACAGATAAACACCTAGGCGTAGTGCTTGGCAAAATACAGATCTCGGAACTTATCCTAACCCTAATATTCACGCCAGCCCTAACATTGCCTCACCGAAGCACTCGGGAGCGGCAGCGACGCAGCGGCTCCTCTCGCTCATCGTCCAAGACGAGGTCGACGAAGAGTTTGGCCTCCTTCTCGGCGAGGTGGCGCCACTCATCCTTCTTCTCCTACGTCTCGCACGATGTGGCGACGCAGGTCAAAGAGGAATCCGTCGAACTCGTCGAGGCAGCAGAGACGCTTCTTGAGGTCCGCCTCCTCGTCGGCATGCGCATCAGCACGCCCGCGAGGAGCTCCCCGCGTCGGCGCGCCGATTGCAGCCAGGAAAAAAGTCTCCGGCGCGCGATAGAGGATATGAGAAGGCGGCGGCGGTAGGCCCGGGTTGGTCAAGCGGCGCGCCGCTTACTTCCTCACCGCGTTAGATATGATGACTTTCTTTAGCTCTTCGTTAGAGAAGTCTCCGTCACCGTCTGAGCCTATTCCGCGCTCGCTTGACTCCCTCTTGGGCCATATCGCGGAAAGCTGGAGCGACGGGGCCATCTCTCGCCTCTCGGAATTCTGGGTGGATGCATGTCATTGCCACACAAAACCCCAGATATTTATTTTGTATGTGTACTGGATTGACCAGACGAGAGAGAGGATGATCGAGTGTAAATAAGTATTGAACGTCTTACCAATTTTAGGAGCATTCCTCTTTCCGGACCATGCCGCTCTTCGCGCTGAGCTGATGGTGCCATTTATGTTCTCGCTGTTGACACTTGATCATACCCAGCTGACTATGTTTTTGTAGTATTGTAGTGTTGTAATAATATTGGCTGTGTCAGAAATGGGAAAGCTTGGTCTGTACCTTTCAAAGGTGGATCGTGTTAATCTTTGAGATGGGTGGCTAGTTGGTTAAGCATGTACTTTAGGCCACTTGTGTAATTAATTAGAGGAGAGTAAGTGTTTACATTATACTTGTAAGCTTGGGTGTAAGGACACGTTTTAAGTAGCTCGGTTAATTGAGAAAGAATGGGATAAGGTAGCACACAGTCGCAGGAAGACCTAGTTTGAGCCCTGAAATTTAATCGTTCTACAGAAAGCGATCCATGCAAAAAAAAAAAGCGATCCATGCAGGTTGAACTCAGCTTATCTGCAATAGGTGGAATCTCGTTCGCTTTTACACAACGGACATGTGACACTAGCAAATATGGTAGCAAACACAAAACGAAATCGCCAAACCGTGTCTCCTCTTCCAAAACAAGAAAAAAACACGGTGCGATAAACCACACAGCTAGCCGTGAGAGCATCAAATCAAATATGGCAGGATTTCAACACCGATGACCTAGTGTTACCTGCCGCGCCAAGCCACCACAGATGCACTAGCCATCCCTCGTTAAATACCCAGATGCAAAGATTCCAGGTTCGCACCCAGGATTTCAACACCAGAAAGAAAGTGAGAGAATGGATCGGAGCATCAAGCCAAGACTCATGGACACGGCCATCTGGTCTTCGCTTCCCAGCGCTCTGCTCATGGTGATCGCCGGCTACGTCCTCGCCACCGGCGACGTCGACTACTACGTCGACATGCGGGCCGTCGTCCCTGGATGGCGCGCCGCCATGGACGACCCCAAGGACTACCCCACAGACCTCCGCTTCCTCCTCAAGCAGTGGGTCATGCTGGACGAGGAGCATGGCCGCGCAACCACCTTGGACGGTCACCTCTTCCTCAACACTCTCACCGGCCGGTTCCTCCGCATCAAGCTCCCTGGCCTCGCCGACTATCGCAGCGTCATCAGCACCGGTGGCCTCCTCGTCCTGGCGAGCCGGAGGCCTCCAGACACGGTATGTGTCGCCAACCCACTGACGGGTTCCTGCATCAAGTTTAGGGCGCCCATGCCTGATATGGTTCTCCGCACCACTACTGCCCACCTGCGGTTGGATGGCGCTACTCCGACTCTAGTTCTAGAGCATCCATCGCGTGATATGGCGTACTTGGCCAGCCCATACGACGAGCAATTTTCCATGGAGAAGTACAACTCGCTCCACAAGGCACACGACACCTGGGGCATCACGGATGACACGCTGGATGATCAATTGAGCAGCATTATCGCCGCCAGGTCCTGGGGAAAGTACTATCGCTGCCATTTCCTCAAATCAGATGGAGAGATGTTGCTTGCTGTTGGTCGAAAACACCCAGACCGTGGCGTTGAGATCTTCAAGATGAACTTTCAGCAGAGGGAGATCGAGCCAATGAAAAATATTGGAAGCCGTGCTCTCTTCCTTGGTGACAGGTGCGTGTCGGTTGATGCTCGTAAGTTCCTTTCCACTGATGGAAACCGCATCTTTTACCGTGCTAGAGACGAGCATGGTAGAAGCGACGGAATCTACATGTATGACCTCACAACTGCAAAGGAGGAGTTGATCACCACGGATCTTATTGAATTATTTGGATTTACCGGCAAACCGGTGCCTCCCTCCATCATTCAGCTACTCGTGAACTACTGCACCAACATCCCATGCATGGAACCAGCTACCGAATGAACAGGGAGAAAGGCAATAAGTGCACAAGAGGAAGTAACTTATATGTTGAGCCTCCAGACACTACTGAGTCTATGTATGTCATGGCACTAGATTGGTTAATTTACAAGAAATGTTTCTAGTGCCATTTCTATTTTCAATTAATGTGTTGTTTGGTTTATCTGTATTGGTTCCAATATTTTTTCCATGTGAGTTGAAAGGATGTTAAACATCTTCCTGAGTTGGGACTCTTATCTACCAGACAGTTTTCTGATATTTTAATCTAAATTATATGAAGTTTTTAGTAAGTGGTTATGTCGATCTCGAATAATATGCACCTGGTACACTCAATTTGATCTCGCCTGCAAAAATAGCTACCAGCCCGTCAGTTTTAGATTAACTAGCACACTCCACATACAAAAGGCCACTTTAAATACTTTTATACAGAAATAGTTGCTCAAATAGTTCTCGCTTTAAGAGCTAGTAGCAGATGAAATTTATGCAAATCATAGGGATGCATATATAAACTGTTGGACCGTGTCTAATTCAAATATGATTTGGGATACTATAGAACGTGCATTAGTAGATACAAGTAAGCCGTGTTTGAACCGAACACATGTATCGTAGGCTCCTGTAATAAAAGAGCACCAAATATGTAACCGTAGGAGGCACTGCATTCATGGAGGAGAGACCCAGCTACAAAATGAACGGGACCAAAGGCAAGCAGTGCACATGGGGAAGTAACATATATGTTGTGCCTCCGGAACACTATTTTGTCTATGTAGGTCATCGCACCATTTGGTCAACTTAAAACAATTGTCTGTAGCGGGGTTTTCATTTCCAATTTGAGAGTTAGTCGACCATCTTCATGGATCCGCACATTTTCTATTCATTTGAGTTGAAGGTTGTTAAATAGCTTGTTGAGTTGAAGTTTACTCAATCCGATTTATTTACAAGATTCTAATCTACGTGCTATGATGCTTATTAAGTGTGTGTGCCGGTCGCGGATCCTCTCCTCAGTGCAAATCACCTCCCGCGTCGATCTCATCTACAATATAATTAGCACCACGAGATTTTTTGATCGAACACATATTCTTGTACATTTGAAAATCCGTGAAAGTCTGACGCTCTGCGTCCGCCGAAGATTCATAAAAGAAACATGTAAACACCAAAATTAGTTGATGACAAACTGCTATAAATATCCAATATTAAAATTTAAAATAGCCAGGAAATTACAAAACATGGTTTTTTGCTCGCAAGTTCAAAGTGATAACATCATACCGACGGTATATAGTGGAATGACGCAATTAAGAATGGGGGAATTCCGGTAAAAAAGGCTCTATATTTGTGCATGACTTCCATCACACAAAGTCAAAAGAATGATAATTTGCCTTTAATTTCTGAAACGTATAGCTAACACATGAAATCCAATACTATATATGACAGATCGATGTAGAGTGTCTTTATCTCAGAGTTGCATATTTATATATACCACTGCTGGATCAGGATAAATTTTGAGATATTCGAATGTTGATTAACAGCTACGATAGTCCGTGTACATGGATTCACCATGTCAGATTTTTTTACCTGTTGAATACTCAAAACTTGGTGTCACGAATTAGCAAATCACAACCAATTTTTAAAAGGGGTTATTTTGACATTTTTTCATAAACCTAGCTATTATTAATAACATATTTTCATAATATTACTATGTTAATTTTTATTAAAATATTCTTTCAAAAGAAAAAATAAACGCTATACATTTAAGATGGTGAGAATTTCTAAAACGTAATGCATCTTCTTAAACGGTTCGGTCATCATTTTCTTTTGAATATCAAAGATCCATACAGGAAAAGTAAATAATACATATAGAGATACGCCTAGGCAAGTGAAATTATCCAAAGAACAGAGACAAACCTTTATATGTCGTAAAAAAAACCTACAAAAGCATGTATACATATGAGTACCATGATTTTCTCTGATTATAAAAGCATGGCCCATATACAACTCCGCCTTCTAACTGGAAAGGTTTCCATAAGGTGTTGGCACTTCTTGTTGAATCTGTATTTTATGTTGTCGGTAAGTATTAATATTACTGTCACTGGTAGAAAATAGGCCTTCCATACGCCCCCATTAGTCCCCAAAATAATCGACCCGCGACCATAGGGTCTTTAGTCGCGGTTCGGGAGGAGACCCGCGACCAACAGTCTGGGCCCAGCGCGCTCGGTCCACAGCTGGCAGACGGGAGGGGCTTTAGTCCCGGTTGGCCAGGCCAACCGGGACTAATAGGTCCTCAGGCTGGCCCGAAGGCCTTTAGTCGCGGTTGTCCAGGCCAACCGGGACTAAAAGCCCATCCCTATATAGGACTCAGGTCACTGCACTTTGCCACATTTGGTGTCACTTCTACTCACAATGTTCACAAGGGGTGGTGGGTTTGCTTTTAGTTCCTACTATGCACACAAGATGTTCGATGAAATGCCCGAGAGCATGAAACACACATGATATAAAGTGTCCGAGCCACACTTGAGCTTTTTCATTTATTTTTCCACCACGATCGCGGTTAGCAACTTGAACCTTTCATAATTTGTATTATTTCTAGCTAGTTAGATTAACAAATGCATGATGGTTAATTATATACTTTATATAATAATAATGCAGATGAATCGGCAATGGAGGTACGGTAACCGACTCTCCGGCGAGTTCACTACAGGTTTGAAAGATTTCCTCGTAGTGGCAAATGCGAACAAGAAGCGAGGTTTTATTATCTGTCCATGTGCTGAATGTAAGAATCAGAAGGGTCACTCCTCCTAAAAGGCGTTCACATGCACCTGCTTCGGCACGGTTTCATGCCAAGCTATAATTGTTGGACCAAGCATGGAGAAAGAGGGGTTAGAATGGAAGAAGATGAAGAAGAGGATGATATCGATGTCAACTATCATGAGGCTTTCGGTGATTCTTTCATGGAGGATGATGCTGAAGGTGGGGAAGGGTTTGGTGAAGGTGAAGAAGAGGCACATGATGAGCCCGCTGATGATCTTGGTCGGACCATTGCTGATGCACGGAGACGCTGCGAAACTGACAAGGAGAGGGAGAATTTGGATCGCATGTTAGAGGATCACACGAAGTCGCTGTACCCAGGATGCGAGAATAGTCTGAAAAAGCTGGGCTGCACACTGGATTTGCTGAAATGGAAGGGACGGGAATGTGTAGCTGACTCATCATTTGAAAATTTGCTGAAAATGTTGAAGAATATGTTTCCGAAGAATAACGAGGGTCCCGCCAGTACGTACGAAGCAAAGAAGGTTGTCTGACCTCTAGGTTTAGAGGTTCTGAAGATACATGCATGCATTAACGACTGCATCCTCTGCCGCGGTGAATACGAGAATTTGAATGAATGCCCTGTATGCACTGCATTGCATTATAAGATCAGAGGCGATGACCCTGGTGACGATGTTGAGGGCGAGAAACCCAGGAAGAGGGTTCCCGCCAAGGTGATGTGGTATGCTCCTATAATACCTCGGTTGAAACGTCTGTTCAGGAACAAAGAGCATGCCAATTTGTTAGGATGGCACAAAGAGGACCGTAAGTCCGACGGGAAGTTGAGACACCCCGCTGATGGAACGCAATGGAGAAAGATCGACAGAGAGTTCAAAGATTTTGCAGCTGACGCAAGGAACATAAGATTTGGTCTAAGTACTGATGGCATGAATCCTTTTGGCGAGCAGAGCTCCAGCCATAGCACCTGGAACGTGACTCTATGCATCTACAACCTTCCTCCTTGGTTGTGCATGATGCGGAAGTTCATTATGATGCCAGTGCTCATCCAAGGTCCGAAGCAACCCGGCAACGACATCGATGTGTACCTAAGGCCATTAGTTGATGAACTTTTACAGTTGTGGGGCAGACCTGGTGTACCTGTGTGGGATGAGCACAAAGAAGAGGAATTTGACCTACGAGTGTTGCTTTTTGTAACCATCAACGATTGGCCTGCTCTCAGTAACCTTTCGGGACAGTCAAATAAGGGATACAAAGCATGCATGCACTGCTTACATGAGACTGAAAGTGTATTTTTGGATAATTGTAGGAAGAACGTGTACCTGGGTCATCGTCGATTTCTTCCCCGAAATCATAACGTAAGAAAGAAAGGCAAGCATTTCAACGGCAAGGCAGATCACTGGCCGAAGCCTGCGGAACGTACTGGAGCTGAGATATTTGATATGGTCAAGGATTTGAAACTCATCTTTGAAAAGGGTCCTGGCGGACAATCAGTTCCGCTGGGAGTTGACGGGCACGTACCCATGTGGAAAAAGAAATCGATATTTTGGGAGCTACAGTATTGGAAAGTCCTAGATGTCTGCTCTGCAATCGACGTGATGCATGTTACGAAGAATATTTGCGTGAACCTGCTAAGCTTCTTGGGCGTGTATGGGAATACAAATGATACAAAGGAAGCACGGCAGGACCAGCAACTTTTGAAACACCCAGATGACCGGCATCCGGAATGGTTTCAAGGTCGTGCCAGCTACGCTCTTACCAAAGAAGAGAAGGTCATTTTTTTTGAATGCCTGAGCAGTATGAAGGTCCCGTCTGGCTTCTCATCGAATATAAAGGGAATAATAAACATGGCGGACAAAAAGTTCCAAAACCTGAAGTCTCACGACTGCCACGTGATTATGACGCAATTGCTTCCGATTGCTTTGAGGGGGCTCCTACCGGAAAATGTTCGAGTAGCCATTGTGAAGCTATGTGCATTCCTCAATGCAATCTCTCAGAAGGTAATCAGTCCAGAAGATCTACCACGATTACAGAACGATGTGGTCCAATGTCTTGTCAGTTTCGAGTTGGTGTTTCCACCATCCTTCTTCAATATTATGACGCACCTCCTGGTCCACCTAGTCGAAGAGATTTCCATTCTCGGTCCTGTATTTCTACACAATATGTTCCCCTTTGAGAGGTTTATGGGAGTATTAAAGAAATATGTTCGTAACCGTGCTAGGCGAGAAGGAAGCATCGTAAAGGGTTATGGAAATGAGGAGGTAATTGAGTTCTATATTGACTATGTTCCTGACCTTAAGCCGATTGGTATTCCTCAATCGCGGCACGAGGGGAGACTAAGTGGAAAAGGCACGATCGGAAGGAAATTAACGATATGTATGGACGGTCATTCTATGACTGAAGCACACCACACAGTTCTGCGAAATTTGAGCTTGGTGGCTCCGTACTTCGAGCAACACAAGAATATTTTACGCTCGGACAACCCGGGGAAGCCTGAATCATGGATTAGAAAAGCCCACATGGCGACTTTCGGCAGTTGGTTGCGAAAACATTTAATGAATGACAATGATGTTGGAGATCAGCTGTACATGTTGGCCAAGACACCATCTTCGGCTATAACGACTTTCCAAGGGTACGAGATTAATGGGAATACATTTTACATGATCTCCCAAGATAAAAAGAGCACCAACCAAAACAGTGGTGTCCGCTTTGATGCAGCAACCGAGATTGGGCAAAAGGTCACATATTATGGTTACATAGAGGAGATATGGGAACTTGAGTATGGACCCTCCTTTAAGGTCCCTTTGTTCCGGTGCAAATGGTTCAAGCTAACAGGAGGTGGGGTAAAGGTGGACGAGCAATACGGAATGACAATGGTGGATTTCAACAATCTTGGTTACCTTGACGAACCATTCGTCCTAGCCAAAGATGTCGCTCAGGTTTTCTATTTGAAGGACATGAGTAGCAAACCGAGGAAACGGAAAGATAAGAAAACGATCTATAGATCATGCGATGATCCAAAGCGCCACATTGTTCTTTCAGGGAAAAGAAACATCGTGGGAGTGGAGGACAAGATAGACATGTCAGAAGATTATAATATGTTTGGTGAAGTTCCGCCCTTCAAAGTGAACACTGACGCAGGCATTCAGTTAAATGATGAGGATGCTCCATGGATACGGCCAAATCGTAAGAAAGCGGGGACATAAGGGAAGAATTGATGTGTAATAATTTATTGTACCAAACTTTGTTGAATGGATCATGTGAATTATATTATCTCTGATGTGTTTAAGACTAACTCCTTTGCAAAATATTTGAGAAAACGAGTGGAAAACATGGAAAACAGAAGGTTACTTAAATGTCTCAAAACCTTGTGAGATAAAATATCTAATTTCATAACTTTTATTAAAAACAGAAAACAGACGCGCTAGCGCGCCGCAGTGTCGCCGAAATACAAATTCTTTTATTAAAAAGAGAAAACATACGAACACTACTCCTCGTCGTCGTCGTCGGGGAACTCGTCGGTGACCTTCTCCGGTTCATCGTCGTCGTCGAACTCGTCGGTGACCTCCTCGTCGTCTTCGGAGGTGCATGATGGTATGTCCGAGATAGGCCCCACCTCGGATCGTCGGAGGCCCAGACTTCGCCGGCGTGGTCGGCCCGACGAAGCTCTTGCAGCGTCTTCGTCCTCGGCTCCCGAGCGGCATCTAACGCGAAGTGGCGTTCGAGGCGGCACTCCGCCCGCTGAGCCGCGCGGGTCTGGCAGAGCTCCTCGTCGGCGCTCTCCTCCCCGGGGTTGTTCCGGTAATACTCGCGGACGACGCGGTCTTCCCTGGCGTCGACTAGGCCCTGAAACGCGCGGTGGCGGAGGTGGAGGTGGTCGGCACCAGTGACGATCTACGGCTTCGCAAAGGAGCCGAGGGGGATGCGGTCGTCCCCCCAGCGGATATTTGCGCTGAACATTCCGTTCTGCCGTGCTCGGACGCCGCGGAAGCCGGTGGTGCTGTTCCTCCTCGAAGGCATGGTGGAAGCGCGACGGTGCATGGAGAGGAGTGGGCGCGTGGAGAGTAGAAGACGCGCTCGAGGCGCGACAGTTTATACCGCGCCCTCCTGGCCATGCGTCACAACTCCCACGCCACGCGTCACAACTCCCGCGCCACGCGTCACAACTCCCGCGCCACGCGCCACCCTAACACAACCAAGCAAATAGTTGCACATTACTACCCGAGCTCAAAGTGAACACTGACCCAAGCATGGATGGATGTGTTAAAGGGGGTGTAGAACAAAACAATCGGTATCACCATCATACAGCCCTACCGTGGCTACTCGGTGCAATATGCATACCAAATGCACGGCAAGACGTATGATGGCGAATCCGGATGTTTTGTATTTGCTCGATGAACTGAATATATGATGTATCAAACCTTAAAGGGGGATGTAGAACAAAACAATCGGTATCGCTATCATACAGCCCCACCATGGCTACTGGGTGCAATATGCATACCAAATGCATGGCAGGACGTATGATGGCGAATCCGGATGTTTTGTATTTGCTCGATGAACTGACCGGTGTATGAAGGTGGGCTATATATAGGGTCCTCCGGCTCACAAAGTGTTGTGCTAGGATTTTGATCCAACGGTTAAGAAACACCCTCATCCAACGGCTCACCACAGCTCGAAAGAAACACACCGTAGCCCTGATCGAACGGCTCACAACAGCTCGAAAGAAACACACCCCGGATCCAACGACTCACAAGCGCTTGAAAGAAACACACGATCCGTGTGATTCTATCTGATTGGTCCAAACGAAACCCTAACCCATTTAGTCCCGGTTGGTGTCCCCAACCGGGACTAAAGGGATGATCCGTTTCCCAATGAAACCCGTACCATTTAGTCCCGGTTGGTAAAACGGGCGGGACTAAAGGGATATATGTTTTCTTCTCGCTATATATATGTATGCATTGCCACACCATTGGCATAAACACATACAAACTCACCACTCTCTCATGGATTCTACCGTACTCACTCTAACATTCATCCAGGCGGAGGCACTTTCCGCCTCGAACTACCCCTGCCCGTGTGGCTACAACGTTCCCGCCGGTTGGATGATGAGCGCCGGAGGAGTGCCGGTCCCTCCTCTTCCTCAAGGTGTGGCGCGTCGGGCGGCCATCACGAACCACTACTACCACGAGCTCACGCCGGAGCAGCGGAGGAATCCCAGTTGGCATCCCGATACCAGCATACTTGGGATGCCTTCTTCATCAATCGGCGTGAGAGGGCGCTCGCCGGGTATAAGGAGGACGGTCTGCCTCCTGGGAACTTTCACGAGGCCGGTCGTCGGCTATGGTGGTACGGCCGGACTCTACAGAGCGTCCTGGACTACATCAGGGCCGGCGATATCCCCCGCCTGCGCTACCCTCACGCCCAGTCCTTGAGTCGTGATCCTCCGAGGGAGTGCAGAGCACCGTCAGACGATAGTGACGACGACGGCGGCGACTACGACGACTACGAGTCGGAGTACTATAGGCCTAGGTAGGAGTATGACTAGCAGATATCAGATCCACAATGTCTTGCCATTATGTAGATCGATCATACATCTATGCTCTCCGTTTAGGTTTAGATCCACTCTTGCCATTATGTACTGCCTTTTTTATCTCTATATATATATATATATATATATATATATCCAAGATGTGTGTGAATCTTTCTGATTGGAGGGAACAAAACCCTAACCATTTCGTCTCGGTTGGTAAAACATGCCGGGACTAAAGGGGTTTTATTTTTCTGAATTTTCTGATATATTATTTGTATTTGTAAGATTTTAAAATGAATTAGTTTTATTTTTCTGAATTTTCTGATATATTATTTGTATTTTTAAGATTTTAAAATGAAGTAGTTTTATTTTTCTGAATTTTCTGATATATTATTTGTATTTGTAAGATTTTAAAATGAATTAGTTTTATTTTTCTGAATTTTCTGATATATTATTTGTACTTTTAAGATTTTAAAATGAAGTAGTTTTATTTTTCTGAATTTTCTGATATATTATTTGTATTTGTAAGATTTTAAAATGAAGTAGTTTTATTTTTCTGAATTTTCTAATATATTATTTCTATTTGTAAGATTTTAAAATGAATTAGTTTTATTTTTCTGAATTTTCTGATATATTATTTGTATTTGTAAGATTTTAAAATGAATTAGTTTTATTTTACTGAATTTTCTGATATATTATTTGTATTTTTAAGATTGTAAAAAGAAAAGTATTTGAAAATCATCTTTTAAAGGCTCTTTCCGCGCGGGAACGAAAACGCCGCGAAAAAACCCCTTTAGTCCCGGTTGGGGACACCAACCGCGACTAAACGCCCGCGGATGGTACCTAGGGGGACCTTTAATCCCGGTTGGTGTCCCCAACCGGGACTAAAGGCTGCCCCTATATATTCTCTGCCCCCAAAAATTTCTAAGTCCCAAACACATCTCCTCTTCTCCGCGCCGTCCTCGCCGATTCCGTCTCCGGTAGCTGCCCGCCGCCCTCGCCGATTCCGTCTCCGGTTGCTGCCCGCCGCCCTCGCCGATTCTGTCTCCGGTAGGTGCCCGCCCGTGCGTGCTTGAGGGGTAGATCGAGGAGATCGACGACGATCGGAAACGACGACGGCGGTTAATTAGGTGCCCGTGCGTGCGTGCGTGCTTGGCCGTGCCCGTGGCCGTGGTGTGGCCGTGGCGGTGGCCGTGGCCGTGGCCGTGGCGTGGCCGTGCTTGGCCGTGCGTGCGTGCGTGCGTGCACGGTGGTGCGTGGCCGTGGCCGTGCGCGGTGGTGCGTGGCCGTGGCCGTACTCGCGGGGGAGAGAGGGGAGAGGGCGCTAGCCCTGGCCGGAGGAAGACGAAACAGAGACGGGGGCTCGCGTCACGCTGACGTCACGGCATGCGGGGGAGAAAAAAAACGGCTGCTGGCAGTTGGGCTGCACTCGGATTCTCAAAAAAAAAAAAGTTGGGCTGCACTCTTTTTTTGCAAAGTTAAAAAAAATCGTAAGTCAAAAAATTTCCTACTAACCCTAAGTCTACTAATTAACCATAAATATATATATTTGTACTAATATTTGCTAAGTCTACTAACCCTAAATATTCCTAAGCAAAAAAAAAGCTAAAAAAAATCCCTAAGTCTACTAACCCTAAATATTCCTAAGTCAAAAAAAATAATGAAAATAAGTTTTAATTCAATAAATTCAGAATATTAAGTGTAATATACCAAAATCGCCAGGAAAGCAAATGCAACCTAGCTATGGGGTTCTCCAAGTCATTTGAGCAACTAATCTTGGACACACCTCTAAAGTATTGTTTTCCCCCTCCGGTGGTCATCGTTCTTCCACCCAAAACCCTAGTAATCTGGTTTCCCTCCTTCTATGACAATATTTGCTAAGTCTCCTATATACTTAATTAATTTTTACTACATGCATGTCTGCAGGAGTGATATATGGCGGACAATAGAGCCTTGCCGCTTACGGATCAGGAGGATGAAGGTATTATATACGGCATGATAGCCAACGAGATCCCTTAAGTGCCGGGCCCAGAAGATGAGCAAGAAGAGGATGTAGTCTCTTCTTATCTGAACCTTGATGATCAAGAAGGTGAAGGAACGGACATTGTCGATGATCAAGAATGTGAAGGAATGGACATTGTCGACGGAGGTCAACCGTCGACAAACGACGATCTCCAATTGCAAAGACCAACCACCTCCGGCGAGGTATATATATATATATACATTGAGCCTCTCGTGATACAAACTTACTGAAATGTGAATACATATGCATTAACGCGCGTGACTCTCTTTCTTATTTTAGCCCTCGTCCGGATCGAGTACGACAAAGCGTGGCAAATCCAGGGCGATGAAAGAAGGAGAAACATATACCATTGAATCAGTCGGTGAAACCGGCAAGCCCCTACAGCACACCACAAAGTTTATCAACCAATGCGGAGTCATTGTTAGAGACAACGTCCCGATCACCGTCCAGGAATGGAAGGAGCCAAAGAAAGCATGTCTTGGTTTCAGTTATGTCGAAAAGAGAACGAAAAAGGATATGTGGAGAAAGCTTATGATACATTTCATTCTACCTCCGGAATACAACAAATCCAATGAATTCGGTAACGACGTTCCGGGTGGACGTGAGAGGAGGAGGCTAGTCAAAGAGTTCGCTCTTCAGAAGATGGCCGAAGCATTCCGGAACTTCAAGAAAAAATTGTTCCGTGAATATGTCAACAAGGGAAAGACTCTGATTTTCACTGGACAACATGAGAAACTGAGAGCTGATTGGCCAGAATTTATGACGCAGAAGAAATCGGAGAACTTCAAGGAAATATCGAAAAAAAATAAGGCTAATGCGGATAAGAAACAGTTCCATCATGTTATGGGGCAAGGAGGATACCGCGTTTCGGCGCCTAAGTGGCAGCAGATGGAGGACGGCCTGACGGCACGAAGAATCCCTCTAGGTACAGAGGGCTGGGACGAAAGAGCCAAAATGTGGTGGTACGGGCATGGGGGATCGCTAGACCCGGAGACAGGGGCGTGTGTTCATCGGCAGAAAACGTTTGCTCCCACAAAAGCCCTTATTGACGCAATGGCCAAAGCTCAACAGGGCTTGATCACGTTCAACAGAGAGAGAGAGACGCACTGACCCATGCCCTCGGGAATCCTGAACACGGAGGACATGTATGAGGCAAAGGCAGAATGTCGTGGAAAGTAGGGTTTTCCCAGGAGAATGACCCGTACTGTTACAGAAGCCGTAAGAGAAAGACGGACCAGGCTGCAGATCTTCTGGCGAAGCTTGCATCGGAAGTTAGTGAGTTGAAGCAGACCGTGCAGGGAATACTTGTGAAAGAAACATCGGCGGCTGCAGGGCCGCATGAAGATCATGCAGCGGATCTCGGAAGCCAGCATCAGCGGAGAAGGAGCGTGGCTTCCACGGAGGCCCCGCCTGCAGGTGCTAATGCACCGATGATCGAGAGTCGTGCACCGGAGCCTCACTACCCCGTGGATGATGTAAAGGAGATGAAAGAATGTGATCTGCATTATCCCGTGGGGAACATTTTCACGAAGGTAGCTACCGGCAGTGCTTTACCCTCTACACCTGGAGCACTCCACCACAACAACCCCATTCCATATGGCTATGCTCGTGTCACGGTGGAAGACATATTCCAAGTGTTTGAGGACCTGGAGATTGACATAGCTACACCCGAAGGGGAGAGAAGACTTGGAGATGTCAAGCGCCAGTTCATTCTATGGAAAAAGAAGTACATAGTGTTTCCAGGCGAGACGCCAAGGCTAACAAGTCCACCCCCCTACGATGGTGCAGGTGCTGGTGGTGGTGGTGGTGCTAGTGCTGGTTCACCTACGCCTCCTTCACGCCATTCGACGCCGTCCCCCGATCTTCCTCCTCCGGCGGTTAAGCAGCCGTCGCCCACGATTCCTCCTCCGGAGGAAAAGCAGACGTCTCCCACTATTCCTCCTCCGGAGGAAAAGCAGACGTCGTCGCCCCCCATTCCTCCTCCGGAGGATAAGCGGACGTCGCCCCCCATTCCTCCTCCGGAGGATAAGCAGACGTCGCCCCCCATTCCTCCTCCAGCGAGGCGAGACGCCAAGGCTAACAAGTCCACCCCCCTCCGATGGTGCAGGTGGTGGTGGTGGTGGTGGTGCTGGTTCACCTACGCCTCCTTCACGCCATTCGATGTCGTCCCCCCATCCACAATCTCCGGCGGGTAAGCAGGCGTCGCCCACCAATCCTCCTCCGACGGATAAGCAGCCGTCGCCCCCCATTCCTCCTCCGGCGGATAAGCAGCCGTCGCCCCCCATTCCTCCTCTGGCGAAGAAACAGAAGCAGGCGGACAGCAAGGAAACCCACTCTTGGACTATTAACCCGGAGGCTTATGTACCTAAGACCACACGGGTACCGTAGCCATCACTGAAGCCTATCCCCCTAAGGGCTTGGGAACTTAATGATGCTGAACCAAATTGGCCGCGAAGGCTGATTATGAGAAATGGAAGGCCAATCAGAAGGTTCTAAGGGAGCCTAAGCACAAGGAAGTATACCCTCCGCCGGTACAGAAGTGGGATACGGGTTTTTTGTCGACACCGTCCCAAGCCGAGAAGAATTTGCCTAAAGACTATGAAAGTGAACTTCGTAGGCAAGCATAAATATTGATGGAGGAGAAAGAAGAAAGGAAAAAAAGCGGGAAACAAGTTGACCAGCTCGGGATGCAGAGTAAACAATCGATCCCCCCGTTCATAGTGAAAGCCGGTTCGGAACAGGACCCCGAGGTCAGAGCAGCTGCGGCAGCAATGGGATTGATTGTAGCTACTGCCATGAAAAATGCGTCCGAGATGGGTTTATCTCTTTGTGCCTTGTTAGGCCTGGACGATGCGCCAATGAGTGAGGTAGCATTACAATATGTGAAGAAAGGGCCTCTCGTCGAGCCTACGCAGGAAAAGAGTCTACCACCACTAATGTGAAATCTGCTACGTTGGTACAAAAATTTCATATCATGGTCCGACAAAGAATATGTTTATGTGGATGTTATAGAGGAGCATCACACCAAAAAGTACTCTGTAGCAGTTGAGATGAGTGAACTGTTTCAGCTGTTCAATCTGCGCGAGCTCGACAAATCTATCCTGAGTTGCTACGTTCTGTAAGTGATTTATTTCTACCTAATCTCGTTCTTCATTGTCTGCACTATATATATATATGTATATATATATATATGTATATATATACATATATATATATATTGTCCTAACTATATTGTTGCGTACGCTATTATGCAGATTGAAGATTTGGGAATGCAAAATAAGACACATCCATGATGTTGGGTTCATTGACCCACAAATCATTAATGGACATGTGTTACAATATCACCCCCTAGACATGGAGAAAGACTTTTACAATTTTCTTAAAAAGCATCAACTCAAAAGTCATATTCTATTTCCTTACCATTTTGGGTGAGTGTTTGTCTCTTGTGCCCATTCTCTTTTGTTTACTCCGTGCATGGTATGTCTAATCGATAAGTTATGCATGACTGTGCATGTAACGTGTCCGCAGGTTCCACTGGATGCTGCTAAAAATTGAACTTCACACCTCCACAGTTTTTATCATGGACTCTATGGATTCAGATCCAAAGCTTTGGATCGACATGAGAAAAATGCTGCAAAGGTAATTATTTTCAATCATTTGCGCTCTATATCGATCGGTCTCTTTTTTTCATTTCCTAATATGCATTAGCTAATAACTCCCTTGTTCATTTAATTTTCTTTGCACTGTAGAGTTTGGAAACGGTTCTCAAAAGAAATTGTCGGTGAATTCAAACATCAGCTAGAATTTAAAATTTTACTTCGTGTGGATAAGCAGCCACCGGGGACCAATCTATGTGGATACTATGTTTGTGAGAACATACGGAAAGAAACCTCTGAGAAGAAGAAGTCGGAGAGCACGCGGAAGAGTCTCAATGACTTGCAGAGGACGCTTAGTCCAGAAGCTCGCTTCCGACCAATTCAAGAGGAAATAGCATGATTTTTCCTTAGGCATGTCATCGATCCTAAAGGAGAACACTATGCGTCCGGCGAAGACCAATTCAAGATGAAATAGCAGGAATTTTACTTATGCATCTCCTAGATTGAAAATTGTTCGAAGTTGTGTATATCCATCGTAATTGTGTGTGGAAACTTTTTCGAAGTTGTATATGGTCACCCAAGATTGAATATATATTATATATTCCTATTGAATTCTTCTTGTTTGAAATTTCATATATGCATGTATATAGTAGCGTACAATATATATGTGTACTGAAACTTCATCAAAATTAAAATAAAACACAAAATAAAATATAAAAGAAATAAAACAAAACAAATTAAAAAGAAACCAGGTTTAGGGGGGCTAAAACCCTAAACCTGCGGAGGAGGCCTTCAGTCCCGGTTAACCACGAGAACTGGGACTAAAGGTCCTCCGCCCCGACGGACTCCTAGCGCCCACGTGGACGGGCATTTAGTCCCGGTCCGTAAGTGGCGCGACTATGGGGGGGTCTTTAGTCGCGCATATTTAGTCCCGGTTGCGCGGCCGGGACTAATGGCCTTTGCGAACCGGGGACTGAAGGCCTATTTTCTACCAGTGTGTAGGCATGTTTTTGTCTTGTTGATTGTAAGTGTTTATAGGTTGTTCAGTGTCACTTTAATTCTAGGCTAAGATTTAAGAAGGTAAATAAAAATGTTCAACATATGGAAATCCTAGAAGAGAACACCACAACGGACAAGGTTGAAAACGCCCATCGCCACCGACCTATCTCATGTTGGAAGGAACATCAAAATGGAGGTGCGACCGTGTGCACTTGGTTTTTCTAAAACTTAAAACTGTGGGAAGGGGTATATGTAATATGCTTATAAAATACGATGATAAATAATGCATATGCACATCTATTTATTTTACATTATATGAAATTTAAATACATCATGATGGATTTGTAGTATGACATTGCCTTCAGGAGCTCCACAGATAGACCCATATTTAGGTGAACCCTCGGCATGGCATGAAATGGGTACCAATGTGAACTTTATACCACGGCCATTTCACATGTAACCTTTTATATACTATTTTGTAGTTTTTTTTTGTGGCTGAAGCCAAAAATAGAACAATATGGATGCTTTTTAAGCACTTTTTTATTGCTAGCTAACATACATTTATTTACTGAAGCCCATATATATTAAATATAGTATCGAGCGATATTTTTAGTCCTTAATGTTGTTTATTTTTAACGAAATACGGTGGGCCGATGAATTATATAGTATTGATAAAAAATTTACTCTTTCTTGCATGTGTTGGCCGCCACCCCACCTACCCTTAGTGGGAGAGTGTGCATCACCTTGCGCCCCAATCCCCAAAACCTAGTCTTGGTTAACGTGGGTCCCACCAACATGACCAATGTCCCATGGGTGACTCGAACTTGAGTAACCTTAAGCCGGATCGAATCCGCCTTCTGCTCCGCACTCTTAAGTATGTGACCCGTAAGCGTATTGTTAAGATGGACGACTAGTGGAGAACATGGCTTTTGCTAGGTGGTGAGCACCCCTTTCTCCCTGGCTCGGCCTCCACCCGGTGCAAAAGGCTACATAGGTGGGGCTGGGGCGAGCAAGGCGCGTCGTGGGGGGTCTTTTCCCCAGTTGGAGCCACCAACCGGGGTAATAGGCCCGCAATACCTTTTACCCCGGTTGGTGGCTTCAACCAGGGCAAAAGACCCCCCCCCCCTCCTCCCCCCTCCCCCCCCCACACACACGCACACTATATAAGCCCTACCAGCCCTCTCCGGCCTATTACCCCGGTTGGTGGCTTCAACCAGGGCAAAAGACCCCCCCCCCTCCTCCCCCCTCCCCCCCCCCACACACACGCACACTATATAAGCCCTACCAGCCCTCTCCTCTCCTCATGCCACTCAATTTAAAGGACATCTAGTTGTGTGGTGTGTGCTCATTTGTCTTTCCCTCCTATGCACAAGAGATGTTCGATGAAATTCCCGGGAGCATAACGCCATCTCAGCTCGCAGAAAACAAACATGATTTAATTTGTCCGAGCCACACTTAATTAAATAAGATTTCTCATCCTTCTTTCCTCCTTGGTCGAGGTACCAAATTTATCCTTTCATCTGTCGATGTACCATTGGTCATTTCGCTATTCACGGTGTTCTGTAACAGTTCTTAATTAATAATCATATAATTCAGATGAACTGGCAATGGATGTACGCTGACCGACGCTCTGCCGCGTTCATGAAAGGCATGGGTTATTTTCTCGAGGTGTCCCAGGCAAACAAGCGGAATAATTTTATGTGTTGTCTGTGTGCTGTATGTCGGAATCAGAAGGAACACTCTTCGCACAGAGTCATCCACTTCCACCTATTCCAGTCCGGTTTCATGTCCGGCTATAATTGTTGGACCAAGCACGGAGAAAGAGGGATTATGATGGAAGCCAACAAAGAAGAAGAGAATGATGAAAACTATCAAGTTATGTTCCCTGGATACGGTGCCAGTACTAGAATGGAATATAACGATGAAGTAGAAGTAGAAGACCGGGCACCAGATGAGCCCATCGATGATCTTGGCCAGAACATTACGGATGCAAAGACAGAAAAAGAGATTGAAAAGGTGAGGGTGAAGTTCGACCAAATGTTAAAGGATCACAAAACATTGTTGTATCCAAATTGCGAAGATGGGCAGAAAAAGCTGGGCAGCACACTGAAATTGCTGCAATGGAAGGCCGAGAACTTTGTGACTAACAGCGGATTTACAAAGTTGCTGCAAAAGGTGAAGAAGCAGCTTCCAAGAAACAATCAATTGCCCGACAGTACATACCAAGCAAAGAAGGTTGTATTCCCCCCTAGGATTAGACGTGGAGAAGATACATGCCTGCATTAATGACTGCATCCTCTACCGCGGTGATAAGTACGATAATTTGGAACAATGCCCTGTATGCACTGCATTGCGCTATAAGATCAGACCTGACGATCCTGGCGATGTTGAGGATGAGCGCCCCAGGAAGAGGGTTCCTGCAAAGATGATGTGGTATGCTCCTATAATACCATGGTTGAAACATTTGTTCAGAAACAAAGAGCATCCCAAACTTTTGCGATGGCACATGGAAGATCTAAAGAAAGACGAGATGTTGAGACACCCCGCTGATGGGTCGCACTAGAGAAAAATCGAGAGAAAGTTCCCGCGCTTTGCACGTGACGCAAGGAACTTATGGTTTGGTCTAAGTACAGATGGCATGAATCCATTTAGTGAGCAGAGCTGCAACCATAGCACCTGGCATGTGACTCTTTGTATATATAACCATCCTCCTTGGTTGTGCATGAATAGGAAGTTCATTATGATGCCAGTGTCGATCCAAGGCCCGAGGCAACCGGGCAACAAAATTTATGTGTACCTAAGGCCATTAGTCGATGAACTTTTACAGTTGTGGCATGACGAAGGTGTACCTGTGTGGGACGAGCACGAACAAAAAGAATTTAACCTACGAGCGCTGTTGTTCGTAACCATCAACGATTGGCCTGCTCTTAGTAACATTTCTGGACATACAAACAAGGGATACAATGCATGCACACACTGTTTAGATGACACCTAAAGTATACATCTGGATAAACGTAAGAAGGTTGTGTACCTCGGGTATCGTTGTTTTCTTCCGCGCAAGCATCCCTTAAGTAAAGAACGCAAACATTTCAATGGTGAAGCAGATACTCGCGAGACGCCTATCCTCAAACCTGGTGATGATGTATTTGGTATGGTGAAGGATTTGGAAGTAATCTTTGGAAAGGGACCTGTTCCGAATGATGCTAACGGACACGCACCCATGTGGAAGAAGAAATTTATATTTTCGATCTACCCTATTGGAAAATACTAGATGTCCGCTCTGGGATCAACGTGATGCACTTGAAGAAGAATCTCTGCGTGAACCTACTACGCTTGTTTGGCTTGTATGTGAAGTCAAAAGATACATCTGAAGCACGGCAGGACCAGTGACACACGAAAGGACAAGACAGCAAGAATCCTGTGCGGTTTCAAGGTGGTCCTGCCAGCTAAGCTCTTACCAAGGAAGACAAGGAAATCTTTTTTGAAGCACTAAGTAGTATCAAGGTCCCATATGGCTTCTCGTCGAATATAAAGGGAATAATAAATGTGGCGGAGAAAAAATTCCAAAACCTGAAGTCCCATGACTGCCACGTGATGATGACGCAATTGCTTCCGATTGCGTTGAGGGGGGTTCTACCAGAAAGTGTTCGACTACCCATTGTGAAGTTATGTGCATTCCTGAATGCTTTCGCAGAAGGTAATCAATCTAGTAAGTCTATCAGTGTTACAGACAAATGTGGTCCATTGTCTTGTTAGCTTCGAGTTGGTGTAACCACCATCCTTCTTCAATATTATGACGCACCTCCTAGTTCACCTAGTCAAAGAGATTACCATTCTCGGTCATGTGTTTCTTCACAATATGTTCCCCCGTTGAGAGGTTTATGGGAGTCTTTAAAAAATATGTTCACAACCATGTTAGGCAAGAAGGGAGCATCTCCATGGGTTATGGAACAGAGGAGGTCATTGAGTTTTGTCTTGACTTTCTTCCAGACCTTAAGTCGATTGGTGTTCCGGAATCGCAGCATGAGGGGACAATGAGTGGAAAAGGCATGCTAGGAAGGAAAGCAAAGATATTTATGGACGTATATTCTTTCACTAAACCACACTACACGGTTCTACAAATGTCCACCTTGGTGGCTCCTTATATCGAGGAACACAAGAATATTATACGGTCCAAAAACCCGGGGCTGTTTGAAGCCTTGATTAATGATGAACACATGGATAGTTTCAGCGCCTGGTTGCAGACATAACTCATGAATAACTACGTTGTTGGAGATCAGCTCTACTTGTTGGCCAGTTCACCATCTTCGACTGTACTGACTTTCCAAGGGTACAAAATAAATAGGAATACATTTTACACGATCGCACAAGATAAAAAGAGCACCAACTAAAACAGTGGTGTCCGTATTGATGCAACCGGATACAATGGGAAAAAGGAGACATATTATGGTTACATAGAGGAGTTATGGGAACTTGACTATGGACCTAATTTTAAGGTCCCTATGTTTTGGTGCCAATGGGTCCAGATGACAGGATTAGAGGTAGACCAGCAGTACGGAATGACAATTGTGGATCTCAACAATCCTAGGTGTAGAAATGAACCATTCGTCCTAGCCAAATATGCGGCTCAAGTTTTCTATGTGAAGGACAAGTTTACCCAGCCAAGGAAAAGAAAAGATCAGAATTCTAGTACATCACGCGGTGAGCCGAAGCGCCGCATAGTTCTTTCAGGAAAAAGAAACGTCGTGGGAGTGGAGGACAAGACAGACATGTAAGAAGATTATAATAACTTTGAAGAAATTCTGCCTTTTATAGTGAAAACTGACCCAAGCATCGCGTTAAATAATGAAGATGCTCCATGGCTACGAAAGAAAAGTAAATAATGGCGGCACTAGTTGGGGATAACGTATTAAACCTTCATGGTACATGTAATATTGCTAGACTACTGTGTAATAATGTATCAAACCTTCATGGTTCATGTATTTGGATTAGTCCACCTCTGTTTTCCATATGTTTTGTATCAAGTGCACTATTGGGGATATGGAGGAAAATCTGAATGCTTTGTATACGGTTGATGAACTGGAGGATTTTTAGATATATAGAACAAAACACACGGTTTCTCCTTTATGCAGCCCGACTGTGGATCCTGATCAAGTGCCCGCATATCAAATGCACCGTCGGGCGTATGAAGGGGAATCTGAATGCTTTGTATACGGTCGATGAACTAGAGGATTTGTAGATATATAGAACAGAACACACAGTTTCTCCTTCATACAGCCCGACTGTGGCTCCTGATCAAGGGCCCGCATATCAAATGCACCGTCGGGCGTATGAAGTGGAATCTGAATGCTTTGTATAGGGTTGATGAACTGGAGGATTTGTAGATATATAGAACAAAACACACGGTTTCTCCTTCATACAGCCCGACTGTGGCTCCTGGTCAGGTGCCCGCATATCAAATGCACCGTCGGGCGTATGAAGGGGAACCTGAATGCTTTGTATGGCAGATGAGTACCCACTGAGTGCCGAACATGTATGAAAGGTGGGCTATATGTACAGGATGATCCAACAGTTCAGAACCCCCGAAAATAAACACACCGTTGATCAAACGGTTCATAAGCGCTGGACAGAAACACACGACCCGTGTGATTCTTTCTAATTGGTCCATACAAAACCCTAACCATTTAGTCCTGGTTGGTAAAACAGGCCGGAACTAAAGGGTCTATTTCTTCTCACTATATATATATGTATGCATCGCCATCACGAACTACTACTACCACGAGCTCACGCCGAAGCAGCAGAGGGATCCCCGTTGGAATCCCAATTACCGCCCTACCTGGGGCGCCTTCTTCATTAATCGGCGTGAGAGGGCGCTCGCCAGGTACGAGGAGAATGTCCGGACTCCTTCGAACCTCAATGAGTCTGGTCGTCAGCTGTGGTGGGGCGGAGGACGGACTCTTCAGAGTGTCATGAACTATATCAGGACCAACGGTAACCCCCGCAGGCGCTACGGCCACACCCAGTACAGGCGTCCTGATCCTCTGAGGGTCACTCCCTGAGCACCGTCCGATGATAGTGACGACGACGGCGGCGACTACGACGACTACGAGTCGGAGTACTATAGGCCTAGGCAGGAGTATGACTAGCAGATCAGATCCACTCTTTCCATTATGTACTGTCTTGTTTATCTAGATCTATACTCTCTATTTAGATTTAGATCTACTCTTGCCATTATGTACTGCCTTGTTTATCTATCTAGATGTAAAGCCTCCTCCCCAATGTTAGCTCTATTATGTCAGAGATAGAACCAAAAGCACCAAAATGATCGGAAGAAGTTGTATCAAACCTTTTACGTCGAAGATAGAACAAAACAATCGATATCGTCGTCATACAGCCCAACCGCGGCTCGTGAGTCCATATATGTATATCAAATACACGGTTCGACGTATGACGGCGAATCTGAATGATTTGTATTCGGTCGAAGAACTGAAAGATGTATGCAGGTAATCCGAGAGGTGGACTATATATAGGGACGTGTGGCTCACAAAGTTCTCGTGCGTCTGAATCCCACCAATCAAGAAGAATCACATGGATCGTGTGTTTCTTTCTAGCTCTTCTCAGTCGTTGGATCAGATGTGTGTTTTTTCAAACTCATGTGAGCCGCTGGATCAGTGGTTCTCGAGCGTCTGAATCTCACGAATTAGGAAGAATCACACGGATCGTGTGTTTCTTTCTAGCTCTTGTGAGTCGTTCGGTCAGGGGTGTGTTTCTTTCTAACTCTTGTGAGCTGTTGGATCAGTGGCTCTCGAGTGATGAGGTTGAAGATATGAGTTAACATGTGATATGGCAATGTCGGACAATCCTACATACATATATGGGGTGGAAAGCGCGGGAAGAAATATGGCGGGAAGAATAAGCGCGGGAAGAAAGATGGCGGGAAGAAATATGGCGGGAATAAAATGTGGCGGGATGAAATGTTTGAAAATTCAAAAAAAATTACTTGTTTAAATAGTTAGAATAATTATTATTTTAAACAAAAAATGTATTTGAAATGTTTATGCAATTTTAAACACTTTTCATATTGAAAGTTTAATCAAATTCAAAACCATTCATAAACTAGGTTTTTTAAAATGTTTGAAAATACAAAAACTGTTACTAGTTTAAATAGTTTAGAATAATTATTTTTGAAAACAAAAAATGTATTTGAAATGTTTATGCAATTTTAAACACTTTCCATATTGAAGGTTTCTCCAAATTCAAAACCATTCATAAACTAGGTTTTTTTAAATGTTTGAACATTCAAAAATTGTTACTAGTTTAAATAGTTAGAATAATTATTATTTTATTAAAAAAAATGTATTTGAATTGTTCATGCAATTTTGAACACTTCTCGTATTGTAAGTTTCTCCAAATTCGAAACCATTTGAAATTTATTTGAAAAAGTATTTCAAACATGGCCGAAAAAATGGCGGCAGGAAAAAAGATGAAAATTTTGGTCTTTTGCCCCGGTTGGTGGCACCAACCGGGGCAAAAGGCCCCTCCGGTCGCTTCGCCCGGGAAAAGCCGCAGAAACGCTTAAGTCCCAGACGCGACGAAATCCAGAACCACGCCGACGAGCTGCCGGATTTCGCCGCCGTCGGAGAGCCTCCTCCACGCCGCGCCGCCGTGCCCATGCCCGTGCCCGCGCCCGTAACAATGCCCGCGCCGTTCGACCTCTCCGTCGCCCCCGAGCCGGCGCCCACAGAACTCACTGCCGGCTACTCGCCCCCAAGTCCTCGCCGCTGCCACCTCCAGCCTCTTCGAGGTGAGGGGGAGGAGGCACTGCACGCCATCCCCTGCGCGCGAGCTAGCGAGAGTTTTTTTAAGTATTAGTTTTTGTTTACTGTTAATATTTTTTACTATTAGTACTTTTTAGTGTTAGTGTTTTTTACTATTAGTATTTTTTAGTGTTAGTATTATTAGTTGTTGTTAGTAGTATTATTAGCTATATTTAGAAATTTTTAGTATATTTTTAGAAATTTTAGAATATTGGCTAATTTTAGAAATTGTTGTTAGTAGAATTATTAGTTGTTTTTTCGTGTTAGTATTTTGAATCGACCAGAGAGTGGGAGAAATGTGAGGGAACCGAGGGGGACAGAGAGGAGATAAATGAGGGGAGCAGCCGCGCCATCACCGCGCCTCTCGTCGACGCCGTGAGTAGTGTCGCGCCCCCTAAGAACCCTAGCCAACTGTTGCACGTCGAGGGCACGCCCGGGAGCACGCTCCCGTGCTCACCGTGGCATGGCCGAGAGCGCGCGCACGACCCCGACCACGGTGCCGCGCGTATAAGACCCCGTCCACGCCACCCTCTCGCCACACCACTCCTCACACCCACCGCAACCACCCCGACACAATCCCGACCACGGCGCCGCGCATATAAGACCCCGTTTACGCCACCCTCTCACCACACCACTCCTCACACCCACCGCAACGACCCCGACAGAATCGTAACCACGGCGCCGCGTGTATAAAATCCTGTCCATGCCACCCTCTCGCCACACCACTCCTCACACCCAGCACAAACACCCCGACATGATCCACCGAGCCCAGAAACTCCTAGTCAGCTCCACGGGAACAAACGTCACCGCCGGCAACCGGTGAAAACAAAGGTGGAAATGGTGAAATAAAAGTTATGGGTGGTGAAAACAAACATAAGATGGTGAAAGCAATAGTAATCACTGTCAAAACAAAAGTATGGGCGGTAAAAACAAGGGTATGGTTTATGAAAACATGTCTGGGATGGTGAAAACAATAATGGTTATTGTGAAAACAAAGGTGGGCATGGTGAAAACAAAGTGAAAACATTGTTTCCTTCATTTCAAATCACTTTGTTAACAAGGTTGATCAAGTCTTGTTACCAAAACAATTTTTATGAAGCAAAACTTTCTATGTCACTAAATGAATATGTTGCGGTTGCGAGCTAGCTAGAGGTAGGACAGCGCACCATTTTGGTACTGATTTTAGGATGTTATCACATGTGTTAGCTTAATTATTTTGCACTCTATTGTTTTCACTAGGATGTGTAGTGTTGTGATGATTCTTTAGTGGAATATTATTTTTCCAAGAGAATTTAGAGCTTCATTTTTCCAAGATGGTATAAATATTCTTATTATTACTTGTCCGATCTACACAATTATCATATGCACCCAACATACATTCATTGAAACTTGTTCATTTGGGTGAGTTATACAATGAGAGTACCTAATATAATCTATATAGAAATCCGTGAAAATTAGCATGGCGGTGTTTTTTTAGTACTTAGTGCTAATTAGACATATGTGAAACTTGATTGCATTTGAATTTATTAAAATATTGAAGTGATTGACTTGTTGAAATATTTGATTTACTAAAGTATTTTATCTTCCATTTGTATTAGTTGAGCTATGGACGGTAGATAGGGTGAAGAACAGGTGTTCGCGATAATAGAAGAAAGTATACTCCCCGGTGGACCCAATGACGGTGGAGGTTAAGACGACATCTCGCAGTACCTGAATGAATTGGGTCAAGGAATGGAGGAAGAAGAGCAATTGCAAGGACCGGAATGGAACCGGAGAAAAGCATTTATGAACAAGCCTTAGTGAAGGCCGTGGAACCTACTTCAGCAACATCGTCTACCAAGAGGTCGAAACGAGGCCCGGCTCAAGAGATGAGCTCTAAAGTGCATCTGGTAATCGAGCAAGTCTATCGATCCGGCGAACCTGCTTGGCCCATCAGTACTGCAACTATGTTTACAAGTCAATGTGGAGTTATTGTTATGGACATGATCCCTATAAGTATTGAAGAATGTAATGAGCCAGCAAAGGACGAGGACGATCCTGAGCGTCTGGCAGTTTCTTTTGTCTCAGACCGGTCCAAACATGCTCTTAGCGGCAAGCTGATGAACCATTTCAGTCTCCCAGAATGTGATACCAAGGAGACAGAAAAAGGCAATGCGCACCGCAGTCATGCACTGGGTTCTGAAGAAGATGGCCAAGGCTTTCAATGCTTACAAGAAAATATTGTGGAAGGAATATCAAAAGAAAAATGCAGTCCCAAAATTTGAGGGGCCACTAGAGAAGCAGAAGGAACACTGGCCAGCATTTCTGGTGTACAAGCAATCAGAAAAGGGTAAGCAAAGGTCAGCAAAGAATGCGGGAAATGCGACGAAGAAGGTATATCACCATAAAATGGGTTCAGGTGGCTACAGAGTTGTTGTGCCTATGTTTGGCAAAGTTGAGGCAGATCTGCGAGAGCAGGGGATCATTCCAGGTACACAAAATTTTCCGTGGAGGTCGAGAAATTGGTTGCCTGGGCATGGGGCAACGTTTGACCCAGAAGGGAACCTTATTATGACTCAAAAATAAAGGCCCCCTTTGCGGCACTTGAGAAAGTGTTCAAAGAGGTTAAAGCGGGAGAGTTCAAGATGGATCGAGTGAATGACGAGATATTGAAGGCCCTCGGGAATCCGGAACATGGCAGCTGGACACGAGGCAAGGGACGATATCCGTGATGCTTTGGGTTTAAGAAGGAAGATTGTGTATAATCATATAGAAGCCGAGAGAGGAGAAAGAGAACGAAGCAGGTGCAGGTCGAAGAACGGGTTGGTTTCTTGGAAGCCGTAGTTATGCTGTAGCAACAGCAAATTAATGAGCTTACTGCATGGCCCTCCCAGGAGCAAGACCCAACATTCAACAAAGCAGACCCATCTCAACGCCGGAGCAGCGTGGCCTTAACGGAGGTACCGGCTGGTGCTGCAGTTATGATTGTTGATGTCGCTGCACACGGAAGCCGTGGATAGAATCAAGGAGAAGACAAGCTGTGATCTATATGTGTCGATCTCGAACGTATCCATCAAGGTGGCGGACGGCTATGCTTTACCTTGTGTAGAGCGAGCGACCTGCCATGGCCGTCTGATTACACCTGGCTATGCTCGTGTCGGTGTGGATGATGTTCAGGCGGCTTGGAGGATATTGCGGCTTGACATCCCCGGAGGTGATGGGGTAGAGACACTGGGAGAAGCCCTCAATTCCATCATACAATGGAAAAAAGAAAGGCATAGTGTTTCCGATGAGTAGTCCGCTGATACGTCATAAACGTATCCCTAATTTCTGATGTTCCATGTTGTTTTCATGTTGTTGCCCACATGTTTTCCTTACAGTTTATGTCATTTTAACACGTTTTCCGAGACTAACCTATTAACAAGACGCCACAGAGTCAGTTCCCTATTTTCTGTTGTTTTTAGTTTCAGAAAAGTTGTTCTAGAAATATTCTCGAAATTGGAAATTTCGAAAGCCGAAAGTCCTAAAAGTCCCGGAAGCTTCCAGAAGTCGCAAAGAGCCCCGGAGGGGGGGGCACAGGGTGGCCACACCACGGGGTGGCGCGGGTCCCCCTAGTCGTGCAACCTAGGGGTGTGGGCCTCCTGACCACCTCCCGGCATCGCCCTTTCGCCCATATATACTCCTCGATGCATAAACCCTAGGAGATCGACCTTTTCCACAAAATACATCAGTAGCTCCGTCGCCACCACCGACAAGTTTCGGGGGGGGGGCATATCTCTATTCTGGCACCCTGCCGGGACGGGGAAGTGCCCCCGGAGCCATCTCCATCGACTCCACCGCCATCGCCATAGATGTTGCTGTCTCCTATGATGAGGAGGGAGTAGTTCTCCACCGAGGCTGAGGGCTCTACCGGTATCTATGTGGTTCATCTCTCTCTCCCATGGTGTGATGTATATGTGATCGTGAGCTTTGTAATCTATTTGAATTCTTAGATGTTACTCTTCATCTTTTGCTACTCAAGTGCTTTATTAATATGAACTTTGGAGTCACCTTGTATCGCGGTGTGAAGGTGACAGTGTGCACATCGTGTGTGTCTCCTCGATGAACTGTGGTGTTTGTCTAGTACCATCTAGGGCGCTCATAGCGAAAGCGTGGGGTTAACTAGCACTACAAGAAATATGTTGATACATGACCCTTTTATAATGACCATGGATGAATTGGTCATATTTCTATGACTATTTCAAACCAACTGGTCGTTAGCTATTTGGAAGGGTCCAAAATAGAGGACATAATGACTATTTTGGTGAGAAAAGTCATAATTTCATTAGGCGAATTGGTCATAATACGACATCATTGTGATACATTCCGCCACCTCATCATTTTTTGCTTATGTGTTGTCCTAGTTGTCTCATTTTGGCTCCCGTAGTGCTGAGCTGTCACATTAAAGCAAGCCATGCAGGAGGTTGCCATGCAGCCACGTGGAACCCACCCCTCATGGGTGCCATGCAGTCACGTGGAGCCACCGAAGTGAAAATAGAGAAAAATCGCGCGGAGGGAGGGCTTGAACCCACGCCCTCGCGCGCTGCCCGTACAACGCCTACCAGTAGACCACGAACAAGCTTCGGTTAGAGTAAGACATTGAACCTTTTTAAATGATACCTCGACCTATGCTGCTGGGCTGGGCCGGCCGCGCAGGGAGGAATCTCGGCGCTGGGCTGGGCATGTCGCGGAGGCAGGGAGTTGGCCATGCTGCTCGTTGGGCCGGCCGGCTTGGGAGGGTTTTTTTTTTTTGAAATAAAGGCTTGGGAGGGTTTTTAGTTTTCTCCTTTACCATTTTTTTTTTGTCTTCTTTTATAACTTTTGGTTTAGAACTCCAATTTCAACAAATAAGTTTTGATTTTTTTTAAAAAATATTTCTTCTATTATTATAGACTATTAAGGAACATCCTAAGTCAAAATAAAAATAAAAATACCCCCAAGCTTTATATATTGCTTCATATAGGGTTGTGAAGATTCTTAATTAAATTTTTTGATTACTCTTTTAAATTCAAATGCAAAATACAAAGTGCAAGGTTTTAAAATTATTCCAATTTTATTATATTTTATGGTTACTAGGTCACATATGATGACAAATTGCGAAAGTTATCCATTTTTTAAAACATGTTTTGAACCTTTTATCTCGGTTTCGAAGAACGGTCAAAACGGGGGACATGACCGTTCGTACCTAGGTGTTGAATCTTGATGAACTCTTGGTGTTTCTATGTTGAAATAGGTACTTGGGTACCTAAAAATGATTTTTGCAAAAAATCACGAGCAAACTACGAGGCACCTGTAGTTCAAATTTGGCCCGGTTTCAGCGGAATCGGCAGAAATTTGTCTTTTTCAAAAGTGGTGTATTTTGAGCTATTGAGAGGTAGTAAGTTTGTTATTTGTAGATCAAACATGACATAATATATTTAGAATTTTACTTTGTACATTTTTGCAACATATTTTGTGTATGTGCTTCACAAAAATACCCGGTTTTGACACTCCGGGAACGGAAAATGGTATTTTTATTCAACGAAAAATAAAACTTTCTTCGTGAACATTGTTAGTTGTTCCAATATGCATCTTTGTGTGGAATATGGGAACATTTAAACAAACTATGCCATGGATGTGGCCAAAACATCCGTCATTTCGACCGAAAGCCATGAATCTTCGTACGAGATAGCTCATTTCTGTGAACACATTTTCCACCAAATTGTCGTATTCCAAGTTTATTATTTTTGGTGGATACTAGGACATATATAACAACACCACGCGAAGGTCTTGCATCGTTTCGAGTTTTTTTGAATTTTCTGGAATTTTCAAAGCCGGTTTCGGAGAACGGTCAAAACGGGGGACATGACCGTTCGTACCTAGGTGTTGAATCTTGATGAACTCTTGGTGTTTCTATGTTGAAATAGGTACTTGGGTACCTAAAAATGATTTTTTCAAAAAATAAAGAAAAAACTACGAGGCACCTGTAGTTCAAATTTGGCCCGGTTTCAGCGGAATCGGCAGAAATTTGTCTTTTTCAAAAGTGGTGTATTTTGAGCTATTTAGAGGTAGTAAGTTTGTTATTTGTAGATCAAACATGACATAATATATTTAGAATTTTACTTTGTACATTTTTGCAACATATTTTGTGTATGTGCTTCACAAAAATACCCGGTTTTGACACTCCGGGAACGGAAAATGGTATTTTTATTCAACGAAAAATAAAACTTTCTTCGTGAACATTGTTAGTTGTTCCAATATGCATCTTTGTGTGGAATATGGGAACATTTAAACAAACTATGCCATGGATGTGGCCAAAACATCCGTCATTTCGACCGAAAGCCATGAATCTTCGTACGAGATAGCTCATTTCTGTGAACACATTTTCCACCAAATTGTCGTATTCCAAGTTTATTATTTTTGGTGGATACTAGGACATATATAACAACACCACGCGAAGGTCTTGCATCGTTTCGAGTTTTTTTGAATTTTCTGGAATTTTCAAAGCCGGTTTCGGAGAACGGTCAAAACGGGGGACATGACCGTTCGTACCTAGGTGTTGAATCTTGATGAACTCTTGGTGTTTCTATGTTGAAATAGGTACTTGGGTACCTAAAAATGATTTTTTCAAAAAATAAAGAAAAAACTACGAGGCACCTGTAGTTCAAATTTGGCCCGGTTTCAGCGGAATCGGCAGAAATTTGTCTTTTTCAAAAGTAGTGTATTTTGAGCTATTTAGAGGTAGTAAGTTTGTTATTTGTAGATCAAACATGACATAATATATTTAGAATTTTACTTTGTACATTTTTGCAACATATTTTGTGTATGTGCTTCACAAAAATACCCGGTTTTGACACTCCGGGAACGGAAAATGGTATTTTTATTCAACGAAAAATAAAACTTTCTTCGTGAACATCGTTAGTTGTTCCAATATGCATCTTTGTGTGGAATATGGGAACATTTAAACAAACTATGCCATGGATGTGGCCAAAACATCCGTCATTTCGACCGAAAGCCATGAATCTTCGTACGAGATAGCTCATTTCTGTGAACACATTTTCCACCAAATTGTCGTATTCCAAGTTTATTATTTTTGGTGGATACTAGGACATATATAACAACACCACGCGAAGGTCTTGCATCGTTTCGAGTTTTTTTGAATTTTCTGGAATTTTCAAAGCCGGTTTCGGAGAACGGTCAAAACGGGGGACATGACCGTTCGTACCTAGGTGTTGAATCTTGATGAACTCTTGGTGTTTCTATGTTGAAATAGGTACTTGGGTACCTAAAAATGATTTTTTCAAAAAATAAAGAAAAAACTACGAGGCACCTGTAGTTCAAATTTGGCCCGGTTTCAGCGGAATCGGCAGAAATTTGTCTTTTTCAAAAGTAGTGTATTTTGAGCTATTTAGAGGTAGTAAGTTTGTTATTTGTAGATCAAACATGACATAATATATTTAGAATTTTACTTTGTACATTTTTGCAACATATTTTGTGTATGTGCTTCACAAAAATACCCGGTTTTGACACTCCGGGAACGGAAAATGGTATTTTTATTCAACGAAAAATAAAACTTTCTTCGTGAACATCGTTAGTTGTTCCAATATGCATCTTTGTGTGGAATATGGGAACATTTAAACAAACTATGCCATGGATGTGGCCAAAACATCCGTCATTTCGACCGAAAGCCATGAATCTTCGTACGAGATAGCTCATTTCTGTGAACACATTTTCCACCAAATTGTCGTATTCCAAGTTTATTATTTTTGGTGGATACTAGGACATATATAACAACACCACGCGAAGGTCTTGCATCGTTTCGAGTTTTTTTGAATTTTCTGGAATTTTCAAAGCCGGTTTCGGAGAACGGTCAAAACGGGGGACATGACCGTTCGTACCTAGGTGTTGAATCTTGATGAACTCTTGGTGTTTCTATGTTGAAATAGGTACTTGGGTACCTAAAAATGATTTTTTTCAAAAAATAAAGAAAAAACTACGAGGCACCTGTAGTTCAAATTTGGCCCGGTTTCAGCGGAATCGGCAGAAATTTGTCTTTTTCAAAAGTAGTGTATTTTGAGCTATTTAGAGGTAGTAAGTTTGTTATTTGTAGATCAAACATGACATAATATATTTAGAATTTTACTTTGTACATTTTTGCAACATATTTTGTGTATGTGCTTCACAAAAATACCCGGTTTTGACACTCCGGGAACGGAAAATGGTATTTTTATTCAACGAAAAATAAAATTTTCTTCGTGAACATTGTTAGTTGTACCAATATGCATCTTTGTGTGGAATATGGGCACATTTAAACAAACTATGCCATAGATGTGGCCATAACACCCGTCATTTGGCCCAAAAGACATGAATCTTCAAATACGAGTTTTCAATTTACATGAATATTTTTTTCAACTATTGTTGTGGCAGCCGGTGTAATTTTAATGTGAAACTGGTGTAAAATTAAAACGGACGAAATTTTCGTAAGAAGCCTTATTTCCTTTATTATTAGGTAGACATATATGAAATAATTGGAAATTATACAATGCAAATAATATAAAATCTTTGGAACACTTTGTAAGACTAGAGTTCGGGCTTGAAAAACATTTCGATTCCCCTAAAAAAAAAGAAAAGAAAACATTTGGGTGCATTTTCATTTGCCGCTGCGTTTTCCCTCCGCTCTTTACAATAATTCAGCAAACCCCGCCCTGAAGCGACAAGTCCTCGCGCCCAGTAACCCTAGCCCCACCCGCAATCGCTTTCCCCTCTGCCGCCACTTCCGCTCGCCCGCGCAGATCCACTTCCGCTCGCCCTCGCAGATCCACTTCCGCTCTCGCCTTGCGCGTCTTCAGATCCACTTCCGCTCGCCCTAGCAGAGCCAGATCGGACCCACTTCCGTCCTCTCCCTCGCCCTAGCAGAGCCGGATCGAGGAGCCACCTTCCCCGCGATCCACCCGATGGAGATACCTGCAGAGGTGGGCGTTGACGATCGTGGAGGCGTGGGAACGTCCGTCGGCGGCGGCGGCCGATGGCGTGCTAATTTCTTTCCTTTTTGTTAATCCATCCAGGGAGCTTCTGGAGGAGTACGCGGCGGCGGTGCGGCGAATGGCGTGCATCGTGCTGGAGCTGATGGCGGAGGGGCTCGGGATCGGGGCAGCGACGCGATCTCGCGGCTGGTGACGGACCCGGATAGCGACAACATGCTCCGGGTGAACCACTACCCGCCGCGGCCCGAGCTGCAGGGCAGCCTCCTGACGGGTTTCGGCGAGGACACGGACCCTCAGATCATCTCCGTGCTCCGCTCCAACGGCACGTCCGGGCTGGAGATTGCCGCGCGCGACGGCTCCTGGGCCTCCGTGCCGCCCGACGCCGACTCCTTCTGCATCAACGTCGGCGAGGCCCTCCAGGTACGGTATACGTCTGGTGCATGCTAGGAACCACTGTTGCACTTCACGTTTACTGTGGGGATGTATGTTAAGTCGATCGGATCTCCATCCAGGCGCGCTAGCTAAATCCGGGCACATCAGTCATTCAGTCAGCGATCAGTGACCGATCGATCTCGGATTCTGGGGCCTTCCTTCGGGTGTCGACATCAGCTGTTGTGTGGTTGTGTAGTTGTTCTTGGGCTATGGATGAGTTCATCTGTAATATGCCTGCTAATTCGTGTTTATATTGTAGTTCCGTATCTTATACTGTTGCTAGTCTATTATCTAGTTGCTAGTACAAAGGTATTCTCAGTTTCTGAACTTAATGGAAGGTTATGTGAGTGTTTGGTCTCTGTCTTAATATCTCAACCTTTGTATCTGACTGACCCTTGTGAACCAAACGATCACTACTAATATTTGCTCCACATATGACACACTTAAATTTTAAACCTCTGTTTGATGTTAATTTCGCTCTCAGTTCTCAGTTTTCTTGCCTCTGGTTGATGCATGTACACATGAGTGTTGTTGAGGACATGATCTCCTTTTCGGTGCGGCAAAGTATCCAGTGGTGCTTGCCTACATGGTGACAGCTGAGCTGTACTTCAGGTTGGCGCTCCAGCTCTCCCTCCTCACGCCCTACATCCAGGAATAGGCATATTGTGGCCATTGTATACGAGGGATTAGTCAAATACTTCATGGGATTGTTCTTTTTGGTTAACTTGGGAACTCAAAATATTAGTAAATACAGTTGACTTATTCTGGTTCTTTTATCTGCCATGTAATTTATTCTCCACAAAGTTGATGGTGTACGTGACAGAACAAGTCAATTTTTTTATCATCATCAGATCTTCATTTTCCTACAGAATACTCTGAAGCCAATATAGGGCAGCAGTTCAAAGCCTGCCTGTGGAAGCATTGGCTGATCTACTGGCGCAACCCATATTACAACCTTGTCATATTTCTTTCACTTTGTTCACAGCCATTCTGCTTGGGTCCAACTTTTGGAAGATGCAAATACTCCACTTATCTTCATCTTTTACTCCTTTATCCTAACATATCAGCATCTGAATTTTCGGTGCCTTGTGATGCAGGCCGCCTCCAGATGCGCTTGGGACGACCCAAGCAGCAGCAGTGGCATGCTTCCGTTGTAGATCGAGCTCCTCCCCCGTCCGCTGGAGGCAAGGAGATGCTGCTCGGCGCGACCACCTCCCCGAGCTGCCGCTGCCGTCCATGGCTCCGGCCCCAACTTGCAGCTGCCCAATAAGGTCTCTCTCCCCCTTCCCATCCTTTTCCTCCATGTATTGCTTGCCCATTTTTTGTAGGCTTTGCCACTGATGCTTTTATGTATGATATGGACGAATTTGCTGCATGATGGATATCCAGGTTCTTGCCTACCAATCCAAGAGTAATGTAACTAATGCAATGTGAAAGTGTATTTAAATTAGATTTGTTTAACCCTTGAACCTGAAATGCCCAAAACAAGATGAATATGAATGTTTCACCTGGTATCATTGATTCTATGACTTCAAAGATTGCCAAGCTGTTCTTGGATACTTGTTTATGCTACCTCATTACCCTTGTAGCTCAAATAGCACCATGTTGTGTGGTTGTGTAGTGATGGTTGCTTGTTTTTTCAATGCTTCATTATCATGTCTCAGTTATTGTATGCCCTGATATCCCTGGCCTCTGATGCACATAGAAAACGATGTTCAATTGCTTGAGCTGGTAACTCTGGAGCAGATTTGTTAAACTTTGTGCTGTTTATAACTTGTTAGGATAATTTTGTTACATCATGTACTAGCTTGCTTACACATGCTGTTACACATGCCAGTTTTTGTTTGTTTGTCTTGGATACTACTCTGATTTAAGTTCTAATGGTGCTTATGATTAAAGATAGTTCTAATGGTCCGTCTGTGTGTTTGAGCAGCTACTGCAAACATTCTAACCCTATCCCATTGCTTGTCTGTGATTTTCAGGTAAAGAAAGTCAAGAAAATGGCAGAGGCTGCTGACATAGTTCATTTCGATGGAATGACCCTCATTTTGGTGTGATTTGAAGTTCATTTTGCTCACTTTTAGTTGATGGCTGGGAAGTTTTAGTTGCTGGCTAGGGTATAACTTTGATGAATTTACTTCGATTTTGCACAATTTTGTGTATTGGCCATGTGTTATGAAACGACATGTAAGAATCGTGCTTGTAGTGAGATGTACTGGTCATGTGTGAATGGTGGTTGTTTTATACGAGTTCTGTGTTGATTTCCATTCTTGGAATGTGTTTAATTCAAATTTACTGGAGTTTCCATTCTTGGGCTGTAATATAAGGCCTCAGCCCAATTACTACTGGGATGTATTCAATATTATAAAAAAAACGAATTTAAATGGACTCAAAGAAGTCAACAACCAGGAAATATATTGGACCATACATAGCCCAAAGCCCAGAGTTGAAATGGACGAAAAAGGCCTAGGCCCAGAAAGTAAAATGGATAAAATGTGCACATCAGCCTGTTAAAAAATTACAGGTGAAAACAAATTAACGGGCTATAACATTGGGCTGGCCCATATAGAGTAACAGTATGGACTGGGCTAAATCTTAACCATGACCTACTCTTTTGGTCATAATTTTGCCACGTAGGATTGGCCATGTAGGATCTGACGTGGCTATGCCAGAACAGCTCATGACCAAATCAATTGGTTGGTCATAGAGAGCTATATGACTATTCCATTAAAATGGTCGTTGACAATCAAATAAGACGCTCGGTATGTGACTTTCATAATTTGGTCAAAAAGGGGTCATGAATAAATCTCTATGACTTTCCTGTGACAAAAAGTGAGAGTCATGTATCTACATATTTCTTGTAGTGTAGACATGGGAATGCTTACTTTAAGGAATGCTTTTTGCAGCCCTACGCAATGATTTGTGTTCGTTATTTGTTATGAGATCTCCGTAAACGCTTTGATCACGGTGTAAAGGTGACAGTGTGTGCACCATGTGGTTTAGCATTATATTTATATTTTGTGTTGGATAACCCTATGAAATTGTGGTGTTTGCGTGGAACCATCTGGGTCCCATCTTTACGATTAAATTGCACTTCAACATACGTACGTCCACTCCATACAATCGTTCGCTTCGCCATCGCACCTTTCCTCGATCACACTGGTCGCCAAACTTGGCCCGGCTCACTAAGAGTATACTATGTTTATGTCTTTTCAAGAAGCCTTAATCCAAACTACCTAGGTACCAAGAGAGCAGAGCTGCATACGAGCTAGGGTTTCTACTAGTCGCCGCCTGTCCGGCCCCGCTTCCCCCATCGCACTTTTCGATGCAGCAACCCTGGTTGTCGACCTCGCAGTAGACCACTCTGCCTCCTCCGTGGCGCCGGTCATGGCAGTGACTCACCTCTTCCTCTTTCCCACATGCTTCCCGCTTGCCGTCCCGTCCAGCGTCGCGCTCGTCGTGCAGCCCACTTGGAGGTTCCAGCTCGCGGTGGACTCCTCCGCATGCGCCACTTCCTCCAAGTTGCCACCCCGCCCGCCTTCCGCCAAGATCGGCGCACATCTGGTCTAACGCAGGTCGTCCTTCCCCTCTGTGTTGAGTCCGTCCTCCTAAAGAACCAGAGGCAAGTTGGGGCGACTCACAGCACGTGCATGCCTCGAGGTACTCGTCAAGATCCCGAGGTCTCCTCCTAGGCTGCCTCGAATAGGTGAAATTGACCTGAGGTTGGAGGCAAGATCAATTTCTTCCCCTTGTTCTCTTCTTAGATATATCAAGTCCAGTTTAATTCAATTTATCTTTTGAAGATTTGATTATGCAACTGTCTTTCTTTTTTACAATACACTGTTGATCTTCCCGGTAAGGTTTTACTTGATTTGAGAAATACTTGTTAAACATGTTCAACAGTAAATGAACTTCAGTTTGGTTCACTGAATTTCTTGGAAAAGTTTGATGGCCAGTTGTTTCGATGATTGATTGCTTCTGTTCAAAAATTGTGAAGGGTTTACTTGGTGAAATATGATTAAATTTTTGTTTTGTAGAGGGGAGCCCTCCAAGTGAAGATTGAAGAAGTGATCAACACATGTGTGGTTCCTTGATTCATTGTGTTCCTTACACCAGGTGAGGACAATCTGAATGAGACATTGTGTTAATTTGGCAGTAGTTACATTGAATCACCCACGCTGACAAATAAAATACTTTGGCTTGATTGTTACAGTTTGAGGCTGCATGGGCGCACTGACAAACATATGCTCTTTGTAAATGTGGCATTGTAATTTCGTAGAAGGTTACAAAAAGTAATGATGATGCTCTATCAGCATGGATGGTCAAAGCTGACCGCTTGAAAGTGTTTTCTTATATCATCGGACAATTTGCGAAGCAAAGAGCATGGTATCATTCCTTGAACTTCAGTCAACCAACTCCATATTGCGCAAGCTTCCCTAGACCATGGTGAATAATGAAGGAGGTGCAGAAGCTTTTCTATTTTAATACTGTACTTGAAAGATTTGATAACGATAATATATAGTTTCTAAACTTTTCAGCTTTGGTGAAAACTGAATGCACATATACTGTTTCCGCTAAACCACGAGCAATATGCACTCTGAGTTTTCTCTATACCTATACTTTTTGTGTGACATTGGTGAATTACAATTTTACGTAATGCAGCCTTTATGCCCATTCTCTTAGTTACATTTTGAAGAAATGTTATTATGCCCTTTTTGTGTGAAATGCTGATTTTTTTTTTTTGGTATGCTCTTCTACATTACAAGTTGAACTCCTATTTTCATCATGTGCCGATTGTTCGGTTATAGTTCATTTGAGACGATATGGATTTCTATATATGTCAAAATTAATGTACAAAGGTGCAAAGTTCAGCACGGCAAGACCAGTTAACATCACATGATGACTTAGAGTACAAAATTATAGATTATACTGTTAGCTCAAATGTTCAATGTCATGTTAACCAAATGATGGGATATGATTTTTTCTCCTTTATATATTTACTGAATATAGTGTTTCCCATTATTTTGCACTCGACTTTTTTCATTGTTATCGTTGCACATGAAGAATATTCATCCAACTCCATCATCGCTTGCCTTTAGGGGAGTGTTCCCCGTTTGATGATCTAACGAACACGTCTATAGAGTGGAATATTAATTCCATGAGTGGTAATCTGTTGGAGAAGAAACAAGACTAATATGGCCGAGCGACATATATCCCGACAACAAAATAAGGCGGCAATGTAGCCAACATGCTTCTTTATTACCATTTGTTCAACATACCACTTTGAGCAATGTAGCCAACACAAATAAATGGTACAATATTTACTGTGAGCTTCTGCCATATTGATGGACCATCTCAAAAAACATTCTAGGTATAATAACCTCAACTTGCTACCCGCATGACCACTTGTATTATAAAACATTAGATTTTATCTATCATCTTCAAAAACATGCCATGTATTATATTTCTGCATGTAACGTAGGTATTGGTCAACACGATCCGACATAAGCTGTAAGCTAGACACGTATGCAAATAAAGTTCACTTTCCAGTGCAGATATATGTAGTATGATTTGGAACAAGTAAATTAATTATTTTGATTTTATTGCATTCACCATTGTTCCTCAAAATGTTGATAGGTTAAGAGGAAATCAGTTGTGCCCTTGTTTCTACCACTTATAGCATGCTGAATTATAAGCTTTTTGAAAACACATTTCAAGCATTTGGAGCTGCAAAATGTCACAACATCAACTACTTATTGGTGATACTAACAGAAAGGCAACCATAAGTCTTTCAAAATTGTAGCACGAAATGCAAGTCATCGAGAGAGGCAGCACAAACACTGATATGTCCAGGTTTAAACTTTGTTCGCTATGGCGACTTGATTCATGCACCTACTTTTTCCCCAATTGTTGATTTTGGTTCATTTCCTGCTTGCAATTTATCTTTAGTGGTGGTTGTTGCAGCCTAGCAGATTCAAGTCTAGGGCGGCAACTGGATAATTAACATAGTTGATGACTGAAATCTGTTCGCCTCATAATATCCATGTTGTCTCCTCTTTTCCTGAAAATTATTTCACTGCTTGAATAAATTGTTTATAGTTGTTCTTGCCCGCAAGAAATGTATGTGCTTCAATCTTGTTATAGTTTAATTACGGAGTACATCGTTTGTTTGCATGTGGATGTTAGAATGTATAATCTGGTAGAATAAATAATTGTTTTGGCCGTACCAATTTTATAAGTCTTCAACTTTCTTCCTTTTCCATTTCACTTTCATCTTAGTCGTTGTATATTGTTCAATGACATATTCTGTTTTGTAGTGAAAAAATATCAGAATTTAGATTGGAAAACCAAGAGATGAAGCACATGTTATTCCCGGTGGTTATCCCGGGAGAAAGTGTTTGTTGAGTAGGTTAAGCAGATGATAAGGAAGTGGCACAAATGACAGAGGTGCAGGTCAACTGCGAGGGTTGTGCTCTTATGAAAATACAAAGCGGAAGTTCTATAGGTCAACAAGAAGTGAGATGGAAAACCACTTATTTATTATATGTCTCATCTCTAAATGCTAGAGTTTTGTTTTAACCGGTAGAATAAAATTGACCTTTCCCGAGCTAGCAGTATTTTATATTGCAATATTTTTTATTTCAAAAAACCCATGCAATGTACTGGTGTTAATTTAGAAGCTTACTATGAGTTGCATATTAAAAAAATGCCACATATATTTTGTTCAGATAGCCTTATGTTTATTCGTTTCGTGGATCCTCTGTTTTTCTTTTATACTTTATATTGGATATTTCATAGCTCAAATTTGAATATCTTTAACCTTTTGATGTATGAAAAACATGATTGAAATATATGATGGTCGATTTTGTTTTAAAACCTATCGTGACTGAAATTTAACTTATAGTGATGCGGTGCACTTGTTACTACGTGTCTAACAAGTATGGTGGGCAAGAAACTTGGCACCTGTGGCAACGCACGGGCATTCAACTAGTGGTGATAGCATGGGGGTTACTTAGTTGAGAAAGTGCTTACTCTAAGGAGTGTTGTTAAAGCCCTACGCATGGATTGGTGTTGTTATTCGACCGGAGAGTGGTTAAGAGTAGCATAGTGAAGAGAAGATATGTAGTGATTCAATTATGTGATCATTGTTGAGAGTGTCCTCTAGTGAAAGTAGGAGCCCTAGGCCTTATTTCCAAGCATTGAAACACTGTTTTCCGCCTGATCTGCTACTTGTTTGCTTGCTGCAATATTTATTTCAGATTGTTATTATCACTTATAATCATCCATACTACATGTATTTTACTCTCTGTTCGCTGCACTAGTGCACCTATAGACCTGACAAGTATATTGGGTGTGTTGGGGACACAAGAGACTTCTCGTATCTTAATTGCAGGGTTGCTTGAGAGGGATATCTTTGACCTCTACCTCCCTGAGTTCGATAAACCTTGGGCGATCCAGTTAAGGGTAACTTGTTGTTGTTCTACAAACCTCTGCACTTGGAGTCACAACACTGTCTACAAGAATAGAAGCATGCGTATACATCAAGCTCTTTTCTGGCGCCGTTTCCGGGGAGGTAAGGTAAAAGGTACTCACGTCCTCGGGTGTGAGTGCTCGAAGTTATTTCCTTTAGATCCTGCAATTATATCTTTTCGTTTCTTGTTTTTATTTTCACTAGTTAGGCTTAATGGAAAACAACAAAAATATGAGAGAGCTTTATAATCTTTATCTTGAATTAGGAAATGAAGTGTTTGAAGAGAAATTAAAAAACCTATGGAACTTTATTTGCATGCTAATAGCAATGTTATTAGTATGAATGCTTTGAACACTATTATTTCTAATTCTATGGAAAAGTCTAAGCTTGGGGAAGCTAGTTTATATGAAAATGGACTTTTTAGTTCCCCAAGCACGGAGGAGAAAATTCGCTTTTATGATGAGCATGTGCATGTTACATATAGTAGTGATCATGATTGGAAGAGCACACACTACTTTTGATATTGAAAATGATGATATAGAAAGCTCTAAACTTGTGGATGATGTGTTTGAAAATACTTTTGCTACTGATTATTATATGCTTGATACATCTCCTCCTAGTAAAAATTATGATATGTTTACAAATGAACACATTTTGCAGGATAGCTATTACATTGCTTATGATGATATTATTGTTCCTATATATGATGATTACAATGATGAATATGTTATTTTCAGTCCACCTACTATTGAGGAGAAAATTAATTATGATTACAACATGCCTCCTATATTTGATTATTATGGTGATGAGAATAATAATGATAGCTATTTTGTTGAATTTGCTCCCACCGCTATTAATAAGAATGACTATGCTTATGTGGAGAGCAATTATTCTTTTATGCATGTGGCTCATGATAAGAATATTTCATGTGATAGTTATGTTGTTAATTTTATTCATGATGATACTGAAAGTTATTATGAGAGAGTGAAACATGGTTTTATGCATCTCAACAATATTAAGTTTCCTCTCTTTTTGTTTAAAATTTTGAAGTTGCACTCATTTTGCTTTCCTATGCTTGTTGCTTTGTGTTTTCATGACTTGTTTTTCTGCAAGATTATTTTTCATAGGAAATGGGTTAGACTTAAATGTGTTTTATATTTTCTTGTTGATTCTCCCTTGTTGTTCTTCAACTCTTAATCTTATGTGAGCATCATTTAAAAATTATTGTGCCTAGCTGAAAGGCGTTAAAGAAAAGCGCTGCCGAGAGACAACCCGTTTTATTTCTCTGTTTTCATTCATTTTTCCTTTGTTTTCTTTTGTGTGCTTTGCACCTAGGTGTTGTATTTTTCCTTAGCAACCCCTCTGTATCTTTTCTTTTGTGTTTTTGTTGAGCCAAGTAAAGGCTCTAGTGGAAAGTTGCTATATTTCGGATTTTTGCGCAGGAAAACAGATTTCTGCTGTCCATTGTTAATTCCGTTAAAAATCACAGAAAAGTCAAAATGACCTGAGTTTTTTTGTGCTTAATCCTGAGTTATATATGCAAATTTTCTTAGTTTACCACTTTTTCTATTTGATAAACATGAGATTTTGAAAAAATCAATCTTTACCTGCTGTTCTGTTTTGACAGATTTTTGCCATTTATCGCATTTGCATCTTAATCTCTTTCTTTTGGTGTTCTTTTGAGAAAAAGAGTTTTAAAATAAGTTGTGAAAGTAGCTAATGTGTTTATGAGTGTTAGCCTTGTGTTTAAACTGAACCATGTGAATTTATTATTTCGATTGCACTAACGTTGCTAATGAAGATTGTGAGAAGTTTGGTGTGAAGGAAGTTTTCAAGGGTCAAGAGAAGAGGATGATATAATGTGATCAAGAAGAGTGAAGAGCTTAAGCTTGGTGATGTCCCGGTGGTACATCCTAGCAAATTCCAAGAAGGCTCAAGCGTCTAAGCGGATGCCCAAGGCATCTCCTTCTTCATCAACAAATTATCAGGTCCCTTCTAGTGAAACTATATTTTTATTCGATCACACCTTATGTGCTTTACTTGGAGCGTCTTTTATTTTTTGTTTTTTGTTTTTTTGGTTTTCTTTGCTGTAATAAATATCACTGTAACCTATCATACTTGTGTGGGAGAGAGACACGCTCCGTTTTCATTACTTAGAACACTCTAGTTTTCATTCTTATTGTTCTGTGAGTGTTCACTTTTTGCTAGTACTGCGTTTAGCCTTTGTTTTCATGCATATCTTATTCAGAGATGTTAGTTTTAGTAGTGTTATGTGAGTCCTATCATGTTTTTTTGCTGTATCAAAAAGAGTATTTTTGTTAAAACCTATTTTGTATGGTGCTTGTTGGAAAAAAAAATGATGCTTGATGTAGAATTTATAACAGTGCTAGTAGAAGCTTGTATAGACTGTGGCTAGAAATTTTTCATGCCATGCTAAATGTTATTTTAGTTTTAAGGCCGTGTGGTTATTGAGTAGCATGAATAGCCTTACATAGCTTAGAGTGTTTAATATGTCTTGAAAGATTCATGAGTTGTTCTTGTCATAGTAAAGCATCAATATATGGTATTATCTTTCGAATGTTTTATTTGGTTGACTTGGCGCATGCTCACACCATGTTTATGACTATGAACCAGTCACGAATAGCCTCCATGACCACTTAGTTTTTTAACGTGTGATACCGCTTATGCTTTAATTAATGATGCTTATGTCGCTGTGCATGATTATGGCTCTTATGCTCTCTTCATTTGTCGCTCCTAGCCTCCACCTGTACTGAGTACGGAATTCTAGTCGCGCATCCAAACTCCTTAAACCAATGTTCTCCCATTCTGTACACCATACCTACCTACATGTGGTATTTAACTGCCACTCCAAGTAAATTGCTCATGTGTTACCTTTAAAACCTTCAAAATTACTCATGTTTTGTGTTCTTGTTTTTGCTCATGAGAACGTCAATAGAGAATCTTTATCTCACTTGTTGATTGGATTTCACACCCTGGACTAGTGGCTTCACCCGCTTATCCAAATGATAGAAGAGCTGGAAGCGGGGTGCCCAGCCCCAAATTAATACAAACAAATTTTCTTCACTATTTTTGCCCATGATTTATCAGTGAAAGCATAATTGTGTAAACAAAAGAGAAAGAGGGATGACATTCTACACCAGCTGCGTCCTTCACCATGGGAGCCGCTCTTGTGAATCCAGTTGGCTTGTGACGTACTGTACTGTCTGTTTACCATTCGTTGACATTAACATACACCTCTCCTAAAATATAGACACTCCTCCATGGTATCTTATTGTTGGCAGGCACCCGAGGATTCGGTTAGCCATGGTTTGTGAAAGTTGGATGGGAGGAGTGTCAAACTTTTAATACCTCTATTTAATAAAATAAAAAAAACTCTAGCACATGAGTGATCCATTCTTCCCTCTGTGAAGGGCCTTTCTTTTACTTTTATGTTGAGTCTCCATCTTCTAACTTTATGCACACTTGAGGGAGCATTTTTGCCATTCCGAGTTCTATGTGCATTTGTCCCATAAACATCAATAATTACTTCATGATGTGATATTATTTGTTCTTAAATTATTTGTTCTAGTCTTCCTCATGAACTTTGAAAGTGGCCTGGCATTTATGTTTTTTCCCACTCTTAAGGACTAGCGAAATAACACTTTGCCATGCTTTCTCTATACCTGAAACAAACGTTTATCTTTCTTTGCATTATTATCCTTGATCCTTTATTATTAAAGTTATATTTATCATGTTTGTGTTTGAAGTTCTATGATCTCAGCGTACATATGCTTTTACTTTATAATTATCAAGTTTATGATAGTAGCATGTCACCTCAGAAATTATTTTGTTTTATCGTTTACCTACTCGAGGACGAGAGGAACTAAGCTTGGGGATGCTTGATATGTCATAAACGTATCCCTAATTTCTGATGCTCCATGATCATATTATGCCAATTTCTACATGTTTTCTCCTTTATTTATAGCATTTTTATACGTTTTCTGGGACTAACCTATATTAACAAGATGCCAAGTGCCAGTTCCCTGTTTTCTGTTGTTTTGGTTTCAGAAAAGTTGTTTTGGAAACATTCTCGGAATTGGACCCCACAAAGCCCGAAGTGCCTATTTTCCCCGGAAGCATCCAGAACACCGAAGGAGAGTTGAAGAGGGGCATCAGGGGGGCCACAACATAGGTTCGAGAAGCCTCCCCTGGCCCGCCAGCTATGGGTGTGGGCCCCCTGGCCTCCACCGCCTTTGCCCTTTCGCCTATTTATTCCCCCGGATGGAAAACCCTACGCACCTGATAAAAAATCCCTGAAAAGTTCCGCAGCCGCCGTCGTCATCGACCCTAGATCAGGGGGGTTCTGGAGCTGTCTCTCGGCACCCTGTCGGAGAAGAAATTATCACCGGAGGCTTCTAAATCACCATGCCTGCCTCCGGAGTGATGCGTGAGTAGTTCATCCCTATGGTGTGGCCCCCCTGATGCCTGTCTTCAACTCTCCTTTGGTGTTCTCGATACTTCGGGCTTTGTGGGGTCCAATTCCGAGAATGTTTCCAGAACAAATTTTCTGAAACCAAAAACAGCAGAAAACAGGGAACTAGCACTTCGCATCTTGTTAACAGGTTAGTCCCGGAAAACGTATAAAAATTCTTTAAATAAGGGATAAAACATGTAGCAATTGGCATAATATGATCATGGAGCATCAGAAATTATAGATACGTTGGAGACGTATCAATGACCCACAAGTATAGGGGGTGTATAGCAGTAGTGTCGAACCTAACGAGGAGCAGAAGGTCTTGAGAAGCAGGTTGGATAGAGAATTCATGTAAACACTAGTAAATGGGTTTTTGGTTGTTTTGGATATAGAAGATAAATAAAGTGCGAGTATATAAAGAGCAGTAAATAATATTGCACCGAGTGGGCCAATCCTTTTGAGAGCAAAGGACAAGCCGATTGTGTTACTTGTGACTACCAAACGTTCTCGAGGACACTTGGGAATTTCGTCAAGTGCTTTCACTTCGTTACAGGATATTAATATCCATTCGTTCGTGAAGTGTTGTGTGGGTGAACCTATGCTAATGCACCGACCAACTAGGACTAATACATACTTGTGATTATACCCCTCGCAAGCATCCGCAAACACAAGAAATTAATTAAGATAAATCTAACCACAACCTTAGAACTTCGGGATTCTACGCTCCCTCGTGCATTGGTTTCCTAACGGGGTTTAGGTTTCTGTCACTCTGGCAACCACACAATTAGTTGCCAAATACACAATGCATCCTCCTAGGCCCATAAAGGTGAAGTATCATGTAGTCGATGTTCACATGACACCATTAGAAGAATAGCACCACAACTTAAATACCAAACCACGAGATATTACTTCAATATAACTTCACAACTAACATCATGACTTCTCCCATGTCCTCAAGAACTAAATGAACTACTCACAAGACATCATATGGATCATAATCAGAGGTGATATAATGGATAATGACAATCTGGTCATAAAGTGCTAACACCGATATGTCTCACAAGCTTCAACTACTAACAAGTAATCCACACCGGAAGAGATATCTAATGTAAAACAACGATAGGAGCCCCTAACTGTTATAGGATGGTGACGGTGGATGATGAGGGTGATGGTGCCGGTGGTGATGATGATTATGATGACGATCTTGATGATGCCCGGAGTGATGACGGTGACGATGGCGATGATTTCCCCTCTCCGGAGAGGAATTTCCCCGGCAGATTTCTCCCTGCCAGAGAGCTTTTATCCCTCGGGTGTTTTCCGCCTTGAGGCGGCGGCGGAATAATTCTTCGATGATGCTCTGGGGCTTAGGGTTCCCTGGGGGTCAAGTACGAGAAAGACCTCGACCAGAGGTGGGCCAGGGTGGCCACACCACCAGGCGGCGCGGCCAGGGGGCACGCCACCTCATGGTGTGGGCCCCTGGTGGCCTCTCTCTGGCTGCCCTTATGGCTGGAGTCCTCCTCTGAACTTCTAAGACACCTCCGGTGTCCCCCTTCTTCTTCTGATCTTCTGAAATATGGTACCTCGACGGTGCTTTTTCCATCAGATTTCTGGTCCTGGTGTTTATTCTCCAAAAATTATGAAACATGTAAAATAAGATAAAATAACATAAGTAATGCGTCGTAACATTAAATTTGTCGATGAATAAAAAAAATAACAATATAAAACGGTGATGCAAAATGGACGCATCAGCCGACATTTTCTTTAACCTCCCATTGGAAATATTATCCTACATTTTTCGAATGAGACCATTTGTCAGATCACTTGACAACAATCTAAACCCTAAGATGACAAGTGTATGCAAAGATACTCATATATTCATCAATTGTGCACCCACTAGAGGTGCATTCCTCACTTGTTCCAAACAACCAGTCCAATGGGAGCAAGTTTAGTTTTTAATGGTCACCGGGGGGAGATTCCCCCACGTGAAAAATTTTCAATCAATAAATAGGCTCCAAAAGCCAAATAAGTTGTATACATCAGCGGGATTGAGCAAGGTAGAGTAAGAACTTACAGAGGATGGGGTTTCAATAAAACATGCTAGCCCAATCATCCGCGGCACCACGGAGGAGCAATGGGGCGCAGGATCTCCAAAGGACATCATCCTCGCGGCAGAGGGCAAGGAGGCGGGGAAGGCTGGGGCATTCCCTGATAACCCACAAGTATAGGGGGTGTATTGGTACTTTAGATAAATAAGAGTGTCTAACCCAAAGAGGAGCAGAAGGTGTTGACAAGCAGGTTGGATAGAGGGTTCACTCTAAACACTAGCAAATAGGTTTTTGGTGGTTTTTGATAGAGCACATAAATAAAGTGCGAGTAAATAAATAACAGTAAATATAATTGGAGCGAGTGGCCCAATACTTTTGAGAGCAAAGGACAAGCCGGTTGTTCTACTTATGATTACCAAACATTCTCGAGGACACATGGGAACTTCGTCAAGTGCTTTCGCTTCATACGGTTGATTAATATTTATTGGTTCGTTAGGTGTTGTGTGGGTGAACCTATGCTAATGCACCGCCCAACTAGGACTAATACATACTTGTGATTATACCCCTCGTAAGCATCCGCAAATACAAGAAAGTAATTAAGAAAATCTAACCACGACCTTAAAACTTCGGGATTCTACAATCCCTCGTGCATTGGTTTCGTAATGGGGGTTTAGATTTCTGTCACTCCGGCAACCCCACAATTAGTATCCAAATACACAATGCATCCTCATAGGCCCATAATGGTGAAGTATGATGTAGTCGACATTCACATGACACCACTAGAAGAATAGCACCACAATATAAATACCAAACCACTATATTACTTCAACATAATTCAACTACTACCATCATGACTTATCCCATGTCCTCAAGAACTAAACGAACTATTCACGAGACATCATATGGATCATAATCAGAGGTGATATAATGGATAATAACAATCTGGTCATAAAGTGTAAACAATGATAAATCTCACAAGCATCAACTACTAACAAGTAATCCACACCGGGAGAGAGATCTAGTGGAGAGCAGCGATAAAAACCCCTAATTGTTACAACGGGATGAAGGTGGATGATAAGGGTGATGGTGCTAGTGGTGATGATGATGACGATGACGATCTTGATGATGCCCGGAGTGATTACATTCACTATGTCGATGATTCCCCCTCTCCGGGGAGGAATGTCCCCGATAGATTTCTCCTTGCCGGAGAGCTTTTCTCTCTATGTTGTTTCCCACCCCGAGGAGGCGGAGGAATATTTCTTCGATAGTGTTCTGGGGCTTAGGGTTCCCATGGGGTGAAGTACGCGAAAGGGGGCGCCCAGAAGTGGGCCAGGGAGGCAAACCACCACCAGACGCGGCCAAGGGGGGCGCCGCCTGGTGGTGTGGGCCCCTGGTGGCCCCCTCCGGGTGCCCTTCTGGCTAACTTCCTCCTCGGGGCTTCTAGGACTTCTCGTATACCCCCCTTCTTCTTATGATCTTCTGAAATAGGGTATCTCGACGGCACTTTTTCCATCAGATTTCTTGTCCCGGTGTTTATTCTCCAAAAATTATGAAACATGCAAAATAAGATGAAGTAACATAAGTAATGCATCATAACATGAAATATATCGATGAATAAAAGAAAATAACAATATAAAATAGTGATGCAGAATGGACGTATCAACTCTCCCCAAGCTTACACCTCTCTTGTCCCCAAGCGAAACTGAACTCAGTAAACATGACCATATGTTTATGGAGTGAGGTGTCGATAAATAAAATACAGACAAGAAGCATCACATCTATCAAAGCATAAGTCATTTTAGACAGCAACTTCCTCTCATATAATCAAACTTGAAACAAGTAGAGGAAATCACAATAAAAGTGCAAAAAGGAAATCAAAATTGGTGAAGGAAAACTTCGTTCTTGGTTAGAGAACAATTAACAGTGTACTTATCTTTCGACCAGAGTCTTTATACTAGAGCTTATATTGAATAGTTTATCATGCTCAATTATAACAGTCTCTTTGCAGACATTGGTAACTTTCAAAGTAGTATTCAAACATATAAAATCACTTGTATTAAACAAGGAAAAATAAAGGACATGATTGAGTAAATCAACATATAAATGGATGGATCACAACAACTCAAATGCTTGCTTAAGACAGAAAGGAGTAGGTTTAGTGACTCAACATAAAGGTAAAAGATAGGCCCTTCGCAAAGGGAAGCAGGGATCACTCTTGTGCTAGAGCTTTTCATTTGATAAACAGAGTATTGAAAAAAATTTAGAGTTGTGTATGTTTATGTCAACAAATGGCAAACAGAAAATATAGTACGTCACAAGCCAACTAGACTTCACAAGAGCGGCTCCCATTGAAGGATGCAACTGGTATAGAAGGTCATCCATCTTTCTCTTTTGTTTACACAATTATGCTTTGACTGATAAGTCATGGGCAATAATAGTGATGAGAATTTGTATTATTATGTTTGGGGCTGGGCACCCCGCTGCCAGCTCTTCTATCATTTAGATAAGCGGATGAAGCCACAAGTCCAGGTGTGTAAAGTCCTATCAACAAGTGAGATAAAGATTCTCTATTTGCGTCCTCGTGATCTAAAACAGGGTCACAGAACATATGTCATTTTGAAGGTTTTAAAGGTAGCACACAAGCAATTTACTTGGAGTGGCGGTTAAATACCACATATAGGTAGGTATGTGGACACAAATGGCATGGTTTTGGGGCTCAAGTTTTGGATGCACGAGAAACATTCCCTCTCTGTACAGGTTTTTGGCTAGCAAGGCTGGGTAGCAAGCATAAGAGTTGAGGGAAAATAAACAAATATACATATGACAAAACCAATCATGCAATATTCCTTGAAGGTACAGACAATCTTACTTGAGAATACTAAGCTTATGAGCTAACAAGAAAGAAAGATCATGGAATTATCTATCTACATGCAACTCTCTCTTTTCTACTTAAGCCTCAAAGTATTGTTGCTACTGACCAACGCTAAGTTTTCCAAAACCAACTAGATTAACTTGATACTCTAATATTGATACGAATACCAATAACAAGATCAACCATATAACAAAAATTGCAAAATAAAATAAAGTGTAGAAAGTAAATGATGAAACTTCTCATTAATATTCCATTACGACAACTCAAACCAAGGGATACAACGATAACCAACTAAAGAGTGATACTTTCATACTGCAAACCATCCTATATGATATTTTCTCTACTCATGATATGACTATACTAAAATTTAAAAGGTGAAAGATAAAGGTGTGATACCGCGGCACTCCCCCAAGCTTGGAACAAGCCAATGGGGTGCCAAAACCAATGACGAATTAATTCTTCGGTGGCGGTGGTGAGGTTTTGTTGATCAAGGCATGAAAACGCGCCAACATCTCACGGAACCTGTCGTTCTCCTTGATACGTCATAAACGTATCCTTAATTTCTGATGTCTCGTGTTGTTTTCATGTTATTTCACACATGTTTGCTATACACTTTATGTCATTTTTATTGATTTCCGGGACTAACCTATTAACAAGATGCCACAGAGCCAGTTTCCTGTTTTCTGCTGTTTATAGTTTCAGAAAAGTTGTTTTGGAAATATTCTCGGAATTGGAAAATTCGAAGCCCGAAGGTCTTAGAATTCCCTAAGGTTCCACGGAGCCCATAAGATACCCGGAGAGGGGCCAAGGGGGGCCACACCATAGGGCGGCACGCCCCCCCCCCCCCCCCCGGCCGCGCCTGGGGGTGGTCTAGGCCCCCCAGGTGCCCTCAGCCAGCGCCCTTTCGCCTATATAATCCCCCCGATATATCAACCCTAAAAATATAACACTCTTTTTCCGAGAAACACCCGAGGCCGCCGTCATCGTCATCCTGAGATCGGGACGGTTCTGGAGTTCTCCCGGGCACCCTGCCGAGAGGGGAATTCATTACCAGAGGGGTCTACACCACAATTCCCTCCTCCGAAGTGATATGTGAGTAGTTCATCCCTGGACTACGGGTCCATAGCAGTAGCTAGATGGTTGTCTCCTCCACTATATGCCTCATGTTTAGATCTCGTGAGATGCCTCACATGATCGAGATCATCTTTATGTAATGCTACATGTTGTGTTTGCTGGGATCCGATGAATGTTGAATGCTATGTCTTTTGATTATCAATCTATCATGTTATCTTCATGCATTTGTTATTTATGATCTTTGATGCTTTCGTTATTAGTATATGTTCTAGCCAAGTAGATGCTAGTAACTCCAAGAGGGAGTATTTATGTTCGATAGTGGGTTCATGCCTCCTTTGCATCCGTGCTCGAGTGACAGAAACGTGACGAATGGAGGATGTGTTGTTGCCATTAGGGAGAAAACAACAATGTTTTGTCTAAGGATGATGTTATTGTTTACATTACACACTTTGCTTAATGCAATTATCTGTTGCTTGCAACTTAATACCCAACGTTTGTTCGGATGATATTCCGAGGGTGGATTATTAATCATAGATGCAGCTAGATGATGGTCTATGTATCTTATTGTAATACCCGCATGAATCACATAGTGATCTTTATGTCTTGCATATGCACAACGGTGCAGCCTTCATTTCTGTCAATTTCCTAGTTGTAATTTTTTCACCACACATGTTATTTATCTTTCACGGAGAGACACCACTAGTGAACTGTGGACCCCGGTCCATTTTCCTCATACTGATAATACATGCACTTCTTCCACTGCTTTCCCACTACTGCTACAGTTTTCATACTGTTTGCCACACCATACATTTAACCTCTTTTTGTTCAGCAAAACCGGTGAGATTGACAACCTCACTGATTCGTTGGGGCTAAGTGATTTGATTGTGTTGTGTAGGTTCCTCGTTGCTGCTGAACCGGTATTGCGTCCTGCCATCTTAGCTGCAGCAATCTTCTGAACTTACTCCTTCCCCCATACTAGTCGATTCAACCTTGGTTTCCTTCTGAGAGAAACTTGCTAATGTGCTCTTCATACCTTCCTCTAGGGGTCTCCCAACGAACGTGTGTCCCCTCGCATCAAAGCATTTTCTGGCGCCATTGTCGGGGATTTCAAAGTCATCAAGAAGCAACCACTCCCTCGTGAACTCTTGCACCAGCAAATTTTCTGGCGCCGTTGCCGAGGAGGAAGAGAATTTCTGCAAGGGGAGTCTCTCACTTCCAATCTCTTTACTTTGTTTGAGTTTTTCTTATTTTATTTTATTTCATCTTGTTTGCTTCTCTATATCAAAAACACACAAAAAATAGTTCTTATTCTAGTTGTTATTTTTATTACTTTGTTGTTTTTCTTCATCATGTTTCTTCCTAAGCTTACCCTGAAAGATCTTCCAGTTGGTAGTGGTTCTATACTCGGAAAGGATACCATTAATAAATTATTTAATCATGTTAGTAAGCATGAAAATCTAGAGGAAAAATCCATAGTAGAACTTGCTCCAAATTATGAAAATGCAACTTCTACTATTCACATGTTAGAAGCTAGGTTTGTTAACCTTCATCCCATATTGCAGTATATGTTCCTCAACTTGTATAATAGTGAAGACATCCAAAAATGAAATTTTATTTTAGAAACCATGCTTAAAGGATTTGCGGATGTTGCTATAGAAGCTAGAAAAGTGTTCCATCATTTCAGTATGTTAGGCTTATGTGTAGATGTTGTTGATGCTCTCAACAAAGCTGAACCTAAAAATGAAAATGAGGAGAAAATACCAATTCCCTTTAAATTGATATCATTGCATAAAGCCCAAGAAAACAATTTTGACTGGATTGTTCCTGAGAATCTTTTTGATGAGAATAGTAAACCTAAAAATTCTAAGAGAGGAACATCTGAAACACATTTGGATAAAATACAATGCATTATTGATAAATTGCCTTATCTTGATTTGGATGCTTCTTCACTTAAAAATACTTGAATCCACTTTTCTAGGCCTAGCTAAAAGGAGTTAAAGAAAAGCACTTCTTGGGAGATAACCCATGGTTTTATTTTTTCTTTGTTTTTCTCTGTTTTCTTTTAGTCAAGGGGATGTATAGTTCTGTAGAAGCTTCTTTGTATCTTTATTTTCATGTATTAGTTGTGCCAAGTAAAGTTTCTGACGAAAGTTGAAGTTGGTTTTGGGATTTCTTCTGTCCACCGTAAAGAAAATGTGAAAACTTCAGAAAGATCAGAATGACCTGAATTTTTGTGTGCTTATTCCTCAGCTAATTCCGCAACTTTTTCGTTCTTGAAGTTTTTTTTTATTTGAGCAGTGTAAGTGCCCCGAAAAAATTCCTATTTACAGCCTGTTCTGGTTTTGGCAGATTCTGCCATTTTTATTGCATTTTCTCTTTTATGATGTCAAGTGGATTTCTTTGCTTCACGAAACATCAGTGGCGGTAGATATTATTTAAAAGTTTTAATAGCACTTGTGCCCATATAGAACCCATGGATTTTTTATTGTTGCACTAACACTCTAATGCGAATTACTCTTTGAGTGTCGTGTGAAGGAAGTTTTCAAGGGTCAAAAGAAGAGGTGATATATGTGATCAAGAAGAGTGCAAGGTCAAAGCTTGGGGATGCCCCTGTGGTTCATCCTAGAAAATTTTAATAAGAATGAAGCATCTAAGCTTGGGGATGCCCAAGGCATCCCCTTCTTCATCAACCATTTATCAGGTCACTTCTAGTGAAACTATATTTTTATTCGGTCACATCATATGAAATTTACTTGGAGCGTCTGTTATTTTTCGTTTTGTTTTCTTTTTGTTTTCCTTGATGAAATAATATCATTGGAACCTAGAATTCTTGTTTGGAAGAGAGACACGCTCCGCTTTTTCGTTTGAATAATCGTTAAGCTCATATTCTTAGTTTTTCTTCTAGCTGCTGCGAAAATTCTTTTTTAGCTCTTATTTTCATTGCATCTCTTATTCATAGCTGTTAGTTTTAGTAGTGTTATGTGAGTACTATCATTCTTGCTTGCTGTATCATCTAGAGACTTTTTGTTAAAACATATTTTGAATGGTTCTTGTTGGAAAAAGAAACTGCTGCATTTGGTAAAAATTAGAAACGATGCAAATAGAAGCGTGTATGGACTGTGGCTAGACTTTTTCATATCATGATAGATTTTATTTTAATTATAAATAATAGTGGTTATTGAGTAGCATGATTTGTCTCAAATAGCTTAGAGTGTTTAATGTGCCATTGAAAGAATCATGAGTTGTTCTTGCCTTATTGAAGCATAAATTTGTGGTGTTCTCTTTTGAATGTTTTATTTGGTTGACTTGGTGTATGCTCACACCATGTTTATGACTATGAACCAGTCACTAATAACCTCCATGATCATTTAGTTTTTGAACTTGTGGTACCACTTATGCTTTGATTAATGATGTTTATGTCTCTATGCATGATTATGGCCATTATTGCTCTCTTGATTTGTCGCTCCCAGTCCTTTGCTAGCATCCACCTGTATTGAGTATGAGCTCTCCTCGTGCAATCCAACTCCCAAAAACCAAAGTATGCCAAATGTGTCCACCATACCTACCTACATATGGTAATTAAGTGCCACTCCAAGTAAATTGCTCATGTGCTACTTTTGAAACTTTCAAAATTACTCCTGTTTTGTGTTCCTGTTTTTGCTCATGAGGACGTAAATAGAGAATCTTTATCTCACTTGTTGATTGGATTTCACACCCTGGACTAGTGGCTTAATCCTCTTATCCAATTGATAGAAGAGCTGGCAGTAGGGTGCCCAACGCCAAATTAGTACAAAAAAATTCTCTTAACTATTTTTTCCCTGATTTATCAGTCAAAGCATAATTGTGTAAACAAAAGAGAAAGAGGGATGACCTTCTACACCAGTTGCGTCCTTCATATGGGAGCCACTCTTGTGAAGTCTAGTTTGCTTGTGACGTACTGTATTTTCTGTTTACCATTCGTTGACATTAGCATACACCTCCCTAAAAATAGACACTCCTCCATGATATGTGATTGTTGGCATGCACCCGAGGATTCGGTTAGCCATGGTTTGTGTAAAATGGATGGGAGGAGTGTCAAACATTTTATAGCTCTGTTTAATAAAATAAAAGCTCTAGCACATGATTGATCCATGCTTCCCTCTGCGAAGGGCTTTTCTTTTACTTTTTGTGTTGAGTCTCCATCTTCTAACTTTATGCATAGTTGAGAGAGCATAGTTGTCATTATAAGTTTAATGTGCATTTGTCCCAAAAACATTATTAACTGATTCATGATGTGTTATTGCTTGCTCTCAAATTATTTGTTCTAGTCTTTCTCATAAACATTGAAGGTGTCCTGGAATTTATGTTTTGCCCCACTCTTAAGGACTTGCAAAATATCACTTTGCCATGCTTTCTCTATACTTGAAACAAACCTATAACTTTTGATGTATTGTTATTTATGATCCTTTATTTGTGTTACTCCTCATGATGCAAGGTGATTACTATGCTTTATTATTAAAGTTTTATTTATCATGCTTGTGTTAAAGTTCTATGATCTCACCTTACATATGCTTTTACATTATTGATGATCAAGTTCATGTTGGTAGCATGTCACCTCAAAAATTATGTGTTTTTATCGTTTACCTACTCGAGGACGAGTAGGAACTTAGCTTGGGAATGTTGATACGTCATAAACGTATCCTTAATTTCTGATGTCCCATGTTGTTTTCATGTTATTTCCCACAGTTTTGTTATACACTTTATGTCATTTTTATCGATTTCCGGGACTAACCTATTAACAAGATGACACAGAGCCAGTTCCCTGTTTTCTGCCGTTTTTAGTTTCAGAAAATTTGTCCCAGAAATATTCTCGGAATTGGAAATTTCGAAGCCCGGAAGTCTTAGAATTCCCGAAGGTTCCACGGAGTCCCGAAGAGACCCGGAGAGGGGCCAAGGGGGGCACACCATAGGACGGCGCGCCCCCTGGCCACGCTTGCGGGTGGTATGGGCCCCCAGGTGCCCTCTACCCTCGCCCTTTCGCCTATATAACCCCCCTGATATATCAACTCTAAAAATATACCACTTTTTCCCGAGAAACACCCCAGGCCGCCGTCGTCGTCATCCCGAGATCAGGAGGGTTCTCGAGCTCTCCCAAGCACCCTTCCGGGAGGGGAATTCATCACCGGAGGGGTCTATACCACAATGCCCTCCTCTGAAGTGATGCGTGAGTAGTTCATCCCTGGACTAAGGGTCCATAGCTGTAGCTAGATGGTTATCTCCTCCACTTTATGCCTCATGTTTAGATCTCGTGAGCTGCCTCACATGATCGAGATCATCTTTATGTAATGGTACATGTTGCGTTTGCTGGGATCGGCTGAATGTTGAATGCTATGTCTTTTGATTATCAATTTATCATGTTACCTTCATGCCTATGTTATTTATGATAATTCATGCTCTCCGTTATTAGTAGATTCTCTGGCCAAGTAGATGCTAGTAACTCCAAGAGGGAGTATTTATGCTCGATAGTGGGTTCATGCCTCTTTTACATCTGTGTTCGAGTGACAAAAATGTGACGGTTCGAAAATGTGTTGTTGCCATTAGGGAGAAAATAACAATGCTTTGTCTAAGGATGATGTTATTGTTTACATTACACACTTTGCTTAATGCAATTATCTGTTGCTTGGAACTTAATACCCAAAGTTTGTTCGGATGATATTCGGAGGGTGGATTATTAGTCATAGATGCAGTTGGATGACGGTCTATGTATCTTGTTGTAATGCCCACATGAATAACATAGTAATCTTTATGTCTTGAATATGCACTACGGTGCAGCCTTCATTTCTGTCAATTGCCCAGCTATAATTTGTTCACCACACATGTTATTTATCTTTCACGGAGAGACACCACTAGTGAACTGTGGACCCCGGGCCATTTTCCTCATACTGATAATAGACACACTGCTTCCACTGTTTTAACACTGCTGATAGTGTTTTCATATTGTTCTCATACTATTTTCCACACCATACGTTTAACCTCTTTGTGTTCAGCAAAACCGGTGAGATTTACAACCTCACTGGTTGGGGCAAAGTGATTTGATTTTGTTGTGTAGATTCCATGTTGCTGCTGAACCAGTAGTGCGCCCTGCCATCTCTGCATCAAGCTTCTGAAGTTACTCCTTCCTCCTACTGGTCGATTCAACCTTGGTCACTTTTTGAGGGAAACTTGCTATTGTGTTGTTCATACCTTCCTCTTGGGGTCTCCCAACGAACGTGTGTCCACACGCATCACTCCTCTTGAAGTATCTCCACCTCGATCCTTAGAGCTCGGTACCAATCACATAACTCATCGGCGACTCGAAGGGCTTCCTCTACTCCAGGGATGGGGTCGAGGCCCGGAGCTGATGGTTTTGGTTCCTGCATGCTACAAGAAGAAACCCTTCCCTCACTGCTTGATGACATCTTCTTGGCTTCTCTCTTGACACCTTGATCCATGTTCTTGCGCTTGGGACCTTGGGGATCATCCTCCATAGGAACCTTCCCCTTGTTGTTGTTGTCGTTGTCGGAGGCCATGGTACTTCTAAAATTGAAAACAGATTCTGGCAGAAACACGACGAGAAAACGATATACGAACCTCGGGGGTCCGGCGGGTTAAATATCAGAAACATGCGCAACAAAAGGAAAGTCTAGGTCGAAAACGAGTCGGAGAGGGGCTCCGGGGCACCCACACCATAGGGTGGCGCGGCCAGGGGTGGGCCCGTGCCCCCAGGTGATGTGGTTCCCTCGGGTACTGTCTCCTACCCTTTTTTGTCTCAATATATTTCATATTTCCGAAGAACGAATAATTTATAACTGGGAAGTAATTCGTGGACTTTTTCTGAACATAACTGTTAACTATTCGAAAACAGACTCTGTAGATTCTAGAATCTTCCCTCTAATAATCTTCTCCGGAGTCATTACTTGAATAGCATCAACATCTTTTAAGAATTATCCTATCATGCAATTGTTTAACCTTCTCTTTAAAGAGCCTAGCATTTTCATAAGCTTCACATCTCCATTCATCTAGATGATTCAAATTAAGCATTCTTTTCTTACTAGCAAGTTTAAAATCTTTATTAAGTTCTTTCACTGCCCAAATAAGCTTTGCGTTCTAATTCTAAAGGAAAGTGACAAGGTTTTCCATAAACCATTTTATAAGGAGACATGCCCACAAGATTTTTATAAGCAGTTCTATAAGCCCATAAAGCATCATTCAACTTATCAGACCATTTTTTCCTAGATTTATTAACAGTCTTTTGCAAGATAGATTTAATTTATCTATTTGATAATTCTACTTGCCCACTGGTTTGAGGATGATAAGCTGGGGCAATTCTATGATTAACATCATATTTAGTAAGGGTTTTTCTAAAACCACCATGAATAAAATGAGAACCTCCATCAGTCATAAGATATTTAGGCACACCAAACCTAGGGAAAATAACATATTTAAGCATTTTTAAAGAGGTCCCACCATCAGAACTTTTTGTAGGTATATCTTCTACCCACTTAGTAACATAATCAATAGTAACAAGAATATGAGTGTAACCATTCAAAGGAAGAAAAGGACCCATAAAGTCAAATCCCCAACAATCAAAAGGTTTAATAACAAGAGAATAACTCGTAGGAATTTGACGACGTCTAGAAATATTACCAACTCTTTGGCATTCATCACAAGATAAAACAAGTTTACGTGCATCTTTAAAGAGAGTAGGCCAATAGAAACCTGATTGTAGAACCTTATGTGCGGTTCTATCTCTAGCGTGATGTCCTCCATAAGCACTACCATGGCACTTTTTCAATATTTCACGTTGTTCATGATCTGGAACACATCTTCTCGTAATACCATCTACTCCTTGTTTATATAAGTGTGGGTCATGCCAAAAATAATGCCTCAAATCATAAAAGAATTTTCTTCTTTGTTGAGCTGTAAATGTTGGAGGCAAATACTTGGAAACAATAAAGTTAGCATAATCAGCATACCATGGACTATCTTGGGAGTTTAACTTTATTGCAGCCAACTTTTCATTTGGAAAACTATCGTTAACAGGAATAGGGACATAAGCAATATTTTCCAATCTAGACATGTTATCAACAACATGATTTTCAGCACCCTTCCTAAATATGCAAATCAAACTCTTGTAAAAGCAAGATCCATCTAACAAGCCTAGGCTTAACATCTTTCTTTTTTGTAAGTTATCTAATAGCAGCATGATCAGTATGAATAGTAACTTTTGAATCAACAATATAAGGTCTAAACTTATCACATGCAAAAACTACAGCCAAAAACTCTTTTTCAGTTGTAGCATAATTCTTTTGATCAACATCAAGAGTCTTACTAGCATAATGAATAACATTCAATTTCTTATCTACTCGTTGTCCAAGAACAACACCTATGAAAAAATCACTAGCATCAAAAATAATTTCAAAACGTAAACTCCAATCAGGTGGTTGAACAATAGGAGCAGTAGTTAAAGCCTTCTTAAAAGTTTCAAAAGCTTCGCTAAAACCATCATAAAAAACAGAAGGTACATCTTTTTTAAGAAGATTAGTAAGAGGCTTCGATATTTTGGAGAAATCTTTAATAAACCTCTTATAAAAGCCAGCATGACCGAGAACACTACGAATACCTTTAACATCTCTGGGATAGGGCATTTTCTCCATTTCTTCCACTTTAGCTCTGTCAATTTCAATACCTCTTTCAGAAATTTTATGTCCAAGAACAATTACTTCATTCACCATAAAGTGGCATTTCTCCCAATTAAGAACAAGATTAGTTTCCTCACACCTCTGCAAAACTTTATCAAGGTTGTGCAAGCACATATCAAAAGAAGTTCCATAGACAGAGAAATCATCCATGAATACCACCACATTCTCTTCACAAAACCCATGAAAAATAGCAGACATGCATCTTTGAAACGTAGCAGGAGCATTACACAAACCAAAAGGCATACGTCTATAAGCATAAGTACCATAAGGACAAGTAAAGGTTGTTTTCTCTTGTTCTTGCTTTCTAACAGCAATTTGAGAAAGCAAAAATGAGTTTTCTCAGACAACCTATCTAACATTTGATCAATAAAAGGCAAAGGATAATGATCTTTCTTAGTAACATTGTTAACTTACCTAAAATCAATGCATGTTCTATAACCAACTACTACTCTTTGGGGAATAAGCTCATTATTTTCATTAGGCACAACAGTCAATCCTCCCTTCTTAGGGACACAGTGCACATGGCTCACCCATCTACTATCAGTAATAGGAAAAATAATACCAGCATCAAGGAGTTTTAATAACTCATTTCTTACCACTTCCTTCATCTTAGGAATTAAACGGCGTTGATGTTCAACTACTGGCTTTGCATCAGGTTCAATATTAATAACATGCTGACATATAGAGGGAGAAATCCCTTTCAAATCATCAAGAGTATATCCAATAGCTCCACGGTGTTTCTTCACTATTCCCAATAATCTTTCCTCTTCTTCGCCTGAAAGTTTAGCACTAATAATAACATGATATATTTTCTTATCATCAATATAAGCATATTTAAGATCATCAGGCAAAGGTTTTAAATCAAAAACAGGATCCTCCTTGGGTGGTAATGTGGTACCCAAGTCTTCCACGGGTAAATTATGTTTCAGTATCACCAGTTGCCGAAGAAGAATATCATCAATCTCATTTCTCTCTTCCATAAAGACCTCACTTTCATGGTCCTCCATATATTGCTTCAAATAATTGTTAGGATCAAGAGCAAAAGAGGCAAGCTGTTCAACTTTAAAATTCTCATTAGGCAATTCAGATTCATAAGGTGCTCTAATAAATTTGGAGAAATTGAACTCATAAGATTTTCCATCAAATTTAGTCAATATCTTCTCCCTCTTACAATCTATAATAGCACCATAAGTGTTCACGAAAGTTCTACCAAAAATAATAGGACAAATTTTACTAGCAGCCTTACCTAGTACTAGAAAATCAGTATGATATTTAGTTTTCCACATAAAACTTCCACATCTCTAACAATACCAATCGGGAAGACAATTTCTCTATTAGCAAGCTGAATAACCACATCAATATCCTCAAGCTCACAAGAACCAATTTCATGCATAATTTCTTTATAAAGCTCATAAGGAATAGCACTAGAAATTGCACCAATGTCACACAAACCATAGTAGCAATGATCACCAATCTAAATAGAAAGCACATGAACACTAGTTTTCTTAGGTCTATTGGGATGTGAGACAATATTAGAAGCATCCTCACATCCTCTACATTTCCAAAAACAAGGTCTTTCACTATTTCTACAGCAGGTTTAACGTTTATTTGTTCATCATGTTCAATAGATTATTTTATGCTCTTATTAACCACACTAGCTAAAATAGAGTGTTCTTTTACCTTAGTAGGGAAATACATTTTCTCAATATAAGGCTCATGCACAGCAGGATTAACAACATGCACTTTTGTATTTCTAGTAGGAACAATATCTTTATAAGGTGCATGGTACTTGTGATACTCCTTTTTCGAAATATCAAGATAAGAGGCAAAATCTTTAAGACAATTTTCAAAGATTTGAGAATCAAGAACACAAACAACACTAACATTATAGAAATCATCAGTTCCCATAAAAGGTTTAATGCATTCATAATCATAATTTATACCTAACTTTCTACCTTTGTCATTCTCCCATCCTTCAGTGTTTTCTTGAATATGGTCAAGAAGATCTCATTTAGCTTCTTCCCTCATACGTGTGAATGATCTAGAACAAGAAGCATCCAATAAATCCTTATCATGAAGAGAAAGCCTTGCGTAAAAAATATTTCTAACAATATTACTTGGGAGCTCATGAACGAGACATTTGAGCATTAATAACTTCATTCTCCCCCACGCTTGGGAAAATACTCTCTCCATCATGAGGCCAGAAATTATATATTTGATTCCGGTCTTTACGAATCTCAGTTGGAGGATGGAATTTAGAATAAAAGAGAAAGGCAATTTCCCCCAATTCAATAGATTCACCATTTTTCAGCAATTTGAACCATTCATCAGCTCTTCCTTTCAGCGATAAAGAGAATTATTTCCTTTTAACTTGATCCATTATAATACCTGCACACCTGAATAACTCGCATAATTCATGTATAAAGAGCAAATGATCACCGGCTTGGACAGTTCCATCTCCATAATAGCAGTTATCCATAACACATCCAACAATTTTCATAGGTATTTTATAAGAATCTAATTCAGCAGATAATAGGTCACCTACTACCCTAGCAGTAATAGTAGTAGTACCCCTAAACAAAGAACCAAAAGAATTCTCCATAATGAAATAAAGAAGCAGACAGAAATAAAAACAGCACTCACAGTAAAAGTTTCCCTTACCAATTCCACTTACCAATAGCGATTCACTCCGCAGCAACGGCGCCATAAATAAGTCTTGATGAGCCACAAGTATATGGGGTGTATCGTAGTACTTTCGATAAATAAGAGTGTCAAACCCAACGAGGAGCAGAATGTGTTGGCAAGCAGGTTGGATACAGCAGACAGGTTTTTGGTGGTTTTTGATATAGCAGATAAGTAAAGTTAGAGTAAATATATAATAGTAAATATAATTACAGCGAGTGGCCCAATCCTTTTGAGAGCAAAGGACAAGCCGATTGTACACCTTATGATTATTACACGTTCTCGAGAACACATGGGAAATTTGTCAAGTGCTTTCGCTTCATACGGTTGATTAATATTTATTGGTTCGTTAGGTGTGAGTGAACCTATGCTAATCCACCGCCCAACTAGGACTAATACCTACTTGTGATTATACCCCTCGTAAGCATCCGCAAATACAAGAAAGTAATTAAGATAAATCTAACCATAACCTTAAAACTTCGGGATTCTACGCTCCCTCGTACATTGGTTTCCTAACGGGAGTTTAGGTTTCTATCACTCCGGCAACCCAACAATTAGTAGTCAAATACACAATGCATCCTCCTAGGCCCATAAAGGTGAAATATCATGTAGTCGACGTTCACATGACACCATTAGAAGAATAGCACCACAACTTAAATACCAAACCACTAGATATTAATTCAACATAATTCAACTACTAACATCATGAGTTCTCCCATGTCCTCAAGAACTAAACAAACTACTCACAAGACATCATATGGATCATAACCAGAGGTGATATAATCCATAATAACAATTTGGTCATGAAGTGTAAACACCGATAAATCTCACAAGCATCAATTACTAATAATTAATCCACACTGGGAGAGAGATCTAGTGGAGAACAATGATAAAGACCCCTAATTGTTACAACGGGATGAAGGTGGATTATGAGGGTGATGGTGCTGGTGGTGATGATGATGACGATACCGATCTTGATGATGCCCGGAGTGATGATGGTGACGATGGCGATGATTCCCCCTCTTCGGGGAGGAATTTCCCCGACAGATTTCTCCCTGCCGCAATATTTTTTCTCTCTATTGTTTTCCGTCCCGAGGCGGCGGAGGAATGTTTGTTTGATGATGTTCTAGGGCTTAGGGTTCCCAAGGGGTCAAGTACACGAAAGGGGGCGCCCAGAAGTGGGCCAGGGGCCATACCACCCCAGGCGCGGCCAAGGGGGGGGGCGCCGCCTATTGGTGTGGGCCCCTGGTGGCCCCCCTCAGGGTGCCCTTATGGATGGCTTCCTCCTTGGGACTTCTAAGACTTCTCGTATACCCCCTTCTTCTTCCGATCTTCTTAAATAAGGTCTCTCGACGATACTTTTTCCATCAGATTTCTGGTCCCGGTGTATATTGTCCAAAAATTATGAAACATGCAAAAATAAGATGAAATAACATAAGTAATGAATCATAATATGAAATATATCGATGAATAACAGAAAATAAAAATATAAAATAGTGATGCAAAATTGACGTATCATTCACCTGGGAATGCCACGCCGTTGCGATGTTTCCAAAGGCTCCAGCAACAGAGGATCATGAAGGACGCAGCCACGGAGCTGCAGACGCAGGGAGGGGCGTAATAGGTGTGTAGGTGACGGACATGCTCGTCGTTGGGAAAACGGCCGCTAAGCCGCACCCATAACGTACCTACAAAAGGGCATTCGAAGATGATGTGGGTGGCAGTCTTGCTCGGCGCGCCGCAGATGGAGCACTTCGCCTCTTCTGGCTCAAGGACGTGTTTCTTTAGCGGCGCGGCCCTCGACTGGATCCTGGACTGCACCAGAAGAGAAGCGAAGAACTTGGCCTTGGAGGGGGCGAAATTTTCCCAAACGAACAAGGTGAAGGGAGCCAGAATGCCACCCGTCTGCATCAGGCGGTAGAGCGCACCAACATCAAGCTCACCGCCCTTTTTGGCACAACGAACAAGTGCACGGGTGTTGGGGGCTAGTGATATATCGGCAACCCACTAGAGGAGGATGACAAGCTCCCTCTTGGCAACAACGGTAAGGCGAGGCACCAAGGAGGCCGGCACTCCACACTAGTAGGAAACTGCTTTTCTATGGAAGGCTTTCTATGGCGCACCAGAGAGTGGTGCGCCATAGAAATTTAATTTTGTGGCGCACGCCAAAATATGCACCACAGAAATGTTGGATTCTGTGGCGCACGGGGGACGGGTGCGCCACAGAACATGGAAGGGCCCGCCTCAACCATTGCAGGCGAGCATTTATGTGGCGCACGTAATCTGGTGCGCCACATAAATGTGGTATTCTATGGCACACGGGCATTGGTGCGCCACAGAATCCAACATTTCTGTGGCGCACCAACCACACATGGAGACACAGATATTTTTTTCTCTCCACACCCCCCGGAACGCCTTTTCTAGTTTTTTACGAAAGAGTTGCCGGTCTAAAAAGCATCAAAAAATAAATCGCTTATAGATGCACGGAGAGTTTAAGGTCTACTTTTTTATCAAATTTTGGAATATGAATTTCGACTTTCTGAGCAAAAGTTCTTTAAAAAAAGTAAAATGGGCATAACTTTTGCATACGATGTCGGAAAAAAACGATCAAGATATAAAAAAAAACTAGAGAGAAAAAGGAACTCAACCTCACTTGCCTTCGGCCTGTGAGCTTTTTTTTAGAATCGTCAAATTCCAAAAGAAAAAAAAGTTATCGCCGTTTGAAGATTTTTTACTAGAAAATAAAAAAATGGAAAAAAAATTCTGTGGCGCACCCCTACTTGGTGCGCCATAGAATTGTTGGGCAGGATTCGAAATTTGAATCCTGCCCACCAACCCTTCTTTTCTCCCTCTTCTTTCTCCTTCTCTCCTTTCTCTCATTTCACTTCACTTCTCCTCCACTTCTCATCTCCCCTTCTCTCCTCCACCTCTCCTTCTCCTCCTCCTCCTCCTCCTCCTCCACCACCACCACTACCACCACCACCTCTCCTCCTCCTCCTCCTCCACCACCACCACATCTCCTTCTCCTCCTCCTCCTCCACCACCACCTCTCCTTCTCCTCCTCCTCCACCGCCTCTCCTTCTCCTCCTCCTCCACCACCACCACCTCCTCCTCCTCCTCCTCCACCACCACCTCTCCTCCTCCTCCTCTTCCACCACCACCTCCGGCGAGCTCCTCCTCCTCCACCACCACCTCCATCGAGCGTATCCTCCTCCACCAACTCCGGTGACCTCCCCCCCCACCACCTCCGGCGAGCTCCTCCTCCTCCACCACCACCTCCGGCGAGCTTCTCCTCCTCCACCAACTCCGATGACCCCCATCCTCCACCCACCACCGACCAAGCCACCTAAGGCCACTGTCACAATGACATCCGACGAGCTCCGGCGAAATTTTGAAATTTCGCCGAAATTCCGGCGGCCAGATCTAGATCTAGATCTAGATCTGGTCGGCTTTTTTTTGAAATTCAATAAAAAATTCTGTGGCGCACGGCTGAGGTGCGCCACGGAATTGACATTTCTATGGCGCACGGCCACGGTGCACCACAGAAAAAAAATTCTGTGGCGTGAATTCTGTGGCGCACCCCTCTGGCCCCTAGGTGCGCCACAAAATTGAAAAATGGTGCACCACATATAAGCATTTCTGTACTAGTGCCACGTCGGAGAACCGTGGCCACCGAGGCTTGGGTCTTGACCGCGTGAGAGAAGAAGGCCGGCATGCGGACGCACAACGCCCCGCCGCCCAACCAGTCTTTCATCCAGAAGTTGGTGTGCGCTCCGTCGCCGACGGAGACAACCGAGATGTGCCGGTACATCGACATGTGGGAAGCGACGGCGGCGAAGTGCGGCCCCGCCTGAGTACGTTTCCCCGCGTCGACGAGCCATCGACTGATCCGGTCTTGGAGTGATCTCAATGATCGGGACGAAGGGACTCCATTCTCGTCCATCATCTTGTGGTAGGCGTCTTTGATGTGTTGCCAATGTCTTGCCCCCATTTGTGAATTCCCGTGGATGGCATCAAGTTACACGCTTTCCCATGCTCAGCACAAAGTAACATCCTCCAACTCGCGGTGTAGTTCACACTTTGTTGGCCAAACTTTGGTTGGCTTGCGCCATACACCTCCTCTCCAATTTCATCAAGATAATTGTCATCAACCCCATCTTCCCCTTCCGCCTCTCCATCCGGTTCAAACTCCCGTGGCACCTCCGAATCGAATCCATCAAGTGGCTCCATATTGATATCCACCGAGTTCTTCTCCAATATATGCGTGTATGTCACGTGATCGGGATAGCTACACAATCATGACATGCGAACTAGTAAGAAAATTGATCGAATTCTGCAAACTCCAAAACAAAGGGGAGAAATTCACCTTGGCAGCGTATCGTCGAACACGTCGTGCGCGAAGGTGGTGGTGGTGCCGGCAATCGGAGTGGCTTGACGAGGTTGACGTCCTCGACCGGCCGCAACTTTGCTCTTCTTCGGTCCGGAGGCATGGGATTTCTATTGCCCGTTGGAAGCTGAGGGAGCACTACTGCAGAATAGGCTATCAGTGACAGGCAGAAAACGCCCATTAGTGACGGGCAAAGTGCCTGTCACTGATGACTAGTCACTGGTATTAGGTTACTAGTGACGGGCATGTGCCTGTCACTAGTATGTGCACCAGTGACAGGTATTTGTGCGTGCTTGTCACTAGTATGTGTAAACTAGTGACATGCAAAAGAAATGCATGTCACTAGCTGCGGTCGAAGCTGTTGCCATGTGGGCTTTGTAGTGAGTAGTGACATGTCCATTATTCTGCCTGTCACTAGTTTTAATTTCGGTAATAACAAAATTAAATCCATATATTAGGTATCTATTTTGCTCATAAATGTCAACTTACATGGCAGCTAGCACAACACTTCACAATATTTGGCAATACAAAAGGCATACTAATTGATTCCTATATCGTGAGATTGAAAGAATCGACAACAGAAAAGTCAAATGCACAATATTTTATAATAACCACTATGTTAGTGGCATTCAAAAATAATCTTCAACTGCATTAGCGCCAGCACGTCTGAATGATTAGTAGGTGCATGTTCTCCGGCCTTGGGAGAAGCCAACAATAGAGTATTAGCAGCTTGCCCCTAGACTTCAATCTGGTCACCTAAAATATGAAAATAGTACATGTATGAAGTATATGACTATATATATTAGCAGTAACTTGCACGTCAATGTACATGACACATTAAAATCCATTTAGCTACAAGTTTCTTCACAATTGGTTGTCCCACGCAGATTTTGTGATTTTGAAGTATCAAGGGTAATAGACCTACATACTAGATCATTGAAAGTAAAACATAGCCTAAACAGGAAATCAAAACCAAAATCATTATCATACATTTAAATATAATATGCATTTCTCAGAATCTGAATTTGTTGGAATATAAATGCACTAGATACATATAGCTAGCCGAGAGTGGATGGTAGAACAATTGTTGTCCTTTCCGATGCAAACATACATCTAACAGTAGAATGAAATGCACAAAACAAGTTGCAGCGTACCTTGTACTACGACATTAATTGTGCAAGTGGTACTAAATTTCTGAACCTTATATTACAACAATATTAAGCTTCAACAGAGGTAAAGAGATGATATGTTGATTGTATGCAAGGCAACAATTTAAGCAATTAGCACATGAGAACAAGAAACACAATATTCAATAAGAAGCTAGAAATCAAGTGGTATGCATTAATTGAAACGATACGTTGTGCAAAGACTGAAAATGTCTAGTTTGATCACAAATATTGTTACATTACGATAATCCACGAGGATATTCTCGTATACCTCGAGATGTTGCAGTCTCCTCCTACCCATTGGTAACCTTTACGGATTGTGTATGAAGAATTGTATTGGTTTGTTAGAATATAGTTTATCCATGGTTTCTTATTTGAATTTGACTTGGTATTTCGAAATTGACTCCAATGTTCAATCTACACTACAAAAATATGATTCTGTAGGCGAGGTACAACCAACAACTTTTAAATATACATGTGCACGGAATGTTTTCTTGAACCAAATTTTAAATATTTTTGTGAAATTACTTTTAAACCATGCAAAGACATTATACTTGTCTCGGGATTTAAATAGAATAGTAAAACAACCAATTTCATTACTTTGAAGAAGTCTAGTTTTTTTGTAGCCAATGTCAATGGACTAACATAAATTTATGAATGCCAATATAGATTCCCCATCCATGTGACCATGTGTGTTTCATTACTCTATTGATGATTTATGAATCAGTGGACACGTTTTTTATTTATTTCACTGAATATATATAAATATCCTAAATTATAAATGGATCTTTCCCTACCAAAGGTGGAACCTTTCCGACATGAACAACATTTACTTGAAGAGTAAAAAGCATCATTAAGAAATAGTAAGAAAATATTTGTGAAAAAAATCCAAGAAAGTACTCACACAATAAAGCATGAACAAAACGGTTACCTGTTTTGCACTGGTTAAGAAACGGTTATTAAAATAGTTAAAGAATTCTATGGAATATTGTAAACACAAGACATATTCAACATTCGTACAAGCTGACTATGTACTTACAAGAGAGATCAGGGTATATATTTCTTGAGATAAAAAATATACACTATGGATAGATCAAATCCTACTATATATATGCTTATGCAGAACACATCCAAAAGATTAGAACCGCACCAGGATTATGACCGCTTAGGAGGTTGATAGCGTGCACGGGAGCATTATTTGTAGCATGGTTGTCCACCTGCATCCTTGGCATTCTCACAACCCATTGTGACCTCCGAGGAAAAAAAAAACAAATATCATGTCGTTCTGCAAGGGGAAATTAAACCAATAATAAACATATGGTTATCTCTTTCCTAGTGTCGAAGATCAAATACATATATCCGAAGAAACATAAAAATCAACATTTGATATGAAGCGTCTATGTGTAGGCATTCTCCTACTTCTGAAGTCTGAAAAATATATGCTTAATAACAAACTGAACAATTTGCACTTCTAAAGCCGAAAGAAATATGGTACTTGGACCCTCTGAGCCAATTATGTACCGGAAGCACTGATATCGGCATGGACCATGGGTTGTATCATTTTCCTTATGTGAACCATGGGTGGTATCTTATCCTCGAATCCTGTTGCAAAGGGAAGAGAAGAACCAAAACAAATCTGCTGGGTGACATCAATAAGCACTCGGATTTCTGAATGCGCCCTGCAAGGCTGCAACATGCGAAAGAAATAATCAAATTCTCATCAAGCACCCGATCTAAGTTCTAACAAATCCGCTATGGCAGACCTTGCCTACTCGCGCACCAACGGTAACGGGCGACTATGTGCATGCAACCGATGAGCAGGCAGGATTAAAAAACAGGAGGTGTCTTATGTACAATACCTGCAGAGGAGTTCAGGCGGCGGCATGGTTGTCGGAGATATGAGAGGCGACAGATGGAGCGGAGGCCATGGGGAATCGGGATTTAGGGCGTCGTATTGTCCCCGGTGGCCGAATCTGATGATGTCGTGCTCAGCTTCCCACTCGCCGCTCGCTACTTGGTGTGCTCGTCGACACTATTTGCGCTCGTCCCTATCCGTATTCACGCTAGCATCCGCTGCTGCTCAATCCTTCGCCACCGTCCGTCGCGCCGTTGCAGCATCACCCCACACCCAAGGGACCGCACCGCCGACCGTGGCGGGGACAGGAGGACGGGCCGTTAAAGCACCGGCGCCGGCGCCGGGGGCTAGAGGCGGTCCATTGCAGGAACTAGGAAGAGGGAGTTGCGGCGGCGGCCATGATTCGGAGCGCTAGGGCAGCCAGTCGAGTTGCGGTGGCGCTGGGTTTCCTTGACGCGCGCGTGCGATTGTTTGGGATCCTTATTTCTTAACTTTTTTCCACCCACGATTGACATGATGGGCAGCAGACCCAGATCGTGTGCCAGTTTTAATTGCTACGTGCACACAGTGGACACATTTGATTAAACCTGGGTGGTTAATTTTAGTCAACCAGATCGTGTGGTGTGAGACGAGCCGTAGATTTGTTGGTGTGGCTTTAAGAAAGATAATGTTTGGTCTTTAGTATAGAAAGTATAGGTAGTAATATTAGCAACGATGGAGTGTTAAGTGTAGAAGGTAGGAGTTAATTAGATACCACATATGTCTAAAAGGCAAATCCTTATGATTGGATCTGGACCAAAGTTATTTATTTAACTCCTATTACCAAATCTATAAAAGTAAATGTACATGAGAGTTTTGATGGAGATTACGAGACTATCACTCTTTGGGGCAACCCTAGCCCGACGCTACATCCCTCGCGATCCCGGCATGCGTTGTGAGCCCACCCCTCAACTCCCTTGCCTCTTGCTCCTGCCGTGCGAGCCAGCACGCCAAGCACAGGCGCGTAGGCCTCCTCCTTACGCCGTTAGCATGCCATGCCTGTCGGCCGCCTCTCGAAGAATGCAAAAGTGCGCACCCGCTCCAAACTCTATTTTAACGATCGACGGAGGAAAACAATGACGTACAAACATAAAAGAAAACATTTCTTGTCTTTACGTTGTGGCAAAGGAAACATATTTTTTAGTTGGACGAAAATTTATTTACCAGAAAAGATATTTTGGTGAACGCTATGCTAGGTTATTAATAAAAGCCCCATCGTTCCTCTAAAAAAAATGTCGGGAAACATGTTCCTTCACCAGTGACAGGCCCTTATACATGTCTGTCGCTAATAAAATTTCCCTTCCAGATATGCTCCATGGAAAATACCGATGACATGCATATTTTGTGTCTGTCACTAATGATAGCTTTACCAGTGACGAGCATTTATATATGCCTGTCACTAAATAACTTTTCTGTTCGGCTGCTCTCCTTGAAAAATACTAGTGACAGTCACTTTTATACGCCTGTCACTAGTGTTTTTACTAGCGACGGGCTTATCCCTGCCCGTCGCTGGTAATACTTACTAGTGACAGGCCTAGTTTTGTCCGTCACTAACCACATGGAGGCTATAAGACTTTTTGTAGTAGTGGAGCATCGTCGGCCACCACGGTGGTGTAGCCATATGAGGGATGAGAGTACGCGCTGGCGGAAGGACGGTCCTCGGCTCCAACTCGGATTGGCGTTGGGACGACGTAGTTGCCTTGCCGGCTGCGCTTCTGCCCGACGGTAGGCGCCATCGACCCTAGGATAGGGAGGCCTAGGTGGTGAGGGGAGGTCGTGATGATGGTTGTGGGGCCGATCAGCGAGGGGACAAACCCGTAGGGAGGGAGCTGCCCGGGGTCTATGGCGGTGAATCGGTGGGGAGGGGGCGTGAGAGGGTTGTTCGCCGGGGAGAGATGGGAGCTTCCGGCGGGAAAGACGCGCTGAAACTTCAGCTCCCACTCACTCACGCCTACGATGGGGGAAACAGAAACAAGAAAAAAAGAGTTGCCAATCCCCTACATATGGCGAACTTGGGGGATTATCCCACACCTTCGAATTTTTTCCCCGGGATTCGCCGATAAGGCAGCCGGTTTTGCCAAAACTTCGTCCCGAATCCGGAAAAAAATAGTTATTCTCCCGTGAGGGGGCTTTTGCAGGATCTGCAAGAGTTTTCTCTCACGCAAATAGGTTAGATTGTGTCGAATTTTCAGCAAATTGTTATTTTTGTCCTTTTTCACGGAACATATATTTGTGCATCTTTGTTTTAGGCTGGGCTTTATTGGGCTCCGTAAGGTGGCAATTCTGGGCCCTCCAGCCCATTATTCTCACGAAAAAGCTCTATCTCACGCGCCCCGCTCGTGCTCTCCTGCTCACTCAAACAAAAAAAAAACGTCTGCTGAAGAGAGGATAAGGAAGCAGGTCGGGGTGTCGCTGAAGCGAGAGGGAAACGAAAGCAACCCAAACCAAATCAAACCGCGCCCGGCCGAAGCACACGCGCAGCGGCAGCGGCAGCAATGGCGGGCCTCGCCGCGCTCTTCGCCTCCCCCGCCCTCCCCTTCCCCTCCACCTCCTCGCCAGCATCATGCTCCTGTCGCTTCCGCCCCGCCGTCGCCTGCGCGCCGCGCCACCAGCCCGCTCCCCGCCGCGTCACCCGCCGCTTCGACGAGGTCAGCTTCTTCTTCGTTCGTTCGCCGCGCGTGTTTCCTGAGGAACGGGTCGCTGACTGGGTTGGGCGGTTTGCAGGTGGAGGGGGTCTCCAAGAAGCGGCGGGGCGTCATTGGCGGCGGCGGAGCGGGCGGCTCGCTGGCGTCGTCCACGCGCAAGGACAAGGGGCTCGCCGTCGACTACAAGGAGTCGCAGGTGAGAGCCGCTATGAAAATGTTGCGACCTTCTGGTTGTTGTGCAAAATTCTTCAGTGTGTGCTAAATATTAAGACTAATTATTGATTTGGACTAGAATGTGCATTCTAATTGGCCGCCGAAGAGTCCATTTTACTGATTAGGAGCTAATGTCAGCTCGTACGTGCTAGTTCTGTAAGTATTGTCGTCGGTTACGTGGTTGTCTTGGAGTTTGGACTGCAGTTTGGTATTTGAGGATATGTCTGTTAGATTATCATAATCACGCCCCTCTCCGTTTCAGATTAGCTGCATTTACTTTTCTTTGAATCCTAAAAAATCCTGAAGAAATCCTTTGAATCAAAGGAGGCCGAGAATTCTAGAATCTTCCAGTTCTGGCCTCGTGAGATCCTGTGTATCCTTAGTGTTCTGTCATCTCTGTTTTTTGTGCACATATCATCAATAGTTCCCAATTCCCATATCAACAGATGTTATGCTTTTGTTTTTTATAGTAAACAACTGCAAATTATGAATATTGTTTGAGCAACTGGTGCTGTCACTTGCATCATAAAAAGTTGCATGGTTATCATGCTAATGTCAGTTCGCACGTGCTAGTTCTGTAAGCATTGTCGTGTTTGGGTTCCGCGGTTGCCTTGGAGTTTGGACTGCAGTTTGGTATTTGAGGCTATGTCTGTTAGATTACAATCATAATCACGCCACCCTCCGTTTCAGATTAGCTGCATTTACTTTTCTTTGGCATTTGGCATGTAGGTTCACCATTGCAGCAACTGCCCATGCACACGCTCTACAATCTTTCAGTTCCAGCATTGTGAGATCCTGTTTATCCTTAGTGTTGTATCATATCTGTTTTTGTGCACATATCACCAATAATTCCCAATTCCCATATCCACAGATGTTTTGCTTGTTTTTTTTAGCAAACAACTGCAACTTATGAATATTGTTTGAGCCACTGGTGCTATCACTTGCATCATAAAAAGTTGCATGGTTATCCTGCTAACCCATGCTGCTCTGCTAGGTTGCTGATTTCGAGGACCTTGAAGAGGACAAATTCCTTAATGCTGTTGTCAAGGTAGGTCTCTGGATATGTGTCCTGCTTGTCAATGATGCTTGTTCTTGTTACTTCACCTTACTATAATTACCCCACCTAGTAGATAACTTGATTTGTGTCCTAGATACTGCTTCTGGTGTTACAGATGTACTTTGGTATGGTATATCGGTCAAGCATAGTGATCTAACCTGATCAGTGTCAAAGGTGATTTTACCTTGATTACTCATGTCTCGTGGACTTAAACATCTGATTTCTTCTTAGGTCTACTGCACTCATATTAGACCTGATTATGGGCTTCCTTGGCAGAAGCAAAGGCAACACTCAAGCACCGGCAGGCAAGTATTGACCTAATACTTGTTTCTGATTAAATTATTTACTGGAGTTATTTATTTAGCCTTTCCGATATTCAGTACCAACTACTTCCATCGTCCTGTGTGTTCCGTCAGAGGGTGGGAAAGGGTCTAGGCTTAAGCATTCATATTAAATATTTTTTTAGGGATTTAGTGATGTTAGATGGGTGATGTGGTGTCCCCCTTTTACTGGCATACTTTACACACTGATTGAGAACTTCCCAAGTTTAATGTAAACATATGTTGGTTGTTTCAAAAGGCTCCTGGACAAGGAAGCTCACCTGTATACATTTACCTTTATCTGCATATTTGGATGCAATCACCCATTTCCAATGAAGTATGAGTGTTGATCCAAATGTCTTGAATTTAGAATAGCTGTTTATCTTATGAAACATTTCTTTTGCAGTGCTTTTATGATCGGTGATAATAAATTATTGACAAATGCGCATTGTGTTGAACATGACACACAGGTACTTTCTTCGTTTGGTATTCCTACGAATTTCTATTTTCAGATTGTAGTGGACTTTCAGATCCACATTTTACAGTACACCTCCTTTCAAACAAGTGTAGGTTTCTAACATTTTTAGGAAGATCAATCAAATATTTCACTCACTTTAGTTTACATGACTTGTACGTTTTCCCAAAACTAGGCTAAAAATTCGTGTTTTTATATTTAGCTGGGAATACTATCCACATGATCACATCATAGCATAGGAGATAAACAGACTGCAAACAGATTTCAATTCTGAGGCTTCCATTAATGAAGGAACTGCACTAACTTGGCTGAAATCTTGTGCCTCATAAATCGGGGAGAACATGTTCATCAATTAAAATATTTGGGCTGGTTTAGTTTTGGAATTTTTTAATCACTTATACTGGTAACTCAAAATTTCTGCCAAAATTATCGTACCATTTTTTTTTTGACGGATTATAGTTTAGTACTGTAGTTGTCATTTTACAATATTATAAATATGTCTTCTTTTATATACAGATTAAAGTAAAGCGAAGGGGAGATGACAAAAAGTACGTTGCCAAGGTACTGTCCCTGCGACTGTACTTTTTTCTATAGATTTTATCCAAAATTGTTCACATAATATGGATTACCTGAAAACTGAGATATGCTCTTAAAGAGTCCTTATATAATACACTCTCTCATCAATGGGTGAACTTTTTTACTTCCTGAGAATGTTACTGTCCTAGTCTGTTGCATATGAAACTTGGTTTTGCCAAAATTGATGATTGACTACATTCCCTCATATTAGTAAGATTTGAATACTCACGGTAGTGACAGGATTTCTTAAAACTCTGAAGGGTAGGAGTAGAAGTGTTCGTATGGTAGTGACTTGACTTGACTATCTTTTATATGATTAATTGTCTAGCATTTAGAAAGGTCAACATTACAAAAAATGTTTGCGAATATCTTTTTACATAAGATTTTTTTGTTACCAGTTACAAACGTACAACCATGGTTTTTAAGGTGTACCTTAGGCATTAGAGCGCCCTGGCGGCACCTTAGTATTTTGCTTGCTTTAGGCGTTTAAGAGCCCGCCTTAGGCGCTTAGGTGGCCGCTTAGGTGGTAAGGCAAGGGGTTGAATGCCTTAGGACGCCTTACCGCCTTAATAACCTTGGTTACAACTTCAAGTAACTTCTCATAATATGGTTTGGTAGAATGTTGTCTGAATGAGTGATTTACAGGTTTTAGCTAGAGGAACAGAATGTGACCTTGCGTTGCTTTCTGTTGAGAATGAAGAATTCTGGCGAGGTACAGAACCACTTCAACTTGGTCGTCTGCCATGCCTTCAGGTAATTCCCTACGTAATCTTCTTATGTAGGATGTATGGGACCGTGTCAATAGCCTAAAAGGAAACAGTTATTCATTATACTATTTGTGGCTATGTTCGCAAAAAAAAAAGATTGATGATTTTAAATGATATGCCATTTTTCCTCTTTCTTTGCCATCTGACATAATCTTTATGATTTACCCCAGGATTCAGTAACTGTTGTTGGATATCCTCTTGGTGGAGACACAATATCTGTGACAAAAGGCGTTGTATCTCGCATTGAGGTGCTATATCTTGGCCCAGTTAGCTTTCTTTACATTGTATTTTTCGAATATACTCTTTCCCTAACCAGGGAAAAAAGTGACGATGCTTCATATGTGCAATGATCGTCCTATTTCATTCCTCTATTTACATAGTTTAACTTGTATTTTTGTACCTTTGGAATAGCCCAGGTCACGCCATATGCACATGGAACATCAGATCTTCTTGGTGTTCAAATTGATGCAGCAATAAACGCAGGTTTTCTTTTGCCTTGAACTTGTTTTTATTCCAGGAAGGACGTTCCTCACTATTGGTCTTTGAAGATGATATTTAGAGCATCCATATGTCTTGCTTCTGCCTTAACTTAACCTTTTCTTTCTGACAAATGGTAACATGAGTTTTGTTTTGTTTGCTTTCTGGCAGGAAATAGTGGTGGACCTGCTTTTAATGAGCAAGGGGAATGCATTGGAGTGGCATTTCAGGTACTTTTACTGGTTAATTTGCTAGGTAGCTGATGTGTGGAAGTGGAACTGCGGATATAATTGATGTGCATACTACTACACTAGTGCGTTAAACAGATCTGATGTGGAACCAAATACCAATTCAAATTAGTAAAACAGACATAGTTTTGAGTTACAAAAATCTGAGATTATATGGTTCTGTTATACTCAGATGGATTTTACTTGATCATCAAGTAGTATCGCATTCATGTCACATTTGATAGGCAATAAACACTTTGTTTTTCTGCTTACGTAAAAGATAGTGTTTTCTGAAACTATTTATCAGCCAACGTTAAGTGATCCAAAGCCCTGTAGATGCATGATTTTGATGAACATAAAAGGGTTAGGCTAGATCACAAGGATAGTGATCAATTTGGCATGACTGTACTGAAGACATATGCATCCGTGGTACTTAATTATCTTTTCCTTGCCAACACAGTGACTTCTCAAAATCACTGGCATTGACTAATTTGCAATATCTGTTAGAGCGAAACCATAAAATTTAAAACCGGTAAAAGCTGAGCAATGTCATGTTGGTCTTTGCTATACATATAATTATATAGTTGGTGATGTAAAAGCTGAGCTTGGGCATACTGTGGTAGGAATAAACAAGGTTGTAATAGAGATATCATATGTCGTTTAAATTTTTGGAACTGTAACATGACTGCATTGTATTTCCCAGATTGAGTGCGAAAAATGGAAGCAGGGCTTAATCGCCGGTGCACCTGAAAATAGTACCTAATTCCAAAGCCAGAACTCACATGAACCATCTAAGAGTTGAATTTATTGTTGTCTCTTGGTAATATCTAACTAAAATACTAGAGAAATAATGCTTATATTGTGGTCATTCTGTTTTATCATACTGTATTTTCTCTAGGTGTTCAGGTCAGATGAAGCTGAAAATATTGGATATGTTATTCCAACCACAGTTGTATCCCATTTCTTGAATGACTATCGAAAAAATGGAAAATACACAGGTAAAGTATATTCATCTTTGGAAACAAAAGAAGTACACTGAAAGTATGGCTGTAGTACTTGCTTTGTATGGCCATTTCAAGTGGATATTGTCTCCACTGTTTAATATTAGAAGTATAAAAAAGCCTTTTTTGACCCCTTTAGGATTTCCTTGCCTGGGTGTCCTACTTCAAAAACTTGAAAATCCAGCACTCCGTGAAAGCTTGAAGGTACCTTCAAGTGAGGTATGCTATCTATATTTGTTGAACTTTAGCCTGTGAAAAATGAGATACAGTCTTGGGCACACACATGCACACATGTTTCTACATGGTGTATAGCTGGTAATTTCCTGGTGAGATCTACATAATTGGTGGCACCACTTTGCATCTTACCTACCGCGTGCGAACACACATGTGTATCACGTCTGCATTTGTAGCAACAAGCATGGTCAATAGATAAAATGGTTAACTTTACTAGAATGATGGAAAATCTACGGAAAATCTTGATTACCAAATAACAAAAGAAAGTATGATCAGTTGGTAAACTTTACTAGAATGGTGCCCTTTGTTCAGAATTTAATTGTAGACAGCTCATGGTTCTTTAAGCTCTCAGTCCCATGGAGGTAAACATCTTTATGTAATAATCATTTTTTGCTCTTTTGAAATGTTCATCTCTTACACAAAATCTGCTGCGCTTCTTTCAGTTAGATCGCTTGGATCTTAGTTGGCCTAAGATCAGTCTAAGAAATGCGTAGTTTTAAGGAAAACTGAGTATAATAATTGGAAAGAGTCATTGTGTGCTGCTGTCTTCACACTTAGATGTGTGTTATTTTCTTGTGAGAGATGTGCTATTTTTTCATAGGATGTTGCTGCATATCATAGTTCTAAAACTAGATACCAAATGGTTTACATAGATTAGTAAGTGAGCTATGTAGGTTTCTGCCTTTGTGCAGAGATTACCTAGCAATAACCCACTTTCCCTACATAATAAAATGTGACTGTTAAATAAGAGAGATCAATTTTTATCCAGCAACAAAAACTACTTTCTAAAAACTGCTCTCATTTCTCTCCTTACCATTGAATACTCCTCTAAGTTTCTTTTTCTCCTATAACATGTCATTTTATTTTGTTAAAGGGTGTTCTTGTCCGCCGGGTTGAGCCTACTGCTCCAGCAAGCAATGTTCTGCGAAAGGTAAACTGAATGTCTTCATGCAGTTCACAGATTGACTACCATCTTGTCTTCTTCCTGTAAATTAATCTCTATGAATTAATGATTTTCAAAACACTATTTGCTACATTTGGTTTATTGATTAAAGTTGATGAGATGTTTGTTTCTCCAGGGAGATGTGATAACAAGTTTTGATGGTGTCTCGGTAGGATGTGAAGGAACAGTACCATTTCGGTCCACAGAGCGGATTGCTTTCCGCTACCTCACAAGCCAAAAGTAAATGCTTTGTCTTGTTCTACTATTGTTCACCTAATTCTCTTGAATTACCCTTTGCTAATTTATTTATGTTCGCTGACTCTTGTATGGCAGACCATTTTTCTTGGGTAAGGTACAGGCATTTGCATCTGATAAACATCAGTTTTTAGTGGAGGAAAATTACATAATGACACAATGCCAGTAATATTACAACTCCGTATTTCGACAACCATAACCAGTGTACTTTGTGTCAACATATCTGTAGCATTCTCTATCATTTAGGTATGGATGGGTACATTAAAATCATGCAATCGCCCATTGACATCTATGGTGGATCTATTTAGTGTTACCTTCTGAACCTCCTGTAGTGATTCAATAGTATTGAGCCATAGAGCACTAAGAGTCTTTGCTTACAAGCGTACTGATCTTCATTTGCCTAATCCCCTTAAATGTGTTGCCTGCAAATCTGCCTCTGGATCTGTATACTGAAATTACAAACTTGTTCCATCTGAGCCGTTGCAATTTTGTCCCATTGATCCGTGTGATACTAGTCACTAGTGGCATCCTTACTGAACATCTGAAGAAAATACAGTGGTCCAATATGAGAGCATGAACTGCACTAAATGGTTGATGATTTATTAATTAGGTATGCAGGTGATGTTGCCCAATTAGGTATCATTCGGGAAGGCAAGATCATGAAAGTGCAGACTATTTTGCATCCAAGAAAACATCTAGTAAGATACTATAAGCCATCATCCTTTCATGAACTAAACACTGAAAATCTGAATTTCCCCTGATGTCACAATTATAAGAATCTTCATCCTTGTCAAATAAGGTGCCGTTCAATGTCGAAGGGGGCCAACCTTCTTATCTTATAGTTGCTGGCCTTGTCTTCACTCCTTTAACAGAACCATTTATAGAGTAAGTAACCAATGATTTCCTCTTCTAAGGCCTTCTTTGGTATTGGAAAGCTTGTAATTACTAACTCATAAATTTCTGTTCATTTGCAGGGAAGAGTGCGAAGATACTCTAGGGGTGAGATCATCATTCTGTATAACCATCGTATCAGCAGCTTAACTTTTTGCAAGATCTGTAATCTCCCACTCTATTGACATGTCATCTTATCTGCAATTACAGCTGAAGTTGTTGGCAAAGGCACGATACTCTCTATCAACATTTGAAGGGGAGCAAATCGTAATTGTGTCGCAGGTTTGTTATATATTGTTGTTAGGTCAACTGATTTATCCTTGTGCAGCGCAACTTATTAGGTTCTTAATTTGTCACTGCTATCCAGGTACTGGCAAACGATGTCAACATCGGGTATGAGCACATGGGAAATCAACAAGTACATCTCTTTGCTCTTCCACATTTCACCATCTTTCTGATGCTTTTGAATTCAGCTAATGTGTTCTGCTGACCGATAACTTTATCAGGTCATTAAGCTAAATGGAGTTATGGTGAAGAACATCCACCACCTTGCTCATCTTGTGGACAGTAAGTACCTGCTGCCCCCTGTGGGACAAACATCTAAAGCCATTTATTCATTCTAGTCTCTAGTCTTACCATGGTTCAATCTAAATGTGCAGCCTGTCAAGACAAGTTCTTGACATTTGAATTCGAAGACGACTTCCTCGTCGTTTTGGATCGGGAGGAAGCTATGGCGGCATCGTCAGATATTCAGAAGGAGCATGCCATCCCCTCTGTAAGGTCATCAGATTTATCGGAGCCCTACGTTGACACAAACGATGAAGTCCAAAATCAAGGTGAGGATTTTGGTGATAGCCCCGTCACAAATTTTGAACTGGGAGTTGACTGTCTGCTGTGGGCATGATGAACTGGCGCTGACGGTGCTCCAGCATAGAAACTAAAAACACCCCAACGAAACCAATAATGGGAGGTTTCAGTAAAAATGGCAATAAAGCTGGTGAGTTTTTTTTGTCTATCCAGTGGCAAACAGGACCACCGCTCCATTCGTTGGGCATACACTTCACATCGGCAAATGTTGAGCCATGTTGTATTTGTATCTGAATGCCGGAAGGTTAGATTTAGGAAAAATTTAGGGTAAGTTGTATGTTAAAATCAGAGGATGGTTCATTCGTTAACATTTTTCGGGGTTGTAGAATGTGTTTGAGCACATCCCTTGTCAACCTTTGTAAAGCACGGCCACAAACAAGATATTCTCGAAAGTGCAATAAATCTTCAGCAATATTGATGGATTATTTTTATTGGTCTGCATTGATGTTGCAGATGTAGAAAAACATTTCTTTTGCCTATTGAAATCTAATGTTTAACCTGAGGTATTCGTGTAGATATAGAAATATGTAATTCAATTATTCAATTTTTTTAACATCTGTTTTTGGTACCATAATCAAAGTTCAATGAAAAATGTCATATAAACCAAAGTATGTAAATTATACCCCCTCCGTATCAAAATATAAGATGTTTTAGCAGATAACATGTATCTAGACATGTTTTAGTATAAAATCATTACTATTAAGGTTACAGTGGCGGTGTCACACTTCAACGTAATTACAAAAATGCCACTGTAACATCTCTCCTATTCTCACTCCTCTACCTAACAAAAACTAACAAAACAAAATATGCCACGCGCTCTCTCTCCAAACAACCTGGGCTAATTAGTTATCCTTCTCCTAACAAATCTCATCCCGTGCAACTAAAAATATGGGCTCAAGTCAACCGGCTCTTCTCTCCCGATTATAAAATGGGTCATAGTCCTTCCTTCATAAAACGCGCATATTATTGATTGATTGCTTCAGCACAGTTTTCTCTCCTCTACTTTCCCATTCACAGATTCGTTTTGAGGGTAAAAAATTGAAAAATACGAGATGCCTCACGCACCCGTGCTCCCATGCCGATTGCAGCTGGAGGGCGCCGGCGATGGAGAAGGCTCGCTTTTGCGTTCCTCCATGGCACAGATGAGGTATCATACCTGTGTTTCGCACCTTCCTCTTATTTCTTTCATGTTCTATTACCATGTGGTAGCAGAAAGCGAGCTCGTCGATGCTTCCATCCATAGCTCAGCTGGGGACACGCGTGGTTGGACTGGTTCGACGTGAACAACTCTGTCCTTAGCATGCACGTAGGCGAAGCACCCCATGCCGACGTTCACCTGTGCCATGGAGTTACCCCCGACACTGTGAGATTCGTCCCACCCTCCAGCATCACGTCCACCTGTGCCACGAAGTGCCCCAATAGCGTAATCGACAGCTTCAAAGAGCCGTAGTAGAGCTCAAAGGGTGAAGGTGACAGGGTGGGGAAGGCCTCCGCGGCCAGACCCATGGCGTGGTCGAAGGCCACGATGAAGGGGCAATACATGCCAGGGCTGATCTGCGTGTAGAGGCCTACGACTTGCAGGCTGTGATGATGTTGCCTGGATTCCTGGTGAAGGATTGGTGGAGCGGGGCCGGGTCGGAGAGCAGTTGGTGGATGGGGCTAATGGCAGGGCGGCCAGATGATGGAGCGAGGAAGAACAGGTCGTCGCCGAAGATGGCCACGCCCACGCCCACGCGGTCACGCCGTTGCCGTTGCTCTAGGAGGCAGAGCATGAACGAGTTTGACAACTTCTGCATGCTCACGACCTGAACCAGGAACGAGGTGCTGCCATGCTGGAGGCCTGGAGCGCGAGAGCCCCGTCATGCCAGGGCTGCCGTGCAGCTCGCGGTGACGATGAAAGGAGACCCGGAAACTGCAGGTTGTTGCTGCCGTTCTATGGAGTTGTCGGAGAGCGTCGCGGTCGTGGTCTGTCCGCTGCGCAGGGACGTAGGGTCCAGACGGTGAGGTCGAGAACGAGCGGGCAGGCGGCCGGCGCGGGCGCGATGTAGTGGGTTGTGGATGTTGCGCCCTTGTTCATGGCTGAGCGATGTACAGGGCCGACGCGGGCGCAATGTACAGAGCAGAGACTTTTTCTTTGAAACGGGACAGTGTCCCGGCCTCTGCATCAAATTGATGCACACAGCCGGTTTTTCATTAATATAAGAATAAAAAAAGTACAAAGTAAACAAACCTGAGACCGCATGCCTCGCAACAACACCTCCCCCAGACTACCTCTAAACTAATGGCAAAAGATAAAAGCAAAGATACATACACAACTTCTAGACGAATCCTTCAAGAAGGAAAAGCCACACGTGCGACGATGATGGTGAGTTCGATAAAAAACCGAACTCAGGATTTTCATCCCTAAAGTCAAACTTCGAACCATCACTTTCAGCAAGGTAACGACGCAAGCGCGTGGCGGCTTTGATCGTTTGGGCGTCATGGTCGTCGACCCGTGTGGTGCGCGGCTTCGGAGCCGGCGTGGATGTCGGAGCGGCGGCTCCGGTCTCTCTACTCCGCCGTGTTGCGTTGTGGAGTCTTGGTGTCGACCTTGGTTGTTCGGGCAACTTGGCCGTCGACCCGTGTGGAGCGCGGCCTCGGGGCCGGTGTGGATCGAGTTGTGTTTTTCTTTTTTTAGGCCTTGTCCTATGTATTTTCTTCTCCTATATTAATACAAAAGGCAAAGCTTTTGCCACGTTTCAAAAAAACGACGCAAACGCGTGTCAACTTCGCCCGAGATGTTTCCACCGAAGTGTGTAAACTCGATACCAAATCTTCTACCATCACCACCTCTCCGGCCAACGAATAGCTAGATACCACTGGAGGAGAAACCGGAGGCTGATGACGTCCCATACCACTCAGCCTCTAGCCGTTGTCACACCAACTTCTATCGAACAACGGAAGACATGACTTGACACCGCGGAGAAAAGTCGTGCGTAGCACCTGCGGATCAGGCATATTGCCACCGCCGGCCAGACATGACTTGACAACTCTTCTGAAGTCGTCGTGCGTAGCACCTACTGCGTCGAATAGAACCCTGTCTCGAAATGGATGGGGTGTCCCATCCCGCCTCCAGCCTCAGAACTCTGCAACCACAGAAGAGAACGTCTCATACCGCCATCGTCTGTGACTTCTGAAGCCAAAGACCATAACCATCTCAAAGATCAGCCATCGCATCATCCACATGACCACGAAGACCACCACCGTCGAAGAAGCCGGGCCGCCGCCCCATCTCCAAACTCCTGTGTTGTCGACGACACCGCAGCGAACAAATTGCGGCCAGCGCGCCGCCTCAAGACCAGCTGCAAGCAACCACGCTGCGACGCAGCATCAACTGCCGACAGCGACCTCCTCCCTGCCGCAAGCCGTTGCAGATCCTGAGCCATAGGTTCGATGACCTGGAGAGTCGAGGCTGCCACGACCTCGGCTCCGCCGCCGCTGGTCCCTCCATCCGGTGAAGACTCCAAAGCGATGCCCGCAAGAGGGAATACGACGCCGGGACGCCGCCATCCCTCGACCCCGATGGGATATGAGGTTTCCCCAGAGATGCATCCGGAGGTCCGCCGAACGCAGCCCATCTCCGACGAAGAAGACGACCGCCACCACCAACCCATCGACCAGAACGCCACCACCAATCTCCAATCCGGGATCCGAAGGGGAAGGCCCCCACTTGCACCCAAGGAAGAGGAGGTAGGGGCGGCGCAAGACCGGCCTCCTCCTATCACGGCCGCGCCGGCAAGGATCGCCGCCCGCCCGCCACCACAAGCCGCCGCCGCGACCATGGCATCGTCGCGCCTGGAGCCCGGGGCCGGCACCCCATCGAGACCGCCGTCTCCGCCTCGGGGCGGCCACCGCGAAACTGCCCCGCCGCCGCCTCGCAGATGACCCGTCGCATCGGAGATTCCCCACCGCCGCCGTCATGGACTCCTCACGGGCTTAGCCCGACGGGGTCTCGGGCGACGACGAGGCTTGCGCTGATGACGAGGGAGGGGCTCCGGCCGGCGGGGGCGCCGTTCCCCCCGAGCCGTCTGGAGGGCGGCGGCGCCACATAGCAGAGACTTGACGCACGGCAGTGCACGCACACAGCAAAACGGCAAGAAGGAGCTGGACCAGGGCTGGTTTGGGTATATTGGAGAGGATTGGACTAAGGCACGTACGTGCGTTTATATAATCTGGAGCTAGGATCTATCTCTAGACTATTCAGATGCAATCTAAAACAAACAAAAAAAGACTATTCAAATGCATTCTGACCAGCATTGCCATTAAAAGTCAGTAGCTTCACGGACCAGAGTTTTATTTTTCTACATTATCAGAGTCATAGAATCTGATTCTTGGTCAAAGCCCATCTCCTCAATGAGCATGACATCGTTTCCAATATCTTGCGTTCATGCATGATTTTGTAGCTAGACTTTTACATTCATCTCCAATGTTCTGGTGAGAAAATGTAACTTACCAGTAATGTTGGATATTTTTTTCTACAGAATACAATATGTTGTATATAGGTTTTAGTTTAACTTTATGAATGTAGCATGGACTCGTGTGAATTCTTATACACATGTTTAATGTGTTCAGTCTACTCTGGAGAGTCTATTTACATTTCAGTGATCAGGTACTGATGACATCCAGTGAGCATGTACATTTACGAATCAATGTACCCTGTGATTTCCAAAAAGCATGCAGACAACATCAGAGCACTTACTGCACATCTGTGATCCCGATTTTAGAGATTGTGTCCTTTGATTAACATCCACAAAAACATAACGAAGATAATAAATATCAAAGGTATTCTTGCTCGTCTGATGCGAAGAACAGTACCCTACTAGGAGAAATAAATTGGAAATACCAACTGCCAAGGAGAGTCGAGGCACAAGGATAGGACAATAGCATCCATCGCGGTGTCGTCGAAATTATACTTGAATCAAATTCAAACGTGCATTCGAGAAATAGATTCACTCTATACAATTTTTATATTGTTCCGTAGCAACGCACGGGCACTCGGCTAGTAATATTAATCTACACACTAAACTATGTCTAGATGCGTGTTGTCTAGGATACGGAGGGAGTAACATTTACTTCTTCAATTCTAGTACTCTCATAAGATTTGTCGTAACCTAGAAATGAAAAATAACATAACATTAGTGCTGCAACTTGAAATAACATTGAGGTTCTTCTTACTGAATGGCGGGTTTCACGGAGGGGAGCGTTTCCGCCCGCGGCGACTCTCCGGTGCAGCATGGGCGTGTACCGGTGGTCGGCGGCCGGTTCTGGGCGCTCTCTGTTGCCGACGAGGAAGATGCAAGCGATGCCTCGCCAGTAGCCACGGCTAAGAAAGATCTCGCGGACTACTGCGCCACTCCGGAGCCTGTCGCTGATCGGGATCTGGCCTCTTCCATGGGTGCGAGGGCGGCGAAACGAGTTGCGAGGATCAAGGCCCAGCGTGCGGCGGCTACGCAGGTGCGTTCGTGGTCACCTAATCGTGTGCTTACGCAGGTCTCGCGATCGGGAGGAAGGAGGACCAAGCTGCCAGTGATGGCACCGTCTATGTTCGAAGAGGGACAAGACGGCGGTGGCTGGGTTCTCATGTAGAGACGGAGGAATGCAGTGAGGAGATCGCCGGAGTGCCGTTCGTCGCGATCACCGGTGAATGGAAACGGTTACTCATTTTCAAATCGTGACGTTGGATCGTGATTCCAGATTAGGAAGGGGCGTGATTATATGCCATCGGGCCTGTCGCACCCTGATTTCTAGGGGATACTCATCGGGCCGAACTGGATAGCAGATGCTTGGATTATGGGGCATAACTGCTCCCACGTCCCAGCTTCCTGGTAGGCCTGGGCTTATGCGCGACAACACAAGGCCTGCTATTCCATCGTCGATGTAAACTATCCACTAGAGATCAAAGGCACTATTGTCGACGCACTTCATACCAATCACACATGGTACGTCAACAGCGTTAAACGAATGATAATCACAACATATCTCTACGACACAAAAGATTGAAATAAGTTGCAAATAGCTCTCATTAGAGCAGAGATAGCAAATACAATCATCCAGAGGACACATGTCCCAACAATACATCAGTACATCACAGCGGAAGCATTCAACATGTCTGAGTACAGACAAGAACCAAATAGGCCTAAGAGGCCGGAAACGAAAAGACGGAGCCCATCCACGAAGTCTCGGATCCTGCCCGGGTCCGCTATCTACTCGTCAGCAGTCTCGTCATACTCCACGTAGTCGCCACCATGTAGATCCTCGGAAACGTAGGTCTGCGGAAACCACAGCCCCAAAGGGGTCAGTACATAAACGTACTGGCAAGCAAGACTCACAGTTCACCAAAGTGTAACCCGTCAACACCAAGCACAGATGCCTTGGGTTCAACGGAAGAGAGGGGATATGAAAGATGCTGCAACTGGCTGCGCTAACCAACTACAGAGATTCTACCACTTCCGGCTAACAGAAAGGAGATAAGATCGAGGATTGTAACCAACTGAAAAGATAACTTCAAACAAACCCATCCTGGATCTCGCCCCTTTATCCAAAGAAGCAATCCGAGGATAACTCACGCAGTTGAAATAATGATGGTTCAGATTATTGTGTCAATAAGCCTATTACTAGTCAAGTTGTTAATCTTTGGGTGTAAGATTGTTAATCATTAGGTTTAAGTTGTCCTGAGTACTTGTTAGCCAGTACTTTCACCAAGTAATCTATAACCGCGGAAAACACGGCTTCTCGAGAAGATTATCCCTGCAGGGTTGCACCAATTTGGCCGTACACGCATGAATAACCCGCCAGATGGAAAGGCCCTTCCACCAAGCGGGGCACTCAACACAACTCGACTCTTCTTCGCATCAAGCCCAAAGAACCTTGGGCGCACGGCTAATCAAGCCCCGAAGAAAAGGGACCCTCATAGCACTCTAAGACCGTGTCCCCCTATATGCCGACTACAAAAGTTCCACCCTGGCATGGGCTCGCAAAAACATGCATGCGGCAAATGGAAAACACGAACTAAATGAGGCGATTTGGACGAGATGCGAATCGAATCAAATTGAGGGGGGCGCCCATACTCGCTTCCCACATGCGGTTAGTGCGCTCATCATGGATCAGTAGACAAGACCCTTTTCCTATTAGGGTCGACACTAGCAGGCCTCAAAACCACAAAGGGCCTCCTGCCGGTGCCTTATCATCAAATTTATTATTAAACAATAACAGTAGCATGATTGATTGATTGATTAAACATCGAGCCCCCAGAACATAGAAGTAATAGTAACAGAAAGTAACGGGTAACAGACTCGAGCAAAACAACCTAAGCATGCTAGTAAGACACTGGCTCAACCAAAGGGGTGATAGGAGTGGAGGTGAGGCAATATCAAGGTTAAGGGATTCATGTGATGGGTTCGTAACAGAAAGAACTACTACTAAGGCTAGCAGAAAAGAACAACGGAAAGTATCAGTAATCAATGTTGAAAGGAACACAGTGGTTCATGTGAGTGATAACTTGCCTGCAAACCCAGTAGCCTGGTACTGAGCTAACTCCTTAGAAGGGGTGTCATAAGTATCGTCGGTCTCAACGTCGTCGTATATCCGGGAAGAAGAAAACAAACAAGGCAGAAAGATAAACAATCAATAACATGGCATAGTGCACAAACATGGGATGATGCATGACCATTTAATTGATACATCAAAATAAACTAGTTGACAAGATAACAACATGATTAAATGGACCCACATGCAATTGGATTGCATATGAAAAGCCCATGAATTATGGTGGAATTAATTGTTTTACAACTAAGCAACATGTGAAAGTGGATTAGCATGATGCATGGATGATGATAACAACAAAATAACAACAAATAACAATGATAGATGCAAGTGAAAAAGGATTGGAACAAGTTTTGGAAATCATTGATTAAGTTTGGAAAGTTTGGTTACTTAAAACATGTCACACAAGTAATTGTTGTTTTCAACAAGTTAAAGTGTTCAAAACACATAACAAAGTTTATATTTGAAAAGAAAACAAGATTTTAGTTGGAATACATGTTTCACTTGTTGAAAAAGGATTTCAAATGAATTACTTATGAATTAAGCAAGTTTAAGCAAGAATTAAATTAATTTAATTCAAACATGAACTTATTTGAATTTTTATTTGTTCAAAACATTGAGTGAACTTCATATTTGAAAAGGTTATGCTTTTATGGTTGGAAAACATATTTTATATGTCCCAAAAGAATTTGATTTGATCAAGTTATGAATTTGGCAATATTAAATGAATTAAAAAAGAATTAAATCATTTAACCAATTTTAATTAATCAAAACAGAAAACAAAGTTTATATTTGGAAAGAGGGTTTAATTTTGCATGGAAAACATATTTCATGTGTTGAAATTGGATTTAAAATGAGCAAGTTATTATTTTGGCAATTTTAAATGCAATAATTAAGAAACAGTTGTTTTCAGCAATTTAAATTATTCAAAACAGCAAACAAAATTTATATTTGGAAAGTACATGAAAAGTTGATTGGAAAACATACTTAGTTTGTGGAATTTGGAATTTTTATGAACAAGTTATGATTTTTGCAAGTTTAAGTGAATTTAACAAGAATTCAAATATTGCACCAATTTAAAATATTCAAAACAGTAAACAAATTTTATATTTGGATAGAACATTTAATTTGGGACAGAAAACATATTTAAAAAGTGAAAATTGGAGTTAAAATGAAATAGTTATGCAATTTACAATTTTAGGGTGCAATCTGCCATTTTTAGTGCACTAGGGACTAGAAAAATATTTTCCAGGGCTAGAAATAATTTGGCAAGGGCCTGATGGTGATTTGCAAGAATTCTGTGACCAAAACAAAGCAAAACAAAAAGTTGGTTTTTTTTGTGTGGGAGGGGGATCGAACCCGCACCCTCCCACTGCGCGCAGAGAAGTGGTAACCAGTGGGGTGCGGTGAGGTGTTGTTGACAGAGGGAACAGGCAATTGTTTTAAGGGATAGGTGCGGCTTAACTGAAATTGGCATGACACAGGTGCAGATGCAGACTCGCGGGTTCAGAGGTAAAACAAATAATAACTAAAAAAGGAGAAAATCGACTAAGCTGGGAGTTGAACCAGAGATCTCACGGGTGCGTCAGTTGGATGGAGCCACTAGGTTGTGTTCCTGTTGTTTATACAGTTTGGATCGGATGCTAGAAGAAAGGAACAGAGCGGTTTTAACTGAATTCGTCACAAAGTTCAGGTGCCAGCAACAGGCACACGCAGCGCGATGGAGCTCGACAGCAGCTCGGCGAGATTTGAAGGCCGAGGGCGCATGAGCAGGTGCACCTGGGGGTGTTGCTTCTGCGTGGAGGAAGTGGATCCGTGGATGCTAGCGCCAGAGACGAGCATAACCTTCAGTGGCTCCAAAACGAAACGGATGTCCCGGCGGCGAGCCTGACGAGGCCGGACTCTGCCGGATCCGTGCGCACACAACAATAAGGAGACAATTAGGATGTCTAGGATGTGAAGACCATCACCTTGAGGTTTATGGCGCAGTAGGTCAGCTTGAGGATGACTGAGCGACGCGGAAGAAGAGAAGCAGCGCGATGGTGACCGGCGGGAAGAAGTTCTTGGCCTGGGGACTCCCGTCCTTAGTGGCGCCCGTCCTTGGACGTGGCGTAACAAGCCGTTGCAGCGCATCTCCTAGACATGGTCGCCGGGCGTGGGGAAGACCAGATCAACGAAGTCGTCGGCGTCCGGCGACCTCGGAGCGGCAGAAAACATGCTCGTTTTTGAGGAGTAGAAGAAAGGAACGGCGGCGCTAGGGAAGGGAAACGGAGGAGTAGGGCTAGGCCAACCTAGTAGACATGATTTATAGGCGAGGGAGGCGCCGGATTGCCGTCCATCACATCCACCGATACGTGGCCAAGGATGGAGCGGTTCGTACAGTGGTGACGTAGGTTGAAGATGACAGGTGGAGATGGGCTGGGCCAAAAGCAGTTGGGCTGAGAGGAAGAGTGGATGGCTGCCCTCCCCCTCTCTTTTTTTTTCTATTTTGCTTTCTCCCTTTTTTTTTTGCTGAAAAGGATTTGGAAGGATTTGATAGGTTTAGACTTAGTGAAAAATTGGAGAAAATTTGGGTAACCTTTTTAGGTCATTTGCAAACAGGTTTGAACTTTTATCTTCGAAAAAATTGAGTTTTTGTTTGCTGTTTGAAATTGAAACAAATTTAGGTGATATTTTTAATATTAAAGATCATTACTAAAACCAACATTTAAATAGGGTAACCCCTATGGTAAAAAGACAAATTGAGTTGATTTGTTTTGTTAACAACATGATTTCAAAATGGTTCTGTTTTGGTGCTTTGATTTGAAATTTTAAATGTGTTTGTGGAATTAAATGATTGATTTAAAACCATCATTTTCACAAGTGATCACTATGGCAAAACATGAAACAAATTGGTTGTTTTTAGTTGTGATTCTTATTCAAAAAGTTGTAACAGAACAAGTATGAAACCATTGTTTGAATAAAATTTGAATTTGAGTTGTGAAAACAGTGGAAAACAAATGCAACAATTAAGAAACAAATGCAAACAACATGGAAACAATATGATGACATGATGCAATACTTAAATAAACATGCAACAAACATTCTAAGGGGATGGTTTTCATACTTGGGCTGTTACAAAACGCCCCCCCTTGAAGGAATCGCACCCCGAGATTCCTACTGAGAAAAGAAAAGGTCCGGATACTTCTTGGGAAGATCTTCTTGAGCTGTGGCACGTGAAACACATCGTGCACCTTGGATAGTTTTTCTGGAAGTTCAAAACGATAGGAATTTCTGGCAACTCTTCTGGAAAGATGTCAGGGAATTTGGAAACCACCGGAACATTTTCAAGTAAAGGGAGAGGTTTTGTATGGAGGTTGTATAGCTGGATAGAATTTTATTCATTTGGAGAATAGACTATCTGTAATAAAGGTGGAACAGAGTTTTTGACATCAATCCAACACCAAGAATGAGATCAATGTCAGAATCAGCAACATGAGAGAAACGAGGAATATGTGGCCTCCCATTAGGATTTGATTTCTGTGACTGAACTTGGAAGTCAACATGAGTGAACAGTGAGTTGATTGCTTAGTGGAACCAGAATTAGGTTGTATGTTGTGGAAAAGATCTTTGACACAAAGGAATGTGATGCTCCGGTATCAATTTAGCTGAAACAGAGTTTACGAGGAAGTTTTGATTAGACGCCGGTAGAAGAATTGAAGTGGAAAACAACAACAAGATTTCAACGGACGAAAAGGATGTTGAGAAGAACAGGATATCAACATCGGGGAAAACGAGAACAAAACACTCCTGAGGTACTACGGAAAACCCATCCGGGCTTCTAAAGGATCAATATCTACTGCTTAAGGAATAGAGGATATGCTTCCGGGGCTTACACGCCTCCGTTCTCAATCGTGAGTAGGCATTTTGATAAATCACGTCACAACCACCTCCATTCCTATGGTCTAGTAGATATAACTATCCTAGAGAAACCAGGATTCGTGAAATCCTAACTTGAAAGTTTCGATGAGAAGGGAAAAACAACGTTGCACTTCCTTACCAGAAAAGGGAGGGTGGGTGGGGAAAGAAATAAAATGGCAGAATTCCTACTCTCACGTTTCATTTTTCCTATATAGCTACAAAATAGTTTCTAGACTCAACTGCGACCAGTAAAAAGGGATCCTACAGGCAGACAGGCTCTGATACCATTTGTCGCACCCTGATTTCTAGGGGATACTCATCGGGCCGAACTGGATAGCAGATGCTTGGATTATGGGGCATAACTTCTCCCACGTCCCAGCTTCCTGGTAGGCCTGCGCTTATGCGCGACAACACAAGCCCTGCTATTCCATCGTCGATGTAAACTATCCACTAGAGATCAAAGGCACTACTGTCGACGTACTTCATACCAATCACACATGGTACGTCAACAGCGTTAAACGAATGATAATCACAACATATCTCTACGACACAAAAGATTGAAATAAGTTGCAAATAGCTCTCATTAGAGCAGAGATAGCAAATACAATCATCCAGAGGACACATGTCCCAACAATACATCAGTACATCACAGCGGAAGCATTCAACATGTCTGAGTACAGACAAGAACCAAATAGGCCTAAGAGGCCGGAAACGAAAAGACGGAGCCCATCCACGAAGTCTCGGATCCTGCCCGGGTCCGCTATCTACTCGTCAGCAGTCTCGTCATACTCCACGTAGTCGCCACCATGTAGATCCTCGGAAACGTAGGTCTGCGGAAACCACAGCCCCAAAGGGGTCAGTACATAAACGTACTGGCAAGCAAGACTCACAGTTCACCAAAGTGTAACCCGTCAACACCAAGCACAGATGCCTTGGGTTCAACGGAAGAGAGGGGATATGAAAGATGCTGCAACTGGCTGCGCTAACCATCTACAGAGATTCTACCACTTCCGGCTAACAGAAAGGAGATAAGATCGAGGATTGTAACCAACTGAAAAGATAACTTCAAACAAACCCATCCTGGATCTCGCCCCTTTATCCAAAGAAGCAATCCGAGGATAACTCACGCAGTTGAAATAATGATGGTTCAGATTATTGTGTCAATAAGCCTATTACTAGTCAAGTTGTTAATCTTTGGGTGTAAGATTGTTAATCATTAGGTTTAAGTTGTCCTGAGTACTTGTTAGCCAGTACTTTCACCAAGTAATCCATAACCGCGGAAAACACGGCTTCTCGAGAAGATTATCCCTGCAGGGTTGCACCAATTTGGCCGTACACGCATGAATAACCCGCCAGATGGAAAGGCCCTTCCACCAAGCGGGGCACTCAACACAACTCGACTCTTCTTCGCATCAAGCCCAAAGAACCTTGGGCGCACGGCTAATCAAGCCCCAAAGAAAAGGGACCCTCATAGCACTCTAAGACCGTGTCCCCTATATGCCGACTACAAAAGTTCCACCCTGGCCTGGGCTCGCAAAAACATGCATGCGGCAAATGGAAAACACGAACTAAATGAGGCGATTTGGACGAGATGCGAATCGAATCAAATTGAGGGGGGCGCCCATACTCGCTTCCCACATGCGGTTAGTGCGCTCATCATGGATCAGTAGACAAGACCCTTTTCCTATTAGGGTCGACACTAGCAGGCCTCAAAACCACAAAGGGCCTCCTGCCGGTGCCTTATCATCAAATTTATTATTAAACAATAACAGTAGCATGATTGATTGATTGATTAAACATCGAGCCCCCAGAACATAGAAGTAATAGTAACAGAAAGTAACGGGTAACAGACTCGAGCAAAACAACCTAAGCATGCTAGTAAGACACTGGCTCAACCAAAGGGGTGATAGGAGTGGAGGTGAGGCAATATCAAGGTTAAGGGATTCATGTGATGGGTTCGTAACAGAAACAACTACTACTAAGGCTAGCAGAAAAGAACAACGGAAAGTATCGGTAATCAATGTTGAAAGGAACACAGTGGTTCATGTGAGTGATAACTTGCCTGCAAACCCAGTAGCCTGGTACTGAGCTAACTCCTTAGAAGGGGTGTCATAAGTATCGTCGGTCTCAACGTCGTCGTATATCCGGGAAGAAGCAAACAAACAAGGCAGAAAGATAAACAATCAATAACATGGCATAGTGCACAAACATGGGATGATGCATGACCATTTAATTGATACATCAAAATAAACTAGTTGACAAGATAACAACATGATTAAATGGACCCACATGCAATTGGATTGCATATGAAAAGCCCATGAATTATGGTGGAATTAATTGTTTTACAACTAAGCAACATGTGAAAGTGGATTAGCATGATGCATGGATGATTATAACAACAAAATAACAACAAATAACAATGATAGATGCAAGTGAAAAAGGATTGGAACAAGTTTTGGAAATCATTGATTAAGTTTGGAAAGTTTGGTTACTTAAAACATGTCACACAAGTAATTGTTGTTTTCAACAAGTTAAAGTGTTCAAAACAAATAACAAAGTTTATATTTGAAAAGAAAACAAGATTTTTAGTTGGAATACATGTTTCACTTGTTGAAAAAGGATTTCAAATGAATTACTTATGAATTAAGCAAGTTTAAGCAAGAATTAAATTAATTTAATTCAAACATGAACTTATTTGAATTTTTATTTGTTCAAAACATTTAGTGAACTTCATATTTGAAAAGGTTATTCTTTTATGGTTGGAAAACATATTTTATATGTCCCAAAAGAATTTGATTTGATCAAGTTATGAATTTGGCAATATTAAATGAATTAAACAAGAATTAAATCATTTAACCAATTTTAATTAATCAAAACAGAAAACAAAGTTTATATTTGGAAAGAGGGTTTAATTTTGCATGGAAAACATATTTCATGTGTTGAAATTGGATTTAAAATGAGCAAGTTATTATTTTGGCAATTTTAAATGCAATAATTAAGAAACAGTTGTTTTCAGCAATTTAAATTATTCAAAACAGCAAACAAAATTTATATTTGGAAAGTACATGAAAAGTTGATTGGAAAACATACTTAGTTTGTGGAATTTGGAATTTTTATGAACAAGTTATGATTTTTGCAAGTTTAAGTGAATTTAACAAGAATTCAAATATTGCACCAATTTAAAATATTCAAAACAGTAAACAAATTTTATATTTGGATAGAACATTTAATTTGGGACAGAAAACATATTTAAAAAGTGAAAATTGGAGTTAAAATGAAATAGTTATGCAATTTACAATTTTAGGGTGCAATCTGCCATTTTTAGTGCACTAGGGACTAGAAAAATATTTTCCAGGGCTAGAAATAATTTGGCAAGGGCCTGATGGTGATTTGCAAGAATTCTGTGACCAAAACAAAGCAAAACAAAAAGTTGGTTTTTATTTGTGTGGGAGGGGGATCGAACCCGCACCCTCCCACTGCGCGTAGAGAAGTGGTAACCAGTGGGGTGCGGTGAGGTGTTGTTGACAGAGGGAACAGGCAATTGTTTTAAGGGATAGGTGCGGCTTAACTGAAATTGGCATGACACAGGTGCAGATGCAGACTCGTGGGTTCAGAGGTAAAACAAATAATAACTAAAACAGGAGAAAATCGACTAAGCTGGGAGTTGAACCAGAGATCTCACGGGTGCGTCAGTTGGATGGAGCCACTAGGTTGTGTTCCTGTTGTTTATACAGTTTGGATCGGATGCTAGAAGAAAGGAACATAGCGGTTTTAACTGAATTCGTCACAAAGTTCAGGTGCCAGCAACAGGCACACGCAGCGCGATGGAGCTCGACAGCAGCTCGGCGAGATTTGAAGGCCGAGGGCGCATGAGCAGGTGCACCTGGGGGTGTTGCTTCTGCGTGGAGGAAGTGGATCCGTGGATGCTAGCGCCAGAGACGAGCATAACCTTCAGTGGCTCCAAAACGAAACGGATGTCCCGGCGGCGAGCCTGACGAGACCGGACTCTGCCGGATCCATGCGCACACAACAATAAGGAGACAATTAGGATGTCTAGGATGTGAAGACCATCACCTTGAGGTTTATGGCGCAGTAGGTCAGCTTGAGGATGACTGAGCGACGCGGAAGAAGAGAAGCAGCGCGATGGTGACCGGCGGGAAGAAGTTCTTGGCCTGGGGACTCCCGTCCTTAGTGGCGCCCGTCCTTGGACGTGGCGTAACAAGCCGTTGCAGCGCATCTCCTAGACATGGTCGCCGGGCGTGGGGAAGACCAGATCAACGACGTCGTCGGCGTCCGGCGACCTCGGAGCGGCAGAAAACATGCTCGTTTTTGAGGAGTAGAAGAAAGGAACGGCGGCGCTAGGGAAGGGAAACGGAGGAGTAGGGCTAGGCCAACCTAGTAGACATGATATATAGGCGAGGGAGGCGCCGGATTGCCGTCCATCACATCCACCGATACGTGGCCAAGGATGGAGCGGTTCGTACAGTGGTGACGTAGGTTGAAGATGACAGGTGGAGATGGGCTGGGCCGAAAGCAGTTGGGCTGAGAGGAAGAGTGGATGGCTGCCCTCCCCCTCTTTTTTTTCTTCTATTTTGCTTTCTCCCTTTTTTTTTGCTGAAAAGGATTTGGAAGGATTTGATAGGTTTAGACTTAGTGAAAAATTGGAGAAAATTTGGGTAACCTTTTTAGGTCATTTGCAAACAGGTTTGAACTTTTATCTTCAAAAAAATTGAGTTTTTGTTTGCTGTTTGAAATTGAAACAAATTTAGGTGATATTTTTAATATTAAAGATCATTACTAAAACCAACATTTAAATAGGGTAACCCCTATGGTAAAAAGACAAATTGAGTTGATTTGTTTTGTTAACAACATGATTTCAAAATGGTTCTGTTTTGGTGCTTTGATTTGAAATTTTAAATGTGTTTGTGGAATTAAATGATTGATTTAAAACCATCATTTTCACAAGTGATCACTATGGCAAAACATGAAACAAATTGGTTGTTTTTAGTTGTGATTCTTATTCAAAAAGTTGTAACAGAACAAGTATGAAACCATTGTTTGAATAAAATTTGAATTTGAGTTGTGAAAACAGTGGAAAACAAATGCAACAATTAAGAAACAAATGCAAACAACATGGAAACAATATGATGACATGATGCAATACTTAAATAAACATGCAACAAACATTCTAAGGGGATGGTTTTCATACTTGGGCTGTTACAGGGCCACTATCCACGTCCGAATGAAATCGATGCCGATCTGGGCCTTGGGGCTAAGGCCCGCGTGATCTCACCATTGGGCATTTATCCGTGCGGTCGTGGTCTTCGCTCCATACTAGGTTTTACCTGGGGGTGCGCAGCCGCCTCAAAGCCGATCGTGTGTGTTTGTCGAGTACAAACCATGGCTGGTAGAGGAGGTGGCCGTGGGTACGCCGGGGGCTACAATGGCTTCGGTGGCGTCTATGAAGCGGGAGGCCCGAGTGGTCACGCGGGGCGTGGTGATGCCGCTCCGAACCAGAGGGTGGATCAGCCCCAGTTCATCGGCCAGCAAGGCATGGCGAGGGGGTATGGAGGGGCTGCTGCTGCTCCGACACCACCCTTTGCTTTCAATGCTGCGGCTGCCGGAGGTTTCAATCAAGGGCAGAGAAACATAAACCTTAATCCGGGCTTCGTTGGAGGCCGAGGGAGGCAGCGATATGATAATCAGGGACGTGGATTCCCTCGTGGTCGTGGTGGTGCAGGCAGAGGTTATGGCTATGGAGTTGCTAGGAGGGATGGACCTCCAAATAGGATGGCCTATGTTGGTCAGAATCAAGTGGCAGCTCCTGCTGTTAATACTGCTGCGGCAAATACAGGGATCCAACCTGTGGCTATTCCGGTTGGGGTGGCTAGGGTTTCTGAGATCGCGTCTGGATCTGGTACTGTCACTAATCATCATCAACAACATGTGATACCTGCTACAGAGGTGGTAGGTGGTCCAACAGCTGAGGCTGGTGCGCAAAAGGTAACATCTGATCAGTTGAATGATGCTCTTGTGAAGGCAAAAAATGTGGATAAGCATAGATGCTTCCGTTGTGGGCTGAGCAACCATGCTTTGGGGGATTGTACCACTGCTATGTGTGCTATTTTTGAGGGAAGGCAACATGTTAATGGTACCTGTAGGTTATTGACAACACCTAAACCGGCCCTCGTGCAATATGGATTTGCCCACGAGGAATTGATGTTTTTTGGGGTTCAATGCTCGGATACATATAGGCCAAAACTCCTTAATCATCGTTTGGCTTCTTTGGTGGTGAACGGGGGTGATATGAGTATCCCTCAGATTATCTTGCGGCTGCAACGTCTGGTTCCGAAAGATAACTTTCGTTGGGTTGTTACTAGGATGGGCCAGAACATCTTTCAGGTGCAGTTTCCTTCTAAGCAAGATCTCCAGAGGTTACATGTGTTTGGTACTTTTTGTGTACCTAACAGCCCTTGTAAAATGACAATAGAAACTTGGTCTAAGAAGATTGAGCCAGAGGATACTTTACCTAATTTTTGGGTGAGAATTTCTGGTATTCCGGAGGAGCATATTGGTGATTACCTTGCTATGTGGTCTGTGGGCTTTCTTCTAGGTAAACCAGTGAGCATTGACATGGATTTCACAAGGGAAAAGAAAGTTTTGCGAATTCTAGTGGGTTGTCTTGATTACACAAAGATTCCTACAACTTTTCCTCTATTCATAAAAGATGGGCTATATAGGCTTGCTTTTGAGGTTGAGGGAGAGGATAGATCGATTCCAGATGTCGTTATGGCTGAAAATGAGGAAGGTAATGATGATGATGATGATGGACTAGGGGATGACTTCCAAGATGCTCTTGCAAAGGAAGCAAGCATTAATAGACCTAGGGGGACCACTAGTAGAGAAATGCCATTCTATGGAATGGATTCTATGGCGCATCATGATTTGGTGCGCCATAGAAAGATTATTTTGTGGCGCATGGCCACGGGTGCGCCACAGAAATCCCCATTTTTGTGGCGCACCAGGCCCCGATGCGCCATAGAATTCACTATTTCTGTGGCGCACGGGCTGGGTGCGCCACAGAATCCACGTTTTCTGTGGCGCACGGGCTGGGTGCGCCACAGAATATATTTTTATGGCGTGTATTCTGTGGCGCACCCCTGTGGCCCCAGGGTGCGCCACAGAATACAGTTTTGGTGCGCCACAGAAGAGGGAATCTGTACTAGTGGCCGCAGAGCGAGGGCAGGCTGCCGCGGTGCTGCCGGCAGAGAAAGCAACAGTGCACGCTGCCGTTGCGCAGGGACATGTTGTCGTGGTGATGGCGGCAGAATCTCAACCCGTGGTGATGGGTAATGCGGGCATGGAGCGGGGGCAGGTTGAAGTAGAGAAGGGGAAGGTTTTTTCACCCTCTGTTACACTCCCTGTTCGCCATGAAGCTATGCATGATGGGTTCGAGATACAGAACGTTTCCGATAAAAACTTGGGGGCTGCTGTTTGTATTGGTATGATTGACTCTCCAATTATTGATATTGGGGTCGATGCTTCTTCGATCAAGGCTAACAAGGTGTACTCGAGGAGGGGTTCTACGGGTCATGGGAGGAATGTTGGACGAAGGTTGTTTTCCGAGGAGGAGGAGCTATCTGGATTGCCGGTTATTGTGTCGCCGCCCAGACCATCTCGGGAGGAGGTGATTGTGTTTGGAGGTATTTCTGATACCTCGTCGGTGGGATTACGATCCAGTGCAAGAATTAGTGCTCAGCCCGAGGCGGATCTTCCTATTCAGGAGAGGGCTTCTCTTCGTGCGGCGGAACGTGATGATCCTCATTCAGGTAACCCAGCAAGTCGATTTACTTTTGCTTCTTTACCAAATGAAATTATTTTATCTCGTGCTGCTAAATTGGGTATCTCACTAGGGAATTCAGATGATGAACAAAAATCTAGCTGTTGATGCTCTGAAACAAACCGAAATCTCTAGGAACTGTGTGGTTCTAAAAAATAATTTAGGCACTGTTTCATGTCAATCTTCTCTGAGTATGGTTTTACTTGATGCTTCAAATCTGTGTGATGATTTAGATTTAGAAAATGAGGAGGCTGTAGGCAACACGTTGGATGTTCCTATAATTGCTTTGAAGCATAACAAGAGATCTAAGACAGTTGTGTCTAATGGTCATTTGCCGAGGCGTAGTGCTAGATTAAATACTACTAAAAAAAATTAAAAAGTGATTTCTAGATGAGGGGTTTTATTTGGAATCCTAATGGGATGGGTGATACGGCTAAGCATCTTGCGATTAATGAAACAGTGCGTGAACATAAAATTGATTTCTGATTTCTTTGCTTTATTGGAAACAGGGAGATCCAATTTTTCCAATCACTTTTTAAGACACCTAGTGGGAGGTCAGGAGTACACGTGGTATTGTTTACCACCTCATGGGAGGTCGGGGGGGGGGGGATCCTTATTGGTTTAAACCCAGCTTCCGTTCTGGTTAATAACATCGTTGCTGGTGATTTTTGCGTTAAGTTTCATCTTAAGTCCAAGGAAGATGGCTTCTTGTGGGCTTTTGTGGTGGTTTATGGGGCTGCCCAAGATGAAAAAAACCCAGAGTTTCTTGCGGAATTAGTTAGAATCTGTGAAGGGGAGTTCCTCCCAATGTTGATTGGGGGAGATTTTAACATTATCAGGAGAAGGGAGGAGAAAAATAATGACAATTTCAATGCTCGCTGGCCCGTTATTTTCAATGCTATTATAGAGAGTTTAGATTTGAAGGACCTAGAGATGTCTGGGCGTCAATACACTTGGGTGAGTAGACACCCTATTCCCACACTTGAAAAGCTTGATCGTTTTCTGGTTTCTGTTGAATGGGAACAAAAACATCCTCTCGTGTCTGTGCGTGCTCTGACTAGGACAGAGTCTGACCATGTACCTATTCTTATTGATTTTGGGGCACCAGCTCATGTTGGGAATACGCCGGCATTCTCATTTGAGCTGGCATGGTTTGCGCGGGAAGGTTTTTTAGATATGGTTAAGGAAAAATGGAATGAAGTTGACATCGGGTCAACACCCATTGAAAAATGGCAAAATAAAATTAGATACCTTCGGAGTTTCATGAGGGGATGGGCAAAACCCATTAGCGGTGAACATAAAGTGCAGCGGGATCGCCTGTTGTTACTTATTAATGAATTGGATCTGAAAGCGGAGACATATCCTTTGAGTGAGGAGGAGTGCGTGGTTAAGAAACAAGCGGATGATTTTTTAACAAAACTTCGTAGAGAAGAGGAGTCTCAATGGGCTCAAAGGGCTAAGATAAAACATGTGCAGCAGGGTGGGAATAATACTAGATATTTTCACTTGATCGCTAATGGTAAACATCGGAAGAAGAAAATCTTTCAACTAGAACAAGATGAAGGCACCATAGTGGGGCAAGAAAATCTAAAATTCTTTATTTCATAATATTATAAAAATCTCTTTGGGGCATCGGCTCCTTCTTCTTTTTCTCTTGTAGAGTCATTTACCGAGGATTTACCTAAGGTATCTACGATAGAAAATGAATACCTCACGTCTCCGTTTTCGGAGGAAGAGGTATTTGATGCTATCTCTCAAATGGAACATAATAAGGCACCTGGTCCTGACGGGTTTCCCGCTGAATTTTATCAGCGATGTTGGGACTTTATCAAGGTTGACTTGATGGGTTTATTTGCTCAGCTGCATATGGGTAATCTTCCGTTGTTTAAACTTAACTTTGGTGTTATTACTTTATTACCAAAAAAGGAGGATGCATGTAGGATTGAGCAGTATAGACCAATTTTCCTGTTGAATGTTAGTTTCAATTTTTTTACTAAAGTAGGCACGAATAGGGTGACCTCGATTGCTCAAAATGTAACTAAGCCCTCGCAATCAGCCTTTCTACCTGGAAGAAATATTCTTGAAGGGGTGGTTGTTCTGCACGAAACTATCCATGAGCTTCATAGGAAGAAAATGGATGGGGTCCTCTTCAAAATTGATTTTGAAAAGACTTACGATAAAGTTAATTGGGCGTTTTTACAACAAACTTTACGTATGAAAGGATTCAGTCCAATTTGGTGTGACTGGGTTGCTCTTTTTGTGCAAGGTGGTAGTGTCGGTATTAAAGTAAATGATGACATTGGTCATTTCTTCCAAACGCTAAAAGGGTTACGTCAGGGTGACCTGATATCCCCTATTCTTTTCAATCTGGTGGCCGACATGTTGGCAGTTATTATAGCTAGGGCTAATGAGGATAATCAGATTGGTGGTTTGGTACCACATTTAGTGGAAGGGGGAATATCGATTCTCCAATATGCTGATGATACAGTTCTTTTCTTAGAACATGATCTAGATAAGGCTGTGAACATGAAATTGATTTTATCTATGTTTGATTAGCTGTCAGGCCTAAAAATTAATTTTGATAAGAGTTAGATCTTTGGATTTGGCAATGCTAGTGATCATATGGATGATTACAGACGCATATTTGGTTGCGAAGTAGGTAATCTACCTTTTAATTATTTGGGTATTCCGATTCATTATATGCACTTACTTAATAAAGAATGTAAAGTTGTGGAAGACAAGTTTGAGCAGAAGTTGGGTTCTTGGATAGGCAAATTGTTGTCTTACGGTGACCGACTCGTCTTAGTCAATTCTGTATTAACTAGTCTACCTGTGTTCCTCTTTTCTTTCTTTGAGGTTCCCATTGGGGTACGGAAAAGAATTGATTTCTATAGGTTCCATTTTTTCTGGCAGAGTGATAATGTCAAGAAAAAATATCGTTTGACGAAATGGAATATTGTTTGTCGTCCTAAGGATTAAGGGGGATTAGGTATTGAGGTGTTAGACGTTAAGAACCGTTGTCTCTTAAGTAAATGGTTGTTTAAACTGTTAACTGAAGAGGAGACGTGGCATGATCTTTTGACTAACAAATATCTAGGTGGTAAAACTTTGGCCGAAATTGAGGCTAAACCAATTGATTCGCCTTTTTGGAAGGGCATCATGCTGGTGAAGGGAGAATTTTTCAAACGAGTCAAGTTCTCTATTGGTAATGGTGAGAACATCAGGTTTTGGGAGGATTGATGGCTAGGGAAATTGCCTCTGGCAGCTCAATATCCCTCACTATACTCAATTGTGAGTCATAAGAATATTTTAGTTTCAGATGTTCTCGGCCATTCACCTCTTAATATACAATTTAGGCGTGCCATTACTGGGGATAGATGGGAGAGATGGTTGCATCTCATAGAAAGACTTATGAATGTGTCTTTAGTAGATAATCAGGATACTTGCCGCTGGACTCTAACCAGCTCGGGTACTTTTTCTGTTAGATCTTATTACGCTGATTTGATGAATGAGGAAGCTAGTTTTTTTTAAAGAAGTACTTATGAAAATTAAAGGTGCCTCTCAAGATTAAGATCTTTATGTGGTTTCTTTCTAGGAAAGAATTGCTTACAAAAGATAATTTGACTAAGAGGAATTGTGTTGTGTGTCAAAAATGTGTGTTTTGTGGGGATCCAGAGACCGTGGATCATTTGTTTATCTCTTGTGATTTCGTTAAAAAGATTTGGAGCCTAGTGCATTTTACATTTAGCATTTCACCTCCGGTGTCCATTACCGATTTGTTTGGTAATTGGTTATATGGGGTAGATAATTCTACGAAAACACTTATACGCATAGGAGTATGTGCTTTACTTTGGGCTGTTTGGAATCACATTAATGGAGTGGATTTTAACAATGAGAAAGCCGGGATTTTTTTGCAGGTGGTTCACCGGGCCAACTATTGGATGCACCTCTGGTCTCACTTTCTACCGGAGGATCAACGTGCGCGTTTGGATGGTGGATGCACTCGACCTGATGGCGGTCGTTCAGACTATCTACAGCAAGGGTGGCTGGTTGCATAATAAATGTATCTCTTCCGTAGCCGCAACCTGATGGAGATGGGTGCTTGTTTTTATGGGTTTTCCTCTGTCGCTTTCCGTACACCAGTAGTTTTCTATATAGGAGCTGTTGAGATTCTTGTGTCAGTGGTGTGGGTTGTAAGTTAAAGTTTGGATGATTATGATTTTAATAAAAGCCGTGTGCATCAACCTGATGCAGGGGCTGGGTTTTCCCTTGCAAAGAAAAACTTGAAATAACATTAAAATTGCAAAGAAAAACTTGAAATAACATTAAACTTGGAACTTGCGAACGGACATGAGCAAATGACTGTCCCCGCGTTCCTCAGCTACGCCTACCTCAGCGGCCTGCTTTCCCGCTGCGGCCGCGCCGGCGACCACCGCCTGGGCGCCGCCCTCCACGCCACCGTCGTGAAGAACCCCGAGCACTTCCTCCTATGCCCGCTCCGCCCCTCCCTCCGCCATGTCCTCGTCGCCTGGAACGCGCTCGTCTCCATGTACGCCAGGTGCGGCCGCCACGACGCCGCCGCCAGGGTGTTCGACGAAATGCGCGTCCGGGACTCTGTCTCCTGGAACTCCCTCATCGCCTCGGCATCCTCCACCGGTGCTGAGGATGCAATCGTGCAGTTCAGGAGGATGCTGCGCTCGGCCTCCTCCTCCGTCGACGACAGAGGCGCCGGCGCGCGTGTCTCGTGCGACCACGCCACTTTCACCACGGTCCTGTCAGCGTGCGCGCGCGGGGCGGCGTCGCTCCCCTTGTGCGCCGTGGTGCATGGGCAGGCGGTCTCACGGGGGCTCGATGGTGAGGTGTCTGTCGGGAACGCGCTGGTGACCGCCTACTTCGAGTGCGGGTCACCAGGCTCGGCGCAGAAGGCGTTCCAAGGCATGACAGAGCGGAACGTCATCACCTGGACGGCGATGGTCTCCGGGATGGCACGGGCAGAGCTCTACGAGGATAGCATCGCCCTGTTTAAGCAGATGAGGCGCACGGTGGATGCCAACAGCGCGACATACTCAAGCTGCCTGATAGCCTGCGCGGGGTCTCTGGCAGCCAAGGAAGGTCGGCAGATTCATGGCCTTATAGTGAAGGCTGGACTCGAGACCGACCTCCACGTCGAGAGTGGGCTCATGGATGTGTACTCTAAATGCGGCTTGATGGAGGATGCCCTGAGAGTGTTCCGTGCGTGCCGGCAGCCTGATGAGGTATTCTTGACGGTGATTCTGGTTGGATTTGCTCAAAATGGGCTGGAAGAGAAGGCGTTCGAGTTGTTTGCTGAGATGGCGGGTGAAGGATTTTGCATCGATACGAACATGGTTTCTGCAGTCCTGGGAGCATTCGGTGCTTCCGCGCCATTTGCTCTTGGGAAACAAATCCACGCGCTGGTCATCAAGAAGTGCTTCGGAAGGAACATCTATGTCTGCAATGGTCTGATCAATATGTATTCAAAGTGTGGTGAGCTGCAAGAGTCTGTCCAAGTGTTTGACGAGACGCCCAGTAAGAACTCGATTTCATGGAACTCCATGATTGCGGCCTTTGCGCGACATGGCCAAGGTTCTGAAGTCTTTCAACTGTTTGAATCCATGAAAGCCGATGGTGCCAGTCCCACGGATGTGACGTTCTTATCACTACTCCATGGCTGTAGCCATGTTGGATCAGCGAAGAAGGGACTGGAGATCTTGAATTCTATGACTCCACAGTACGGAGTTCTCCCAAGGGTGGAACATTATGCATGTGTGGTCGACATGCTTGGCCGAGCAGGTCTGTTGGACGACGCCAAGTCGTTCATTGCAGACGGACCTTTCAAGGACAGCGTTCTTCTTTGGCAGGCCTTAATGGGGGCCTGTAGCTTCCGTGGGAACCTGGAGATCGGAAAATACACGGCGGAGAAGTTGCTCCTTGCGGACCCCGACTCCCCTGCTGCTTATGTCTTGTTATCAAACATCTACTCATCCGAGGGCAGATGGGATGATCGAGCCAAAGTCATGAAAAAGATGAGGGAGATGGGCTTGAGGAAGGATACTGGCAAGAGCTGGATCGAGCTCGAGAAGGACGTCCATTCTTTCGTCGTCGGATCACCCACGTCTCGTCCTGATTCGGCTTCTGTTGATGATGTGCTGCTGCAGATGTCCGCAGTTGCTCGTGATCATCAGGACGATGTGATGGAAAGCAATGCTCTCTGAGTGAAATGTCAGATGTGTGCATACTTGATTCTGACGCACATAACATACTGAAGAAGGTGAGCCGAAACCCCGCGGACCATGGCTGGTTTGTGATTGCGCTGCTGTGTCAACATGGGCATGGGCGTGTATGTTTAGCCAAGGACATGCTGAGTGGGTCAAAGGAAAGGCCATGTCTCTGATGTACTGTGTGGTTCAGCTGGTGACTCCCAGCGATCATGGTGGCGAAAGGGGTAGACTGGTAGCGCCGAGAAAGGAGCTGCAGCGGCACTCTGCTCAACAAAAATATTGAAGAAGATCACTAGTTATGTCCTCAACGAATCATTATGTACTACCTGGAACGCATGGAGAGCTCAAATACTTAAAAGATGGAAAACAAATCGGTATGTGATGCTGAATTTATTTTGCATCCTTTTTTTGGGGTAGCAAAGTGATAATTCTGAAAATTATACTGAATAGTGGCGTGGCACTTTTTTTGGGTATAGGTATGGGTTGCACATTGTAAAAGGGAAAGATGGAATAGTTGCCTTGAACATTTTGGCCTTCAACTGCAATCTGGGGGCCCAAAGAGGGCTTTGTAACAATCTTTCTAGTCCATAAAAACACGATGTTTTGGGCATAATTTAGTAGAAACTAGACACAGATTGTCAAAGTTTTATTTTGTAGACCATGCCACTTCCAGAATTTCATTTTTCTAAAGACTGTTTAGTATTTGCTGTTTCCTGCTTGAGCGGTACATCCACATAATTATTGTCTAATCCTCATTTTTCATCCGTTGGAAAATAAATTGGTCCTTAGGCCAGTAACTAGAGACCATGTTAAAGACGACATGCCTATAAACCATCCTAAATCAAATTTGAACAGATGTTGGGTTCTTCTATGGAATCTTTGGTCTTGATCATGTGTGAAGTGTGATTACAATCCTAGGACTCTGTTAAGCTTCTCAATAGTGGCCTTTAATTCAAAATGCACGGGTAAATTTCGACCAGCTAATTTGATCTGAATCTAAGCTACCAACAACAACATCAAATATAAGATGCTATCTGACATCAATCCTGTTGACCTGTCCATTGCATGCCAGAGCTACAGGTAGTATGGTGCTACATATATATATGTGCAGCCCCCTTTTTATTCCAGTTCAAGACATATATTAAACTTGCTGTAATTTAGAAATCAAGCCAGATCCTTCAAACCGTCTATTAAAAACCTGAGTAGAGCTGAGTCTGCATACTAGGGACTTTGATAAAAAAAATTAGAGTTCTAGGTATGGTCTGACATAATCCAAGAAGAGAATATCGGTTATGGATAGCTTAACCAAAACAGTAATTCAAAATACACAGTACTGAATCGGGATCTTGTGTTGTATTGCGGAAGTCTAAACTAGAAACATACAATTGATCAAATTATGTCGTCCTGTGTCTTTCAGAAAACAAAGCCATCTTCCCCTAAAAGATTGAAAAACAGAGCACAGAAAAGGAAACTGAAATTCAGTTTCGATAAGACGAACCACCTCCTTTGGCAGTGCCATAGGAGTTAACGAGTACATACATGTCCAAGCTGCTGCCACAAAACAAGAAAATCGGGAGCGTATCCAACAAGTGATTTTTAAGAGGGCGCTACTGGCACTATCCGCCTGACTGACGGCCACTTTGTGAAACAGGGAATGTAAGGTACACTAGCCATGAGTCGTTTAGATGTGCAGATAACACGGACTTTCCGAGTTTCCATATCGTAGGACACTGTCGTCTCCTCGCTAGTAAGGAAAAGCAGATTACAATCTGGATGAACTTCAACCATCTCGTAGCACTCGTCTTGATATATGCGACAACGCCTTCCAAATAGTTCCAAACCGTTAACACTGTGCTTTAGGGTCCAGGCTCCACTATCATAATCCTCAAGAACCCACACAGAGAGTTGGCTGTCGGCATCTAGATTCCAGTAATGCAAAACTCCTTGAGACTGTCTAATGGAACTCAAACCACGGACGTTTGGAAATTTAATCTGCCCCCAAGTCTTCCCCTCTATGTCTACCGTTACTATGGAATGCATGGAAGTGAAATGCATCCTGCCATTCACGAAGGGAGCAGCTTCATAACATTCCACCAATTTAGTTTCGGAATTCCACCGATTTTCCATGATAGCCCATCCTCCGGTTTCAGATGAGTAGATCGCCACATCGCCGACTAGTCCTGAAGAATGTGTGTGGGGCACAACTACCACAAAGACGGAGGGGTTGACTGTATCGAAACCCAAAAAGTGCTCGGCTTTGTTGAAATCAGAAGTGGGATTTTCCAGCCAATGAGGACCATCTACTCGGTCCGAGTTTTCTATACGAGGCAACACGGTCCACTTCTCTGTCGCAGGATTGCACACGACATGACTGTACTTTCCTTCATCGGACCACTTTCCTTCATGGGACCACGACTCCCAGCACTTTCAAAGGAGAAGGGCGCCGCCGCAGCACTCTTCGATAATGATGCGTTCGTAGCTGCCCAAGAAAGAGAGAGTGGGATCGACCAGAGGGTGGCCACCCACGTTCAAATCGTGGAAAGTGAAGCTGCCGCAGAACTCGGGATCGAAGAAAAAACCGGATAGGGCCCGCGGCGACCTATTGTAGATGTCGAGGTCGGAGCAGAGGGCAAGCCACGGTTTGCACACAGACTTGAAGCGGCAGAGCGACCTGTAGGGCACCCGCGGCAGGATCTCGATGAGGAGGTCGTCCGGGAGGCTCGCCGCACAATGCTGATCCTGCTTCTGCTTCTTCTGCAAAGAGTAAAGAGAAGGTTCGTTTAGGTCACCGTTTCTCCTTCTTGGATGGAAGATTGGAGGAAAGAAGAGGAGTCTGACAAACCTCCGAGGCTACTGGAACAATGACGGGGAGCAGGGGTGGCGGCGAGTGGTGCGGAGCTTCCTCGTCGTGGCCACTGTGGTTGGTCGCTGGCGTGTGGTCCTGTTCCGTGCAGCCATCTCCTCCTCCTTGTTTCGGCATCGCCTGATTCCGGTCGCCGGGATCAGGGTTTGTGGTCTCCGGCTTACCTGGGCTGGCTTTTCTTTCGGGTGTGGTTTTTCTGGGTTATAAGCTTGTTTCACCACTAGGTGTCTGCACTTTCCATTTACGTAGAATCGTGACTCGATTCTAACTTCTATCTGGATACGGCCTCCCTTAATTGGACTAAACTTCCAAGAAAACAAATAGAGAGACGGTAGCTAGGTCCTGAAGCCCTGGGAGCATACATTTTGATTTGCAATATGCCGACATGTAGCATGCCACCGATGCCTCTGGGGATAGACTCAGCGATCTGCCGGACAGCCTGCTCCACACGATCCTCTCCCTCTCCTCCATGGGCGCCAGGCGGCTCGTGCCGATGAGTTCCATGTCGCGGCGGTGTCGCCATGTCTGGCGTGATGCACCGTTCCTCCACGTTGTCCCGCAGGAGTCGATGTCGACCTCGAGAGAAGCTGGACCCGGTTCAGCACCTTCACGCACAGCCTCATGCTGCAGCACAGTGCCGTCGGCCTCGACACGCTCTGGATGCAGGTCGTCAAGCCTCCCAAGTACGGTGGGTGACGACGCCGGCCCGCCGGCAAATGCTGGATCCCTCTGCACTCGTCATCTACAACCCCTTGCCCGGTTCACATGTCGAGCAGCGTCGCATGGGCCACGGAACTGGGGGGGGGGGGGGGGGGATGACGGGGAGAGGAATACATCGGCGAGGAGCAAGAGGGAGACGGCGGGGCGACGGGGAACGAGAGAAATTGAGACACGCGAGAGTGAGTGGCTGTCGGAGAAGGGAGCGACGCGAGCGAGAGTGAGGGCGAAACGGGAAACGCGGAAATATTTTGTACGTGACAAAAAATTGTAAAGCAAAACGTTAAACGTTTTATATTCCGGAACAGAGGGAGTAGTATATATTTCTGAGAGGCATGATCTCCACTGAAAGACACAGACTAACGGGCAGCCGATCTGAATTCTGAAAAAGAAGTCACCAGTGACGGTGTTGAATTTACATGCCAGTGGTAGTAACCCTTGTCAAGCTTGAATATA